>JBBHKE010003165.1:0-57465 GCA_037447655.1 Zygnema cylindricum | reverse complement strand
GTGTCGTTTCGCGGGATAGCGCCACGTCAGCACAAAGCTTGTCCCTCTCATCAGACAAGTGGAAAGTTTGTGGACAATTATTTGTGTGCCATTTGGCCGAATTTGAATCCGATTGGATCTTAAGATGTCAGAATAATGATTGCGCACGTAAGATTTTTGTGATATTTTCGAAAATGATTGGCAGCAGGCGACGCTGGGGTCTCTGCCAAGATTTATGCCAGTTGTCGACGGGTTTATGGGCAAATATGCTGGTTTTCTCTTTCTCCGAATGAGACAAAATGTCGGTTCTGCTTTTGTTCCCATGGTAGCGTCATCGTTTATACAAAAATGATGACGTACTCATAGAGTCAGGTTTTCTAGAAGTATAGACTCAATTTTTTCCCACCGACCCTGATTCCTTGATGGCTATTGTCCGGAAACGCTTTGTTTTCCACACCAGAAAAAATATAAAACTCCATCAGCTAAAGATAACTGTTGTTTGTTGGATGCCGTATGTTCTCGTACCACTTTGTGCTAAACATGAATTAATTCTTTTTAAGACACGTTTAATGGGCACTTTCCCATCTGATAAATTAAGGGTTTTTTCCTGTCTTTTCGTTTTCCTCCAAGCTTAGCCCGCAACGAGAAAATCTGCAGCCTTACCAAAAAGATGAAATTACCACAGTACAAGTTGAGTCACCTTGAAACTTTAAAGGTACTTCAATTTGTCGTCTAGTGCGTTTCGACCCACTTTCGCGTCCCTCTAACTCATCTTCAAACTTCAAAGGAAATCACCTTAAAGGTGATTTTAAAAAAGTTTTGAAGATGTCAACGAATAGGAGGATGTTGTCGCACGCATCAGAGGTTTTTAAAAAAAATATAGCAGTACTCGGAGTACCAAAAAAAAAAAGTCATTCTCCATTTCTAACCTGTACGTACTTTTTCCAGTGTAGGGGTCTTGGAGGAGTCTCGAGCAACGGATGCCATTTCACAAAAGCGAAGTCCGTGAAGGCGCCTCTTTCTCTCTCTCTCTCCCACTACTGCGTCTATCTCACAATTCTTGCAATGGAAAGCGGCAATAATGGTATCAAATGAAAGTATCTTAAAAAGAGTACTTTTAACTGTCTTTGGGCATATTTTGATGGCAAGCAGAATGAGAAAGGACACAAAAAAAAATCGGGAAACCATGGCGAAAATTTTTTGTAGTTAATGACGTCAACGCCATCATAAGTCAGCCTGGCGTCAAAATGTCACAAACCCTAAACATTTATAATGTCACGAGGAACTAGACGCCTACAACCGTCACTATTTTGTAAACGTCATCAATTGTCAAAAGTTTTGTAGTCGTCTACAACCGTCACAATTTATAGTAACGATTTCATTGCGTTAGCTTTGAAAGTAGTACGAAAAATCTTCACTAAAAAATAAAGTAATAATACTACCTTTCGTTTACATGGGAGCATGCATTAAAACGTCCAATTTGTGGGCTACATTACTCTTGTAGGACGTTTGATACAACTGGGATGAATTGAGCAATTCCGTAGCGAATGCTACATTAAAAACATGGGACAATCGATGTTTAGTCGTAGAAGCCTGTGAAATCTTTATAGATCTTCAAAAAATATTTTATTATTTAAAAAATAGGGTAAAGAATGGTGTGAAATCAAACGGCATATAAATAGTTAGTAAAGGTCCACCTTTAGGTTAGGTTAAGACAGCAAGTGCTACTAAATTTACATACACATTTGATGGCAGTAGTTTGTAGGACAAGTTACCGTCGGTCTTGTTAGTAAACTTGATCTTTTAGGGTGGACCTCCATTAGCGAAAAAGCGATGTTGTATTTTGGATGTCATACATTCTTGTATCATTTTGTGCCTTATGTTTTTTGAGATCTATCCAGATTCTCCAAGCTTATAGGCATAAAACCTCGATCGTCTAACTTTTTGCTTTTGTGCCTTTGTGACGCAATCGTTCAACCCTTTCAGTGTGTCGCTAATGTCTCACAAAAATAATAGCCACACACAGTACGTGTACAATTAGTACACTTGGAAAAGTAAAATAATATACACGATGAACAAGCGATGACTTGTTAAAAATGGTAATTTGTCTCTTACCTCTCTCTAAACTTTTAAGGGGTCGTGTTAATCAAACGCTGGGAGATAGAGAGGGAAGGAGAGCCATGGCTGCCTCTCAAATATCCAAGAAGATAAGCTAATGCACACACGGAGAGAGAGAGACACAAGATAAGCCTTTGACAAAAAGAGTGGACCGACCAAGATTCAATCTTGGCCCTACAAAGTTCCATACTAGCCTACCTAGTCTCCGTTTATAACCAGTTGATGTAGAAGAAGCCGATACACACATGGGGTGTTATAAACACAAATATAACGGAACCATTCATTTAACAGAGTTAGTCGAACTTGGGTACATGAAGATGAAAAAATATAAGGCGCGCGAAGTATTCGGCGCGCAACATAATCGAACAGACGTCGATTAAGGAAATTTATGATCAGTCTGTCCTTGTGAGCGCAGGGAGCCTGGAATGGTTCTTTTAGCGGCTTACGCCAAAAGAGCCACAAATTTATATGTGGCATTACCTCGGCGGACACCAAGAGAGAAAGAGACATATCCATAACGTCAGTTATGCAAGGTACAAAGTTTTTATCAACGCCGTACAGAAGTTGTACATTTCGTATGGCGAGGAGTGTACTTTAGGTTTTGTACACGATATACTTTATACTCTTGTGGTTGATAGTTAGCTCAGTAGATTGTGGTTTTGAGTAGGGCTTTAAAACTTAGGAAGGATATGGATCCCTCTCTCTTAGAGATAGTCTGTGTATATAGGATGACTTTCAGCAGCCATAACTTATTAGCTGTAACTAAGCGCTCAGGAGAGCAAACTTTACACTTCTTTTTGCATTGTGATCAAAGGAGCCTTGTCTTCATAGAGATGAAGCTAGGTTTCTGAAGTTTATGCCAGGGTGGCAGTTATTGCTTGGGAAAGTCAAGGAGGGCAATATTATCTAGGAGGATTTTTAGAGTTGTGCATTCTATGGGCTAATGAAGTCCACAGAATTTCAAATCTTATACATCGTATAGGTCATGTGCCTTCTTACACCGTGGATGCAAATTCGCTAAAAGCCTCGAGAAAATATTCGGTGGGGGGTATTTTGCGCTCCGTTGCCATTCACTAAACTTTGTTGAATGGATTTTGGGTTTTAAAACATTGTAACGAAGTGCATACAATGATACAATATGCACGTTCATATTTCACGTTTGAGAACTCTTTTATAAATTTTAATTTTTGTCCACGATTTCAAATATTTCATTTATTTTTTAAGCTTGAAAAATCTCTAACGATTTTTATCGCGTTAATATAAGTTTACGTGGTTCCAATAATAATTAAACACGTTGTTTAAAGGTTTTGTAATGGCACGACCTAATGGAAGATTGTGCAAAATATCATTGCCAATAAAGATGTTCATGCGTTTAATTTGACCTCGTAATCAATTCGAGGCTTTATTTGTTTGGAGCAAAACCACGTAGATAAATGTGTAGGTGTTGGCAATTGTCAAAGGTTTTTCAACCGTGCATTATGAATGATAAGATTGAATTTATGTACTATATGTACAAATTGTATATACTATTTCATTATATACATTTTTTGTAATACAACATTGTACCTTCCTCTGTTGCTTTTCGTAGACTCTAAAGTCAAGGTCCCATGTGTGAAAGTAAGGGTTATTTTTTGTTGTTTTCCTCTAAATCTTAGCCCGCAACTAGAAAAATTTCAGCCGTACAATAAAATTTTAAGAACCATGGTAAAACTTGCTTTATCTTTAAACTTTAAATGTACTACAACTTGTCCTCTTTCTCTTTTCGACCCACTGCCTCGTCATTCCAGCTCACCTTCAAATTTCAACTAAAATCACCTCTCGATGTGATTTCAGCTGAAGTAACAAGTTATGAACAATTATCGGACGCGTCACATGTTTTTGAAATTATTTTTGCAGTACGTAGAGTACTAAAAAAAAAAACATTGTGCGTTTTCAACCTGTATGGATCTTTTTCCGTGCATGGGCAGTTGAGGGGTCTGGAGAAACGACGACATTTTCACAAAAGCAAAGTCCGTGAAGGCACCTCGCTTCCTCTCCCTTTCACACTACCGCTTCTATCTCACACTTGTTAGGCTTAAATACAACAATAATGGTGTAAAATGAAAGAGCTATAGAAAAAAAATATTTTGACTATCTTTGGACATAGTTTAATGCAAGGTAGAGTGAGAAAAGATGAAAAAACAAAACTGGGAAACCATGGCGAAAAGTTGTGGAATTAGTGATGTAAGCTGTCACGAGTGAGCATGATGTCAAAATGTAAAAAACTTTTAGACATTTACAATGTCACAAAATATTTTTTAATCGTCACCACTTGTCACTAATTTTGTAATCGTCTACAACCTTCACAAATTGTACCCATGTCTACAACAATCATGGTTTACCGAAACGATTTCATTTTCAAAAATAAAAACTCTCTAAGAAGTTGCATGGGGACTCTTCACTAAAAAACAAAGTGATAAGACTAAGTTATGATTACATGGGGATAAACCTTTACTTGATATTTTCACTCGGTCGTTTAGTTTCCACCGCGACACATATTTTTTGCGCCATAAATGAGGTTATGAGGATATTCCATTGCGAACATATTGGAATTTGTTTCGCTATTATATTTACAACTTTATGAAGGCGTCACAATAAAATCCCTAACTTATCAGGCAAACACTAAACATTTACGTTCCGATAGCGGAACAAACTCCACTCTGTTTGCGGTGGAATACCACTCTATAAGCAATTGAATTTCCACTCTATATTTTTACTTAGGGCCTTTGTTAAGCATATTGTATATAATGACGGTATTCAATAACCTTGGTTTGTTATGTTTTTATCCCTATGAAGGGCTATTTGTTAGAGTGGTGATTGACCTAAGGGCATATCCTTGGCAAAAGGACACAAATATTTTTTACAAAAGTACAGTTCTTTGTACGGATAGTCAAAACTGTACAAAACAATTGACATTTCTCAAATCTAAATTTGTTTGCCTCAGAGAAACCTCGAATCGAATAGCTGATAAGGTTCCGTCAAATGAAACCAAAAAACATAGAGAGGTCTTAAATATTCTCGAAGATTAGGTTAGGCTTCGTTCGGCCATTTTTTTGGTCAATAATGCTCGTTTTAAAGAATGACCTGATTGGTGGACGCATAGTATGAAGCGGGTCAGAATTTTGGCCATTCAAAATTCGCAGGTAGATGTTACAAAAAAAAAAAAAATAAGGTAGATAAAAAATGTAAATGTTATATTTTACTTTTTTACGCCTGCTTTATGGGCCTAATTTTTTTCTTTAGAGGTTGATTCCCAAATTTGGGCGAATCAGTTTCTTGATTGTGGAGACAAATGATAGGAATAAGAGTCAATCGGAATGCGCTCACAAATACTTAAATGTCTCAATGCGGAAGCGATATTAAAATGAAATCAAACATTACAACACATCGAAAGCGCATAATCCAAGATAGAGAGAAATTGAATACTCAATAAAATAAGCTCATATTAACTCAATCCTTAAACATTACACTTCTCTTAACTTATTCCTCCTTAATTGACTCTTGATTGATTCCTAATTATTATTTCTAACTCACACGATGGCTTTTAAACTAAGTCGTGGAAACAATCTAGAACACTAACTCTAGAAGTGTCTAAATGTACTTAGACATAAGGTACAAAACAAAATGAAACTACTAGAAACCAAACTGACAGTCCTGTACGACAAACTTAACTTATGCAAAACGAACATACTAGATGTACGTCGCGCGAAATGAAACTTCCCGAAGTACAAATCTAGAACTTAACCGAAACGAAACAAAACAAATGTAATTGTGTACACAAGAAAAGTACACGCACGAAATAATACATCAAACTAAACGAAACAAAACCGAATCCGCAAACCGTCGCACGGAGTACTAAATGAAACCAAACTAAATACGCGAAGTGACGCGAGACCAAAACTAAACCACACTAAAAACGAACCAACGTTACGTAAACATAGATTCAATAATTGTAAATCGTAACATTCCCCCTAAAAATGTTCTCCAAAATTTTAAGGGAAATTTTATCAGTATTTTTTTCCTTTTAATTTAACTCTTGTAATCTACACGCGTAACACAAAGAGATGTTAGCCTAAATTCTAAGGGGTTGTTCCCATGTATTAAAGTATTGAATTTTTTTTGACGTTTTCCCCCAAAATTCGGTCTCCAACGAGAAATTATTTTGCACGACGAATAAAATTCTTTTACCACAATACAATGAACGTTAATTCGATACTTTGAATGTACTCCACGTTTGTCCTCTTGTGAACTCATTTTGGCGTTTTCCTCTTTTTGATCCCCAAGCAAGAGAATAGCTCATTAACAAACTTTATCAAAAATCACCACGCGAGGTGATTTTAGTTAAAGTATCACCCAAACAACGAATGACAAACGATCCAAGCTCGCGCCACATGAGTGGGAAAATTTTATGACTAGGGAGAGCACTCGCTGTTTTTTTCCTTGCCTGTCACGCGCATGTATGTAGAAAAATTCGCAAGGGTCTCGGACCTCCACTTTCATTTATGGGTCCTTTGCATAATTTAACGACGTTGTCGCCTCTCCCCTCTCCCCCTCACAGTATCGCTTTTGTCTGACACTTTTTAGAATGAGACATAACAATATTAGTATAAAATGATAGATATTGGAAAAGTAATTTTTTTGACTACCTTTCGGTATATTTTTATGGCAAGTCGAGTGAGAAAAGTCGAAAAAACGAAATCATGATGCCATGGCGGAAAGTTATTGAATCAGTGACGTCGACGTTGTCACAAGTGAGCGTGACGTTTCGTAGTCATCTTCAACTGTCACAAGTTGCACCGACGTATACAACCGTCACATTTCAATGTTCCGACTTCAATTTTTGTTTTTTTTTTTTTATATACTCTTAATGTTGGTTACCTTTTACAGTATTTGTACGTACTTTTGGTTTTATAATTCTAGCCTTTAATGGTAGTGAACAATTTCCCTTTTCAATCAAGTTTTGTACTTTGATGCTTTAACCATCGTGGTTTTCATAGTAAAATCTTTCTTTATTTCAATTTCGCACATTGGAACGCTATGAAATGTACACCGTGAATCGTTATTAGTGTTAATGTTTTTTTCGTCTCTTTAAACATCTTTTCTCCGTACACACTTATCGAATTGTGGATCTGACGGTTGCGATTGAAAGGTAAGATTCTCAGCTTCCGATTGACGGTCTCGAATTGCAAATCGGACAAGAGTGTACGGAGAAACGATGTTTTAAGGGGCAAAAAAAAATATTAACACTAATACCGATTAACGGTTTAGTACGGAGAATCTTCACTAAAATCCAAAGTAATTCTTCACTAAAATCCAAAGTAATTCTTCAAATTATCGATTACATGAGAACACCCCGTAACTCAATCATTGAGCTTTTGCAGCTCTTATCTTTCCTGGTCGATAGCGTTTTGGCCCTATGGAGCCCCAACCATTCCGCACTAAATTCTTTAACTTTTAGGAAAACGACAAACACACGTGACCGATTGGTCGCCATGCACAGCTGTCGCCTAACGATGGATGTTCACGGGAGCAGAACTTATTAACTTTTAGGAAAACGACAAACTTTGCGTGACTGACTGGTCGCCATGGACAGCTGTCGCCTAATTAGGACTATTTATGGGAGCTGAAATAGTACATTTCCAGAACCGTACGACGTGGCGTTTTTCTGGTTTTGTAGTTCCGTACTGTACCTTTTCCGCCTCTTTTTTTTTCGTTCACCGGGGCAAATCCAGTGACTTTTTTTTTTTTTTTTTTTTTTTGGATTTTCCTTTCTATGAAGATTTACCTTTAAGTTTGAAATTTTAAGTTTGAAAAAATGTATTGAATTTTTTTTTGCGGATTTAGGCTTTTTGCTGTCCCTTAACCCTAAATCTGAACCTGTAACCCTAACCCTAAACCTTAGATTCTGAACCTTAGCCCTAAACCTTAATTTAAACCCTTAAACCTTAGAAAAAAACCGGTTCAAACAATCAATAATCTGTTTAATTTTATTTAATGTGAGGTGCAATACTCTTTTTTTTCCCTTAAATCCTAAATCTGAACCTGTAATCTGAACCCTAAACCCTAGAATTTAAACCCTAACCCTAAACCTAAAATCCTCAATCTTTAGACCCTAAACTTAGACCCTCATCTTAAATTCTAAAAAGCTAAAACCCTAAACCCTAACACCCCAAAGCCCTAAGTAAAATTCTTCTAAAAATCATTATACCCTTTTCAAAACACTGATATCCTTTTAAAACCCTAATTGGAACCTTTTGAAAAACCCTTAAAAAAAATCTTTCAACCCCTCAAAATGTTTAAAAAACCCTTAAACCCTTAAACTTTGGAAAGAACCTTTCAAAAAATAATCAAAGTGTTTAACTTTATTTAATGTGAGGTGCATTACTCTTTTTTTTCAAACATCACCCATTTACATTGGTTTTTTTTTTTTACCCATTTTTGTAACAAAGTAGATACTAAAATTTGATCATTTTGGTTTTCCTTAGAAAATTGGGCCACAAATCATTATCTTCTTTACAAAGGTGATAATGTTTGTTTATTTTCAAATATTCATATCTTTAAAAAAAAGGCTAACATAGAAACAAAAAATGTTGTTAAACAATACCTGTATATATAAAATATATACCAATACCTATACCTATATACATATATAGGTATAGGTATATATATATATATATATATATATATATATATATATATATATATATATATATATATAGGTGTTGGTATATATATGTATACATACAGACATATCTATGTATATGTATATGGGTATATACAGGAAAATATAGGTGCTGATTTTTTTAACACCTTTGTTTGTCTACCACTTACTTTTGTTTTTTTTTCTTTTAATTGCCTTTTTTTACATTATTCTTTTAAGTGGTTCATAATGTAACTAGATTAGAATTATAAACACGAAAACAATCCAAAAAACAACACAAAACAATCCTCTCACTAATGATTCTTTTCACTCTGATAGCGATTCATTGTGTACTTCAAAAAAAAAAAAAAAAAAAAACTCTTTCCCTAAGAAAATTCCTCACGTCTGTAGAATGGGAGACTTTTGGTTTTTCAATCCTTGATAGGATTTTCTATTTTATCCTTCATTTCTTATTTGTAGATTTTTTGTTAGGAGGCAAAAAAAAAAAAAAAATCTAAAAAGTGATGAGCAGAACTTTTAACTTTCGTTGAACATTGAAATGTTTTCAAATGTACAAATCTCAAACCTACATCTTTCAAATGTTGAAATTTCAATGGTAAAAATTTCAAATGTAAACATCTCGAATGTTCAATTTTTAAATTTAAAAATCAGATGTAAAACATTTCAAATTTACAATTTTAAATATACAATTTTAAATGTATTGAGCTCAGCTTTCGAACCGGTTAGCCCTTCCACATTTTTTTTTTCTAGCTTCGGGAACAATCCAAATTTTACAACAATACGCAAATTAGGTGTTGCAATAAATATTATTACAGTACAAAAGTAGACATAGATAATCATATTAATCTTATGACCACTTTATTAAACTCTTGAAAGATAAAAGGAAAATTGCAACAGGATTTCTGAGACGATAAATTCAGTACCGATATATATTGGAAGATGAAGAAATGTTAGATATAATTAATAGTTAGTATGACGATTTTGTTTCTCAGAGGAGAGGGGGAGGAGGGAGGGAGAGGTGAGAGGGAGGGAGGGGGAGAGGGGGTGAGAGAGTGAGAGGAGAGAGAGCATTTGGGTGTTTGTGTGGGAAAAGGAAAATTTATTCTGAAACTAAAATGTGTAAGGATTTAGAGGTTAAAAAACCCATTTTCTAATGTGTCTCTATGTTCCACAGTTTCACCATTTTCAGTTCTCGATTTCAGAAATCGAGAAAGAATTTGAAAAGAAAAAGAAAGGAATCAAGAAAGTGTTTGTACGTTTCTCATTCAGAATATGAATATATTTTTATATTTTTATATATATATATATATATATATATATATATATATATATATTTTGAGAGGGAGGAAACAAACAGGGTCTATAAGTTGCTGAATAAAATGATCCACTTAAATGAAAGTTGATTTTCTCCGATTTAGTATAATATCAAGTTTGATTTTGTGGCATAAAAGACGAGGACAAGCCCATTTTAAGAAAATTAATAAATGAAATTAATGAATAATTTTGCCATATTAAAATAATAGGAGGCAAAAGTTGTCAAAAGAGGCATCTTCTTGTAATAGATGTTCCTTAAGGAAGTTACAATATCTCCCATTTCCCTCTCCCTCTCCCTCTCCTTCTCCCTCTCCCTCCTCTCCCTCCCGCTCTTCCTCTCCCTCTTCCTCCCTCTCCCTCTCCCATTTCCAAACGAGAGAGGATAGAGCTACCAAAGAAGATCAGGGAAAAGGGTGGGGTAGGGGGAGGAAGGGAGGGGGAGGGAGGGAGGGAGGGAGAGAGGTGTTTGTAAGGGTTTTGGAAATCCCAAGGAGGGAAGAAGTACATGTTCACATTCACTGATAACTTGGTCCATCAAGACCAAGTCTAGAGAAATCTAGAGTGAAATTTCAAAAAGGGAAAAGTAAAACATCTCATTCTTTGGGAAGCCTCCTTGTTTGGGAAACCTGGGTGTGTCGAAAACTTCATACTTTGGGAAACCTTATTGTTTGGAAAACCTCATTTTTTTGGAAAACCTCATTTTTTTGGAAAACCTCATTTGGAAAACCTGCATATTTGGGAAACATCGGTTTTCAAAAACCTCATTTTTTGGGAAACCTCGATATTTGGGAAACCTCGATATTTGGGAAACCTTAGTCTTTCGAAAAACCTCGTTCTTTGGGAAATTTCATTGTTCCAAAAACTTCCGTGTTTTGGGTTCCTCGGTATTTCAAATATCTTGTTCTTAGCCTCGGTTTTTGCGAAACCTCCTCGTTTGGGAAATATTGGTTTTTGGAAAATCTTTGTTGTTTATTTTAGGGTTTTTGAGTGTTTTTATAATTTTTAGGACAGTTGCTAGAGTCATGGAGGGTCTCACAATATCACAAACACAACAAAGACAAAAAATAGGAAAAAAATTGATAATTAAACAAATGATTAAACCAAAAAACACAAACGAAAAAAATAAGAAACCATTTGCATCCTCGTGTAAATTATAATAATTTTGAGGTCAAATTACAAATATCGTAAAACGTTTACATTCTAGAAATCATGAAGTATCCCAAAACCTTAAAAACAAGTCTCCCAAGTTTTTAAAAAACCATAAAAATGTACTAAAATTTAATCTAGAAACATCGCATATCCTTTAAGAATCCTTTTTTTTTTAATAATCTATTTCTAAAATCCACCATCATAATTTTAAAAAAATTGTCTAATATTTCCACTTCCAAAAAAAAAAAGAGGAAAAAATAATATATTTAAAAAATAATTAAAGAAATGAAATATTTTTAAACTATTTCTCCCACGTAAATCAAAAGAATAACTTGAAAAAAGAAGAAAATGGAAAAAATAAAAAGACAAAATCAGGTCGTTCTTTTTCTAACATACACATGAGAAAAATTAAAAATGTCAATTTCAAAGAACTGAGAACTAACAAAAGCTGAAAAAAGAAAAAAAACCACCTTTTTTTTTTTTTTTTGGGAAAATCACATCTTGATTTCCGAAGAAGAATACCGAAGATTTTTTATCTGCCCGAGTTTTTGGGCGGCCTCGTAAATTGTCGGTCGACTTTTGGGTATTTTATTTGTGCACGAAATCGCTAACTCCGTAAAAAGTTTTAAAGCGATGGGATTGTATTCGCAATTTAATCGAAGATCGACAATTTCCTCGATGTTTCCTAAATGGGGTTGAACCTGAGGGGAAAAAAAAAAAAAAAAAAGAAGATAAGAAGATGAGGTAAGATAAATAGATAAAAAAATAAATTAAAAAAAAAAAAAAAAAAAAAAAAAAAAAAAGCCAATTTTTTAGGCCTTTTTCAGGTATTTTTTAGGTCTTTTACAGGGCTTGTTTAGGGCATTTTTGGTCTCCTAGATTTAAATAAAAGATAATTTCCTTGATATTGCCAAAATAAGGTTGAGCCAGAGAGAAAAGAAAAAAAAAGAATGATAAGAACCAGCATAACTCGAAGTTTCCTAAAGTTGAACGGGAGAAAAAAAAAATCGACTAATGCACAAAAAACTAATTTTGAAAAAAAAATGGAAAAAATAAGTAGGTATTTATAATAGATATAACAAAAGGCTAATGTATATGTATTTATCTATATATATATATATATATATTACATATATATATATATATATATATATATATATATATATATATATATATATAATATATATATATATATATATATATATATATATTACATATATATATATTATATATATATAGTAATATATATATATATTACATATATATATATATATAATATATATGTATGTATATATACATATAATTTTATAATATATTTACATATATTACATTATCATGTAAATTTATTTAAATATTATTATTATTGTTTTAAAACTAACCCATTGAATCAAAAGTTTTGATGGAGAGTCATAAGGTTTTTCCAAAATTGCGTTCTTTCCGGTAATTAAAATTCGAATAAAACTACGCCGAAACTGCAATGGAAGACAGACAAATAAAATAGTTAATAGTTAAATGTATAAATAAAAGAAAAAATTTCCTGGTTTTTAAGGAGGTTTCAGGATTTTTTTTTTATGATTTTTTTAAAGCTTGTTCTTTGGAGATTTTCTGGAGTTTTTTTTAGGGTCTAATTTTTTTTTTTTTTTAGATTTTCTTGTGGATTGGTTCTTTACTTTTTTTTTTTTTTTTTTTCCCCAAGTTTTTTGATGTTTTCTTTAGCAGTTTTGTTATTATTATTTTTGGATTGTTTTTAGGTTTTTTTTCGGATTATTTTTGTTAACAATTTGTAGGGGGGTTTTAATTTTTTTCCCTGGGTTTTTCTCATGTTTTTTTTTAATTCAGGGTTTTTGTTTATGGGTCTTTTTAACAGTTTATTTTTCTTTTTGTTAGGCCTTTTTTGGTTGACCTTTTTTTCTGGGTTGTTTTTATTAGTATTTTCTCTTTTAACTCTTGTTTTTTTTTTTTAACCTGTATACATTGCTTTCTATGGTAATTTTTCGGAGTCAAAGAACATGTTGTAATTTTTTTTTTTATTATTATTTATTTATTTGTTTATAGGTTGATTTATTTATTATTATTTTTTTGTTTTATTTTTATATTTTATATTTATTTTTATTATTTTATATATATAGTTTACCTGTAAACATCGCTTTCCATGGTAAATTTTCCCGAGGTAAAAAACTCGGGATCCGTATATCCCGGATTTGCCCATTTTTCGTCTCCATGCAAACTCTTCTCAGTTTCAGTTTTCGCCGACCATTTTCAGTATCGAAAATCTGAAATTTTGGCCTGTATCCTCAAACAAAAAATTAAAATAAGTAAAAAAATTGAATGTTATTTATACTAATGATAATGATAACGATCATAATAACAACATTAACAATGATAATTATAATAAATATAATTATAAACAATTATAATAATATAATAATATAATAATTATAATAACAATAATGATGACGAATGATGATATTGCTATTATTTGAGTAGTTCTATTCGACTTTTTGCGAATAAAGAAACCCAAAATAATTATGATAAAATAAACAAGGGAAGAAATAACATCATCCTTATGATAATAACAACAAGAACAAAAACGACAATGGTAAAAACAATGATTAAAAAACAAATAGTATTTCCAAACTCAAAACCTTTGTCATGGAAAGTATATATGTATATATGCATATATACACATACATACATATAATAAATGTACCTATATTATATACGTATATACATACATACACATAAACAACATACATACATACATATACTCAAATATACTAAAATAAGCAAAATCTCACCTTAAAATCGTCGTCGAGAAGAATATTGTTCGAGTTCAAGTTCCCGTGCACCACACCAGAGGCCGTAAAAAAGTGCAAATAAGACAAACTAAACGCGGCATCTGTCGCAATTGCCACGCGCTTGTCGAAGTTCAAAACGGTTAACTTTCGGGGCTCTGAATAGCAAAGAAAAAGGGGGGGGGGAAGGGAGGAGAGGGAGGTGGAGGGTGAGGGGGGGAGGGAGGGAGGGGGGGGTTGAGGGAGGAGAGGACGGAGAGGGAAGAGAGAGAATGTCAAAAGAGTCACTGGTTTGCTGTCTAAATAAACGAGAAAAGAAAGGGGGCGAGGGAGTGCGAGAAAGGGAGGGTGAGGGAGTCAGGGAAACAAATGTGAGAAAATACACACTTGTTTTTAAGGGAGAAAGAGCGAAGAAGAGAGGGACAGGAGGAGGGAGAGAAGGGAGAGGCGCGAGAGGGAAAGGGGGGGGGAGAGTGAGAAAAAGGAGAGAGACGGGGGAGAGGGAGAGGGAGAGGGAGAATGCGAGAAGGGATAGAGAGGCAAGGAGTGACGGAGAGGGAGAAAGGGAGAGAGGGGAGGAGGGAGAGAGAGAGAGGGAGTGGGAAAGGAAGAGAGAGGGAGAGATGAGAAGGACAGGGGGAAAGGGAGGGGAAGAGGAGGGGGGGAGGGAGGGAGAGAAAGCGAGAAGGGGAAAGAGAGGGGGACTGAGAAAGGAGAGGAGGGAGAGGCAGAGGGTGAGAAACAAGGGAGAAGAGAGAGAGAGAGCGAAAGAGAATGGGGGAAATAAAAAAAGGGAGAGAGAGGGATAGCGAGGAAAAGGGTGAGGGCGAGAGACCGGGAGAGGGAAATTTAGAAGGATAGGGAGAGGAAGGGAGGGAGAAAGTGAGAGAGGCGAACAGAAAGAGAGATAGAGAGAGAAGGGGGGCGAGGAAGAGGCGGGACCAAAGAAAAGTCGAAGAAGAGGGAGAGTGAGGGGGAGAGGTAGATAGGGAAAGAAAGGGAGAGGGAGAGAGGAAACAGAGGGTAGAGGGAGAGAGAGAAAGAGAGAGGGAGAGAGACGAGGGGAAAGGGGAGAAGAGAGAATACGAGAGGACTTGATTCAATTTATTTCGAGAATGAACAAGAAACGATCAAACTAACTACCTTTCACTCTTCTTCTCAGAAAAAAGAGAAAAATATAGGAGGGGAAGAGAGAGAAGAGGGAGAGAGAAAAAAAGGAGAGGGGGAGACAGTGATAGAGAGAGGCGGGGCAGAGAGAGAGAGAGAAAGAGAGGCGGGCAGATAGAGGGAGAGAAAGAGAGAGACAGAGAGGAGAGAGCGATAAAATGGAGAGAGAGAGAGAGAGAGAGAGAGAGAGAGAGAGAGAGAGAGAGAGAGAGACTCCTCATCGTACCTTTCGTAATTCGTAGATTTTTCCTCAACGTTCCTTTTTTCATAAACTCGTACACTATGATTTGTTCCCTTTCGTCGCAAAAGAATCCTGTTAAATTGACAATGTTGGCGTGGAAACAGAGAGACACCGCCTCCACTCTAATAAGACAAAAAGTATAGAAAATGTACAAATAAAAGTACACGAAAAAGTACACAAAAAAATACAACTGTTAGACAGAACATGTCTATATATAGAGACGTGAGGAGAGGGATGGAGAGGGAGGGGGGGGAGAGGGAGTGGGGGAAGGAGTGGAGGAGGAGAAGAGAGCGAGAAGGGGGAGGAGAGGGAGAGGGAGACGGAGAGGGAGGGGGAGAGGGGAGGAGAGGGAGAGGGAGAGGGAGGCCGGGAGGGCGAGGTAGAGGAGAGGGGAAAGGGGGGAGGGAGTGAGAGAGGGAGATGGAGAGAGAGTGGGAGAGGGAAAGAGGGAAAAAGAGAGAAGGAGAGAGAGAGGTGAAAAAAAAGGGAGAGGTAAAGGGAGAGGGAGAGGGAGAGCGAGAGGGCGAGGTGGAGGGAGAGAGAGGGAGTGGGGAGAGGGAGAAATGGAGGAAAAGGAGGGAGGGAGAGGGAGGGAGAGCGAGCGGGAGAGTGAATGGGAGAGAGATGGGGAGAGAGAGAGGGAAGATCGGAAAAGGACAAGGGAGAGGGAGAGATTGGGAGAGGACAAGGAGAAGGAGAGAGAGTGGAAAAGTGATTAGGGAGGGGAGAGAGAGACACAAAAATTGTAAGTAAGGGGAAAAAAAAAACCAATGTTGATGAGAAAAACAACAAAAGGATGAGCAAAAAAGAAACAAAATATTATTGGGTGAAATAAGGGAGGAAGGGAGAGCGAGAGAAGAAGGTAGGGAGGGAGGGAGGGAGGGTGGAAAGCCGGGAGGGAGGCAGGGAGGGAGGGAGGCAGGGGGGGAGGGAGAGATGAGGAAGGGGAGGGTGGGAGACAGGGAGGGAGGGAGGAAGATACGGACGGAGAAAGGGAGGGAGAGAGAGGGAAGGAGGGAGGTGGAGAGGGAGAGAGGAGGGAGGGAGGAAAGGAGGGCGGAGGGGGACAAGGGAGGGTAGGTGAGAGAGAGGGAGGGAGGGAGGAAGATGCGGACGGATGGAGGAAGTTGGGGAAGGAGGGAGGGAGGAAGGGAGGAAGAGAGGGAAGGAGGGAGGGTGTGAGGGAGGTAGGGATGGAGGGAGATAGGGAGAGATAAAGAGAGAAAGTGGCTTAGAGAGGGGTGAAGGCACCAAAATACCAAGTTAAACAAAGTAAGAAAGAGGAAAAAATAGGAAAAAAAAAAAGGACATAGGGAAAAAAAGTTAAGAAAAACTTACTCGACTTTCGAACTCGTGTGGATTTTCCGGAGAAATTTTTTTCTTTAATCTTTTAATGGCCCATGTATCCCCATTTCTATTCTCCCCTTTATATACTGTGGAATATTCTCCTTCTCCAATAATTTTCGATTCGCTAAAATTTTCGGTCAGCGTTAAAATTTCGCCGTAAGGAATTTTTTTTAAAATATATTCGTTCAATTCCACGTATGCGGAATCGGAGGATTTTAATTCTGGTAACCTTCTGGAACCTGTTATAAAATAAATAAATAAATAAATAAATAATAAAAAAGAATTAATTATATATATCTTTATAATATACATATACATATAATACAAACTCAAACAAGACAAAAACTCAAAAAAGACAAATAAACACGATACGGCAAAAAACCTCATAAAACAAAAACCCAAATAAGACAAAGAAAACTCAAATACGAAAACAAATCCCAAGAAGGAAAAAACCCAAATTAGTCAAACAATCACAAATATGACAAAAAATAAAAGTTATGATTGTTTTTATGGAAATTCCTGATGGGTTTAAGATTATTTCTCTTTTATTTAGTGTTCTTGGTGTTATTTTATATTTTGGGTATGTAAAGCAGGGTATTTTCTTTTTATTGTAGATTTCTGAGACTCCGTCTATTTTTTTTTATTATTGTTATTTATTATTTTAAATAAAATAAGACAAAATATATTTCTCTGAGAGTTTTATAAGGAGGTTTACAAATTGACAAAATGACCTAAACAAATAGTTGCAATTTATTCAAAAATATATTCCAAAATTTATCCAAAAATAAATAATATAAACTTTTGTTAAAACAGAACTTAAATTAAATAAACTCACCTCCTCTCCACCGGATAATAAAATAAATAACGGAAACGACAAAAAGCGCCGAAAGAATAAAAAAAAGAATGAAAAGCTGATGAAGGAGAGTGAAGGTGGTCTTGTGAGTCTCTGGAGAGAGAGAGAGAGAGAGAGAGAGAGAGGAGAGAGAGAGAGAGAGGAGAGAGAGAGAGAGAGAGAGAGGAGAGAGAGAGAGAGAGAGAGAGAGAGAGTGAGAGAAAGTAGAGAGAGAGGGAGAGAGAGGGGGTGAGAGAGAGGGAGGGAGGGAGGGAGAGGGAGGGAGGGAGGGAGGGGAGAAAGAGAGAGAGGGAGAGGAGCGAGCGAGAGAGAGGAGAGAGCGAGAGAGAGATGGGGGGAGGGGTCGGGGAGGGAGAGGGGGAGGGAGAGGAAGGAGAGAAGATGACGGAAGGAGAGGGGAAGAGGGAGAGACCGAGAAGGAGAGAGGGAGAGGGGAAATGGGAGAGGGAGAGGGGTAGAGGTGCAGGGAGAGGGGGAAGGAGAGGGAGAGGGCGAGAGAACACGGAGGTGATGAAGAGTCGTCAGTATAAATGGAAATTCAGTAAATAAAAGAGAAGTAAGAGAATTTAAAGAGAAGTAAAATATTAAGAATTTCAAATGAAGGGAGGGCGAGGGAGAGGGCGAGTGAGAGAGAGACAAGGAGAGGGAAAGGGGGGCAGATAGGGAGGGAAGAAGGGCGAGAGGGAGGGAAGAAGGGTGGGAGGAGGGCGGAATAAGAGAGGATGAGAAACGAACAGGAGAGATGGAGGGATGGAGGGAAGGGACATGGGGAGGGAGAGAGTGAGAGATGGCGAGAAAGAAGAGAAGGTGACGGAGGAGGGCGGGAGGTGGGGAGAGAGGGTGAGAAGGAGGGAGGGAGAGAAAATGGAGAGATGAAGGGAGATGGAGAGAGAGAGTTGGTGGGAAAGGTAGGAAGGACGGAAAATGGGAAAGGGATAGAGTGGTTGAGGTGGAAGGCTAATGATGAAGAGAAATGAAGGTAGAGGAGGGAGAGTTGGAGAGGTAGAGGAAGGGAGAGGGTGAGAGAAAGGGTGAAAGGGAGGAGTGGAAGGAAAGGAAGGGTGATAGATAGGGAGAAAGAGAGGATGAGTAAGGAGAGAAATAGCGATAGAGAGAGTGAACAAACCTTCCTTGTCATGTTCTTTTGTCATCTTCCCAGGAGGAGGAGGATAGTAGAAAAAGGGAGGAGAGGGAGGGAATTGTAAAGGCGGGGAAGGAGAAGGAGGGGGGGGGGGGAGGGGAGGAGATCGACTTTCTGAATTAACAACCACCCTCGAAAATTACATAAGAAAATGAAATTATAAAATTAAATTAGAAAAATAAATTAAATGAATATTTTTTAGTTATGTATTCTTAATAATAAAAAAAGAAAGCGAGCAGTCAGAAACCAATATTGTTTTTTGGATAGGTGAAGAGAGAGAGAGAGAGAGAGAGAGAGAGAGAGAGAGAGAGAGAGAGAGAGAGAGAGAGAGAGAGAGAGAGAGAGAGAGAGAGAGAGAGAGGGGGAGAGATTGACTGAGAAAGGGAGTGGGGGGGGGAGAGAGGTAGAGAACTAGAGAGGTGGAAAGGGAGAAGGGAGTGGGGGGAGAGACTGACCGTTCACCATAATACTGAAATTTCCACCTTGGTTTATCCATACTCCATCCACTAGCTGACAAATTGGGAAAAAGGAAAAATATGAATGACTATTTAAAATAAAAAAAAAACTAATATATACATGCAGATATTGTGCATGTCATGTTGTATATTTGTGTATATGTGTATGTATATTTATATGTATATGTGTATATAATTATATATATCAAAAAAAAATAAAAAATTATGTATGCATAATTTTAAAATTTTATGTATTATACATACAGTATTAGTAATTACTGCTCTTACTACTTCCCTGCTAACAATAACAATAATAATATCAATAAAAATTCCAATAACAGTATTAACATATTTAAATACAATGCATATGAAAATGTTAAGTTTGGGTAAACATGCAAATCGAAATAGAAAAAAAAAAGTGGTGGCTGATGAGCGAGAGAGAGAGAGAGAGATACGGAGGGAAGGGAGAAAAGGAAAGAGGAAAGAGATAGAGAAGAGAGAGAGAGAGGGAATTAAAGCAATGAAAAATGTACTTATCTACAATGTCGATATAGCTTTTCAAGGGTTTTGTCGGTATAAAAAAATATACCTCCTTTTTTAAATAAAATGAAACTTACAATAATATACGCATTTTTTTGTAAAAGTTGTAAATTTTCTATCCATGGAGGAGTTCCGAAACAAGGATTTTGGATTTGTTGAATTTGCGACAAATTTTTGTCTTTTTCCAAATAAACGGTTATTGCCACTTCGAATTCCATGGGAAAATCGGGATCGCAAGTTGTTATCAAAACGGTCTACAAAAAAAAAAAAGTACAGAAATAAAAGAAAGGAGGAAAGAAAATAAAAAAACAAAACAGAAAAACAAAACAAAAAAAACAAAAAATGTAAGATGAGAAAAAATGGATTTTGGATCCCGAGTTTATGCCATACTAACAAACACCTTCTGAAGAGGATAAAAATAAAATAAAATAAATAAAAAAGAATCAAAGAGAGATAATTGAATTTAAGAAAGTTGAAGTTAAAAAGAAAACCAACAAAGAGAAAGGGAAAAAATGGCAAAAATGGAAAAAGAAAGGAGAAAAAAGGATTTTAGATCACAAGTTTACATCCTCACAATGTTAAAAAGAAAAAAGACAAGAGAAAGAAAAAAAAATAATGATAAAAAACGAAACAAAAAAATATAAGTTTATTGAAGATAAAAAATTGAAATTAAAAAAGAAGGAAAAAGGGAGAAAAACAATTTAATCACAAGTTAATTTTACAATCTTTAAAAGAAAAAAGCAACAAAGAAAAACACCGAAACAAGTAACACTAAGACAAAAGGAAAAAAAGGCAAAAAAAGGGAAAAGGGGGAAATTTGGTTAGAAAGCTTCGAAATATTATATATATATATATATATATATATATATGTATATATATATATATATATTATGTGCGTGTATATATATACATATGTCTATATATTATTGTTAGTGATATAATTATTTATAGTTGTGTATTCACATTTTCATGAACTACAAAAATTTAAATATGAATGATGGTGTAAATTATAATCCATTAGCTTTAAAGTTTGAATTTATGAGTTTGAAAAGTTCTCCCTCTCGATCTCCCTCTCCCTTTCCCTCTTCCTTCTCCCTCTACCTGTTCGAGATTACGATATTGATACACCACAATCATTGATCGCTCATTATATTGCATGAGTACACCGGTTATTGCGACCTCTAAAAAAGATAAAAACCGACAAAAGGCAAAAACCGGTTACCGGTTACCGGTTACCCGTTACCAGTTTTACCGGTTTTGCCGATGTTAAGGCAAACCTATTCAATATGCAACACTAATGAGGTTGCATTCTTGAAACTTTTAGTTTCAAAAAATAGCTCCTGCCCTTTGTATTTAAGTCGTCTTTTTTCATAAAGGCATATTTAAGGCAACCATTGTCAAGACATTAATGTTTTTCCGTGAATACCAAAAACTAAAGTCCTAACCGTATGATATTACGATATTACTGCTGAACTGGGGTTTTGGATTTAATTTTCGTACAAAATTTCGATTATTGCAAATATTCACATAACAAATCTGGTGACTAATTGAAAAAATATATGTAAATATATATGAAAAAAAAAATTAAACGAAAATGAGTAAAAATAACACAAGACCTGGTGAAAAAAAAAAGGTTGAATTATGAAAAAAAAAAATACCTCGTCTATTTTGGGAACGTATTGAAAAGTTACGTCCGGTCCTGGCGTTCCGTACAAACTTTCCCATTTGGACATGTTTCCCTTAAATTTGTACGGAAGAGAAGAAATAACAATGGGGTTGTCAAAACCTTGGCCGCACGGAGGTCCGGTACAAGCGGCTGCAAAATTTCAAATATTGCCAAAAATTAATTTAGAAAAATTTCAAAATTAAACTGAAATCAAAAAGAAATTTTAAACGTAAACATCAAAATTTCAAAATGTCAAAATGTCAAAATGTCGAAATTTTAAAATGTCAAAATGTCAAAATGTCAAAATTTTAAAATATCAAAATGTCAAACTTTCAGATTGTCTAGAATTTTAAATATCAAAATGCAAAATCTCAAAATGTCAAAATTTTGTCAAAATTTCAAAATGTTAAAACATGTCAAAATGTCAAAATATTGTTAAGAATTTCAAATTTGGCCAGAATATTCAACTTTTTAAAATTTTAAACGAAGATGTCAAAATTTTAAAATTTCATAGTGCTAAATCGTAAAAAATAATCAAATTGTCAAAATGTCAAAACAAAAAATTGTAAAAAAAAAAATGCCTGATATGGTTACAATATCAAATCAAATTTTGAATGTGTCAAAATTTTCAAAATGTGAAAATGTTAGATTTTGAAATAATAAGTATGTCAAAATTAAAAATAATCAAATCTTTAAAATTTCAAAAGCAACAGAACTGGCAAATCCTCAAAGTGTCAAAATGTTAAAATTTCAAAATATGTTAAAATACCGAATATAAAAAAAAAAAAAAAAACACCAACAATGGAAACCCATTCGGCTAACCTAAGTTTTAGAAAATTCTAAAATAAAATCGAGTAAAAAATTAAAAACATAATTTTTTCTTTATATCCTTTCATTGTTGCCATCTGAAAAATCGTCTTATTTTTTTTTTATCACTGTTTATTTAACATTTTCCGGATGAGGAAAAATTAGCTAAATAAAAAAAAATATATACAAATACGGTCTCCAAAAATAGTTCATATTTACATCAAAAATATCATTTTTATGGAAAAAAGTGTAAAACAAAATTGCAAAAAATCATCACCAGCAAATCCCCATACATTTCTTAAAAAAAAATAATAAAAAAAAAGGACCCAGTTACCTGCATCAGTTTGGATCCCTAAAATCCCAACAAGACAACCTAGAGCCAGCAATGCAGTCCCGCACGTGCGATAAATAGACGCCATTGGAGCGACAACCCTTTCTCAGCTGACCGATTTTTCCGAAGAGTTAGGAAGAGACGGAGGGAGTCGGCGAATTTTAGTCGACGGCAAAATTCCATACTTTATGTCAATTCGGAGAACCAAAAGTTGCAACATTTTGTCGTTTCGCATTTTCAATAATTTTGTTTCGCGTTAGTCAACGAAAAATACGAAACGCCGAAAAGATTTTGTAAATCTTGTACCTTATTTGAATTTCCATCCGTACGATTTGCCGGGGAGGCTACGGATATTTTGGGTTTCGGCACGTTTGGTTAATCGCGTGGAGCAAATTTGTTCCACGTTTAAACGGTAAAACCATAGATAAAGTACATTCATGACGTCATATCTCCTGATTCCGATGGATGGCCTTTCAAATTCAAGGGCAATTGTTCGTCTTCCGCGCCGTACACCCCTTATCGTCATTAAAGTACACCGTACACACATTAAAGTATCGCTATTAGTGTTAATCATTTTTTTGCCACATTAGACATCTTTTATCCGTACACATTTGCCCGATTTTCAATTTGAGACCGCCAATCTGAAGCTGAATATCTTAATTTTCAATCGCAACCGTCCGATCCTAAAATCTGACATGTGTGTACGGAGAAAAGATGTTTTAGGAGACCAAAAAAAACATTAACACTAAAAACGATTCACGGTGTACACTGTACAGCGAGTATCGCTCTAACACTTTAAAGCGTTTTTCGCCACTTGAAAAAACCTTTCTCCGTGCACACTTGTCGGATTGCTCATCCGACGGTTTCGAATGAAAGTTAAAATCTCTCGGCTTCTAATTGGCTGTCTCCAATCAAAATCGTACAAATATGTACGGAGGAAAGATGTTTTAACGGCGAACGAAATACAACACCGATAGCGATACAGTGCGTAATGCTGCGTATCGGAACACATCCCCGAGCGGTATTATCGGCAC
This sequence comes from Zygnema cylindricum, assembly GCA_037447655.1. NCBI lineage: Eukaryota > Viridiplantae > Streptophyta > Zygnematophyceae > Zygnematales > Zygnemataceae > Zygnema > Zygnema cylindricum. The sequence goes on along the minus strand of JBBHKE010003165.1, from coordinate 33,828 downwards.
CTGATGTGGATTGTCGAGTATAAATTATTAAATTTGCACCTCTTAACAGAGGTCACAATCGGGTACCCGAATCCGTACCTGGTCCGTACCCGGCAGGCCGCGTCGGATCCGGAATGGATTCGGGTGCCAAATTTTGGGAGCCGGCCGGATTCGGCCGAGTGGTTCGAAACATAAAAAAAAATAGGGTACGGCCGGGGAATCAAAAAACAAAAAAAAATTGAAGGTTTCGTAGTTTTTACCACTACACCGTGAATCCTATTAGCGTTAAGAAATAACTAGTGTAAAAAAATAGTTAGTGTTAGGGTGAAGTTCCACCATACGTTTCTGTAATTGTACGGCAAACTCTACAGACCGGGTCGATTGAGTCGATGTTTCATCACGTATCGATTTTGAATATCTTTCAGATTTTTAACACCGACAAACTTAACTTCAAATCTTGACTTGCGTACCATGTACCTGCGTACGAAGTGATCATACGACAAAACTTTTATACTTTTTGTAGACGCCAGTCTGTACGCCAGCTCACTTGTTACGGTTTCAGTTTTCGAACATAACGAAAGTCCTTTGAGAGAAATAGTGTGACGAACAAAGCTACCGAAAATAGCGTGACGAGGGAATGTTACGAAATTTCGTTTTTATTTTCGGTTGTATTTTGGAAATCGCGTGTCATGTGCAAATCTTAAGATTTTTCGTTGGTTGTGCATCATGACACGTAACTTAATCGTCCAGCGTGTCACGGATTTTTTTTTTTCCTGTATCAGCCAACCCACCTCTTCGAAGTGGGTTGACTTTTACCGAAAAAAATGAAGCGAACTCCTCGCAGATGAGCATCCGACGGCCAGTATTACCTCCAAGACCTTCGGAGAGTATCGGCAAGATTCTCTGTAATGTTGTTTTTCGTATAAAAGCAAAATAGGCGGTACGATTTGGTACGGAGGGTCGTGGATTTCTGTAAACTACGCCACTTTTCGCCTGATGGAACGTCACCCTTATTCATTTTAATTTGGGTTGAAGGCCTTTAGCAAAGAAAAAAATAATTTTAATGTATGCATAACTCTAATTTGGGTACATTTTTGCCATAGTATAACCAGTACAGCCCTTGTTTACATAGTCGACGCTTGAACATGTGAGAACAATGTAGCGTGATTTTCCCCCTTCTTTATCGCTAGGAATCAAATTTGAGCGCTTTTTCGTGTTGACGACTCACTATCGCGTGCCGACGCCTTTGTCTGACAGTCTTTGTTAACGACTGTACGAAATAATGAGCAATTTTAATACGAGATAACACATTTTTACACTACACTATTTACAAATTGTCTAAATTAGAGTTATTATTGCTAATTAAACAATACCTATATTAACGTTAAAGAACAACTGGAGTTATTAATTATACTTTAGATTCGAGGGTCAAAATTTGGGGGCGTCGAATTAGTCTTATTAACGCTAGTAATGATTCATGGTGTAGTGTCTATATTAACCAACATTATCATATTGTGTACTCCTGGTATGGTGGAAGAAAATAAAGAACCTAATGATTGCAAATTTCACTTGGAAAAATATGTGACATTGCGATTATCGTCACAAATCTCACCACAAATTCATTAACACGATACTAAGGCGGTATGCCCATGTAATCGGAACTTTTGGAATGAAACTTAGGATTTTAGCGAAGATTCTCCATAGTACTTTTCGAAGTTTTCCCATGTCGAAGAACAATCGTAACTTTGAAACGTGACGGTTGTAGACGTGTAGATGTTTAGGGTTTTGTGACATTGCGAGATCGTTCTACCCAATGAAGTCACAAGTACCAAAATTTTCCACCATGGTTTCTCGATTCCTTTTTCTTATCTTTTATCATTTAATATGCCTTCAAACTACGACCAAAGGTATTCAATAATAAAAAAAAAAAAACTCGCATTTCATAACATTATTGTTGCATTTTATTCAGACAAGAGAGAAAGATGAGTGGTCTTCTCAAATATTTTAATGTTCTGGGATTTGTGAACAAGAAGCTACGTGGTTCCAATCGCAATAAAATATGTAGGCGATAGTTGCCTTCCTGGCACGACCTGATGGATAAGTGATAAAAATATTACTACCAGTAAACATGTCCGTACGATTATTAGAAACGCATGATAGACGACGACCCTAAGTGAAACGCAACACGCCATTAAAACAAAGCAAACTAAACAAAAGCGCGATTTTGATTGATCTGCCAGTTCACACAACATCCCAACATAATTTCAATTGTAGCATATAGAGGGCACATTCCCATGTGAACGAAACTTAGTATTGTTACACTGTTTTTAAGGAAAGATTTTCCATACTGATTTCAAAGCGCTCCTTTGTAACGCAATGACATCGTTATTGTGACGGATGTAGACGTGGATATAATCTGTGACGGTTGTAGACGACTACATAACTTGCAACAATTGACGACGTTCACAAAATGGCGATGGTTGTGGGCATCTAGTTTTTTGTGACATTATAGATGTTTAGGGTTTGTGACATTTTGACGTCACACTCACTTATGATAGCGTCGACGTCACTAATTCCAAAACTTCCCACCATGGTTTCCCGATTTTGTTTTTTCTTCCTTTCTCACTCTATTTGCCATCAAATACACCCAAAGACAGTCAAAAGTAACCTTTTTTTTCGATACTTCAAAATACATTATTGCCAGCTTTTCATTGCAAGAATTGTGAGACAGACACGGTAGTGGGAGAGAGAGAGAGAAAGAGTCGCCTTCACGGACTTCGCTTATGTGAAACGGCTTCAGTTGCTCGAGATCCCTCTACGGCCCCCCACACGGAAAAAAATCCGTACAGGCTGGAAATGGAGAGTAATTATTTTTTGGTATTCCGTGTATTGCAAAAAAAATCAAAAACCTCTGACACGTGCAACAATGTCTTCCTATTCGTGCACATGTTCAAATTATAATTAAAATTACCATGAAGGTGATTTTTGTAGAAGCTTAAAAATGAGTTGCAGAGACGTGAAAGTGGATCGAAACGTGTTAGGCCTCTATTCTATTAGGTGGTCCTAGTAAACATGCGGAGACGTCTATTTGTACTGTTTACTAGCACGACGTTCCATTATGTCGTGCCAATAAACATCATTTCTCAATTATGATTGGCGCCACATAGATTAGTTTTCAGATTCTTAAAATCTAAAAATATTACTCAAACTGAAAATCTGTACGTAATATTTGTACGAGCAGAGGTTGATAATGATTTGTACGAAGTTTTGCAACCAAATTTTAATTTTGAAATTGGAAATCAAAATTTCGAAACGAAATGGCAAAAAGGCGCCGCAAACTTTGAAGGTCACCGGATGTCAAAAGGAGAGTGCGAGGATATTTTGGTCGACCTTCATACACCGTGGCGGAAGGCACATGGCGTGTACGACATGTTCGTTTCTCATCGCCTGTTCGTGATGGATATTTTTTTTACTTTTCACGTGTATCAATGGTACGCGACGCGTGTGAAGAAACTCTCCTCGCCGAGGAGAGTCTCTTCACACTGGACGATGTGCGCGGTTGCTTCGCGAATCTAGAAAAGTGAAATATCCAACTGTCGATACTTATGCCTATAATATTGGAGCCATCCAGTAAGCATGTTTTGTTATGTTTCGTCTGACAAAAAAAAATGGTACGAGTGTACGAAATCGTACGACGTCCAGTAAACAACCCCACTTTTCCTCTAATGGAAGTTCACCCTAATAAGACAGAATCGATAGAACAACTCAATAAACGATCAAAAGAGACACCCCAAATATAGCGGAAGCGCTCACCTTTTTTTTTGGACCATCAATCGCGGCATAGGTGACACGTGAGCATTTCTATTGGCGGATACAAATTTCCACCAAGCTAGCCGAAAACATTTTACATTTTAACTCGTCTTATTGTCCCTTTCCATGTCCTCTGCTGGCTTGCCTTTGTTTGTGTGTTAAGGTAGGTGCCCATGTAGCCGGAACTTTGAAGTACTTTCCATTTTAGTGAAGATTTTCCGTACTACTTTTCAAAGCGTTCCGATGTGCAAAAATGAAATCAGTAGTGTTGTGTATTGGAAAAAAACTAATTGCGATAAAACCGATACTGATAGTTATTATTTATCGCTTGAGGGGTCTCGATACATCGCTCCGAGACCAACAAGTTTCTTATCGGTGATAATTGGAACAAAATATGGTACCCTATAAGATAGTACTTTATAATACATTATATTAACTGTATATATCGTGGCATGATGTGTATGACAAACTATTCGGTACTCTATATAACAGAAGAACGGTAGTACAGTACAACGGCATAAATTGTACAAATGTACGGTTCGACCCATACAACTATCGCCTATAATTATCGAACTACTGTTACCGCGATAACAACGGTATTGATGTATCATGACAATTTATTCATAATCGGTAGGCGAAGAAAATGGGCATGTCGGTTATCAACAAATGGCTACCGAAACACAACAATAAAAGTCGAAAATTTAAAATGTGACGGTTGTAGACGTGGGCACAACTTGTGACGATTTGAGTTTCAGTTTCGTTTTTGCCTTCTTTATTTTGTTTCTTCCCATGTACTCAAATGGTTTACCATCGTGCTTTCTTAAAGAAGTCAATCATTCTACAATGACTAGTAACAAGCAAGTCAACTATCCTCCCATTCACATCTAAAATGGCTTACCAGGGAGTATGCGTTTGTGTACTTAATGATATTAGTGATATGTTCTCATACATGTAAATGTAGAAATACATGTGCTCGTTATGAGATATTTAACCGTGCATTTCATATTCCAATTGCGAGATATGCTTATTGAAGCTCGCCTATTAATCTTCAATATTTAGTGAGGGATGCTTAATGTTCCGGTGAAGACACCAGTTGTTCAAAGCTTTGTCAGTGGTTCAAATTCATTTTTTCCAATGGGTGGTCATTACGCAATAGTTGAACGATGGAGAGTTATGTAGAGTTGCAATTCCTACTGGGAATTTATTTTATTTATTTATTGTTGTTGTTATTGTTGTTAATCAGATGTAACTTGAGAAGGTCACAGCTTGGCCTCGTCCCGTGTACCAACGATAAATAAAATACACCAATCTTGCAATGGAGGGCCGTTCGCTTGCCCGTTAAAACATGTTCTATTCTTACATGCTCTATTCTTACATGCAAACTTATTTCAATACTGTGTAGATTCACAAAAAAAAAGGTTGTCAAAGTTGCGAATCTTGAACAACTGGTTTCGTATGAAAAACCTCATTTCCGTATTGGAAACCAGGAAGAGAGAAAGACAGGGGTGAAGGGAGGGTGTGAAGGGAGGGAAATGCCTTTACGCGCAATCAACTATACCTGTTCCATGTGCTATAAAATCACCTCAGTTCTGTAAAAAATACCAAACAGTACTATGCACGCACAAAAATGTCCCTGCTTACACCCTGTAACGCTATTAGTGGTAGTGTTTTTTCCTGACTTCAAAACAGCTTTTTTCCGTGAAAACTTTTGGGATTGTTAATCCGACGGTTGCGATGGACGGCTAAGATTCTTACCTTCCAGTTGGAGGACTCCAAACGAAAAAATCGGACAGGTATGCACGGAGAAAAGTTCATCAAAAGGCAGAAAAAAACATTAAAGCTTACACACGGTGTAGTTTTCAGACGATTCCAGCGCCAGACAATACCTGGGGCTTGTATAACATTGTATGACAAAATACGCCTTCCCCATCCCAAGCAACCACAGTTATAAACGTAAAGAAAACGTTTATTATCCACACCTTATTTTATTTGTATGGCCAAACGTGTTTCAAATAGTATGACTGAGACATTTTTGCTTTAGGAAGACAAGTCATCAAACAGAAAAGGTAAGAAATTGATGTTTTTTTCTGATGTTGTCTGGCTTTTATTTCTTTGTGGTTCAGTAGCAGAAAATGGGTCGCTGCGGAAAGACTTTCCCTTTCCCAATGCACCAAAACGATCGACAAAAAAACAGTCGGAATATCTCGATGGTTGAAAATTCTGTACAAATCTTTTACTAAAGGGGCCACTTCCCTAAGAAAACTTTAGAACAACAACTATGAATCTGAGAGCTACAATACCAGAAGATGCAAATTGATGGCCGAAAGATCTGTACCAATCTTCTACTTAGGAACCACTTGCCTACAAAACTTATCTACGGCTATTGAATCTAAGAGCTGCAATACGAATTGCCATAAACGATAACATCCCCTTTAAGATAACAAATCCGGCTTTATTAAGAAACGCTCGATAGTAAACCATCTGAGTACAATAGAAACAAAAAAAAGAGGGAAGGCCAAAACGGAAGCGAAAAACATCATACAAAAACTAAGTCCTCTTCAAGGACAACTCAGCGAGAGTACGATCCCATTGACGACTCCGTGAACGACCAACGGAGCCATGAGATTGCCGGTCCATCCGTAAACACTACCGAGAATCATTGCCTGTGGTGTGAGTACAAAAACTAAACGAGACGAACCGTGAGCGAGCGCAAAAAGAATCGAACTCACGACGAGTGCCGCGGAAAAAGGCATCCACTGCTTCAAACACGGGAGAAGAAATGCCCTGAACAAAATTTCCTCCTTAAGAGGTCCCAAACCGCAACAGACGAGAGTTGTCACCAAAACTGATATCGGACCACCTCCGAGAAGACTCTCCAAAAATTGGCGAGCCTCGGCCTTCATAAGATCCTGCATACCGAACTCTGTATGCAGTTACAGGACTGTTTGTGCCTCAAGACCGAGCGATATGTTGGATAAATAGGGAGGATAATAGAACAGTGCAGTTTCACCTCGCCTTGACTCATATTCAGATTCTTCACTTGAAGACCAATTTAAAGACAAATTAGGCAATTTCAAGTACAAACACATCCAGTTGTTACTTATTTGTGAACGACCATAGGTCACAACATTACATATTTCCACATCCCTGTCAGTCTAAAAAACCCTAAGAAACCTTGTTCAGTTCCGACGACAATCCTCGACCTGCATTAGTGGTTATCCCAAATACCGGCGAGAGAGAAACAGGACTTACCTGACCCCCCAAAAGGCGCTCTGCAATGACCTCCCAACCAGCGACCAGGATGAGTCCGACAACGGCGGCCAGTAGCCAGCCTCTCTTCCCGTTCCACTTTCCAATATCGAGTTGAAAATATCCTTCCTTCAAACCGGTCGACTGAATAGTCGCCAAAACGCTTAACACACCAAAGGCCTCCACCGCCATTAAGAAGAGGGCCTGTTGCCAGTTACGCATGATATTTATTAGTCAACAGTTCTTGGGAAAAAGTGAAAAACAGACATCGAAGAGTTTTCGGAGTAACCATGTACAAGTCCAGAAAGAAACGCAGTGTACAAACTCACGAACAACACCGTGTATCGCTATTAGCATCAATGTTTTTTTCGAGGTTTAAATCAACGTTTCTCCGTGCACACGAGTCCGATTTCAGTTTGGAGGCCGCCAATCTGATGGTAAGAATCTCGGCTTTCTATCCCAACCGTCAGATTAGCAACCAGAAAAGTGTGCACGGAGAAAAGATGGCGACTTTTTTTTGACTCTAATAGCTATACACGATAGGGAACAATCAGTGAAGGACTGAAAAAAGGACCATTTTTTCCAGAAATTTGTTAATTAGTCACCTCAAAAGCTGGTGTGAAAGATGCTAAAATACAGCAGCTGGGTGCAAGACGATTGGCATATGTGGGATAGGTGAACATCGAATGAAGGGACAAAAAAAAGTACCTGTAGAAGCACGAACAGTCCTGAGGGAAGTAATAAGGGGGACAGGAAGAAATATCAAATGAAGGCGATAAAAAAACATCAAATGACGGCAGTAGTAGAGGCAAAGCACGGTTAAAGCTCCAAAACTTACCTTCGCCAGTGAGCTAAACTGTGAGCTTTGGGCCATCCCGGCAAAGGCGGCTATGGATGCCGTTTGGAGCACGAACATTACCACCAATGCCGCCACCATTTTGGACAAACTTAACTCGCCAGATAAAGGAAGGAGCCAGACATTGGCATTTCCCGCCTGGCAAAAAAAGGATACACAGTGAATCGCTATTAGCGTTAAGAAACATATAGCACGAGGCTTAATTTAGTGTTCCTGGTTCTATTTTAGACCCGAGCGACGTGGACGGTTTTCAACTGTATACCGAAAAAGTGTTCAAATACAATTAACACTAATTTTTATCCCGGATGCCCAAAAAAAACCCGTCAACGAATTAGTTTTATTAACGCTAGCATGAAAAACGAGAGAAGCACGATAAGGATATACAAAAATTATAGCTACCCGTTTTGACCTTAACATGCAATAAAGCAAAACGAACTAAAACCCATTGGCCCATCAGAAAAAAGCCCCTTCATCACAAATATATACACTGCAAACTCCTCTTTCCACAAAAACAGACACACGTTTCACTTTACCTGCATTTTGCTAGGAAAAGGCTTCCAGAAATGGATTAAGTCACTTGACAAACTACGCCAACTTTCTTCTATTGTCAGTTCTTGTATTCGTCTTGTTCCTCCAGCCAGTCCTTTTAGTTCTTATACGATGTATTCTTTCTCTAATCAGTTTTCATGGTCTAATCAAATAAAAATAAAATTGGAAGGCTAAGATACCATTTCCACTTGACCAGGCGATTGCAACACTAATGGCAGTTTACAATACAGTCAGACTCAAGAGAAAGAGTTGAAAGAGATCAGAGACGCTTAATTATGCTGCCAAAGCGTGTTGTTTCAGAAAAGGCCAAACCAAATTGGCAAAAATCGGTACACAATTTCACACGGAAATAAGATTGGCTGTCTGAAGAAAACGCAAAAGATAGCAGTGGGAAACGGTGATCATTCGTTTCAACAGGCATTCTGACACTCTGAAGAGATGATTAAACTAGACTCTACATTACAATGTTTTGTTTTGGCCTTTAAACTCATTTTTCTCTGTGCACACTCATCAAAAAGGTAATATTCTTATCTTTCAATTAGAAGTCTCCAACTAGAAATTAGAAACATGTGCAAAGAGAAAAGTTGACTTAAGTGGCAAATAAACATTAACGCTGATAGCAATAAATGATGTAGTTTCATCGTCTGTTTCTGCCAAAAACTGGAAGACATCAACTTGTATCGATTGCTTTTTCTGGTTTTAGTTATAACCATGGAACCCTTATTTTGGACATGATAATTCGCTCTAGCAATAAAATTATGCTCTCATGATTGAAAATAAAATCTAACATCAATGGAAAAATAGTATGAACTAACAAATAGTAAAGGAAAAGAATATTATCCACCCAAGAAGGACAACAAACATGGCATACTGAAACATTGCTTATTGCTGGTTGTCTCCATAATCTCTTGAGGGTTATTATAGAATCCATCCTCTTTCGCATGCAAAAAGAAAAAATGACCTTTCTAAAGCTACACCGTGAATTGTTTTTAGCAATGTTATTTTCTCCACTTCAATTAACTCTTTTTCGTGCACGTGTGTTAGGTTCCCGTTTGGAGAATGCCAATAGGAAGGTACAACCTTTACCTTTGAATCAAAAGCGTCGAATTTAAAATACATTGAGAGTGCAAAAGGAAAGTATTTTTTAAAGTGGAGAAAAAAACATTTTCTCTAATCGCGATCATGTTGTACTGGCTAATCGGTATTAGTGTTACTAACACTAATTCGGACAGCCAATTTTTGAATCATTAAATAGTGTTAACTCTACTCAAGTGAGTGAAATTAAATTAGCCACGTCACCCTGCACTAAATAGTATTGAGAGTCCGTTTCTTGGCACGTTTGGTGCTCTTTTCTCCTTTAGACCTTTAGAATCAAAAATCTTACTATTGGCTGAGGTTTTGAAATACCATACCGGAAATTTCGCTTTAATAATTCTCTTCCACAAATTATGATGCGCAGTTTAGCATGACGTGACAATAAGGACTCCATAATAAAAACTTTGATGAAAAAGAAAACTATCATAAGAATGAGAATGCAAAAAACAAACAGGCAACAGACCATCCCCATGATCCTCAGTTAGAGAACAATTAACACCATTTTTGGAGTTCCATATTTTGACTGATCAACAACGGCGATTTTTTTTTGCGAAAGGTACACACTAATAGGGTGCACTAAGCACTGTACGAATTAGTAATGATATAATAACAGTACAACTGACCTTGGAGAAATCTTGGATCAATTCCGTACAACCATTGCCGTTGTAGGACTCCAAATGAGGACAAAATGTCGACGGTTTCCTAGAGAGTCTATGCAAGCCAAACCCCTCTCCATCTCGTCTGAACCCTTCAAAACCTGAAAACGACAAAAGTGAGACTGAAGGGAGAGAACAGACAGCGATAGGGCTTCTGGAGAGCCTGGTACAAGATTCAGACGACGGAGGTACTTTTTTTCTGTACGGATGGAAGGGAAAAGACAACGCGTGCGGTCTTGGTTTAGAAAGAAGATGTCGAAGAGGCTGAGAAGCTGAGGGGTGTAGGGAAGCTCTAGGAGAGGGCGAGAGAGTACAATTGGAGAGAAGTGAAGGGCAGTGAGGCGTCATGACACCTCTCTAGTGAGAATGGTACGAAGGAGAGGGGAAAGACGATAAATGAGCGGCGAAGATTTTGCGTTTAAAAGCTAAAACGACAGAATCGATGTTTAAACGTGAAAGCGTGCGGAAATTTCAAGGGGAGTCCACGCACGAAACGCAAATTTTCCGTATTAAAAATTCGTGCGGTCACAAGACATTACGGTATACTGCTCCGCGAGGAGAATCCGCGGCCGGTACTGTACAGGTCGAAACGAGGAGACTCGCGGAGGGTCGAGGAGAGTAACGCCGGCCGTAGGATAACCTCGCGGAGACTCCCGCGGATGCCGGTTCGACACATTTCGAATTGGCCCGCGAAGACGTCACCGATCCAGAATATGACATGAGTGTACATTGTACAATGTTGAGGACATCCACTGCGTGATGAGTGGTGCCAATTAAACCCGTCATATGCTTGGATATCTATTGTCTTATGAATATATTCCAGAAAATAAAGTACAATTGACGTCATCCTCAAACATAATATGTTCCTAATGGTGTGTGCCCATGTAACCGAAGCTTTTAAATATTACTTTGGATTTTAGCGCAGATTTTACGGTGTACTTTTCAAAGTGTTCCCATGTCAATCATTACTGTTTTTGCGCCTTCATTACTTCAAATCATAGTTCAAAAGTAGGCGTTTCTATTGTAGGCCATTTGTCGGCGCCTTTACCGTAAGTTGTGTTATGGGCTTTTCATGTGATCTTCTTAGATCGCTACTTTGATCAGCGATCGTCCGATCGTCCGAATCTAACGGTTTAAATAAAAAAAAACCTCAAAACTCACAGAAAAATATTTTTTTGTCCGAATGTTTTTCAAAATTTAGACATGACGTTTAATTCTCTATCGATCGATGTGCAACTCAACCCTGTTACTATTATTTTTCATTTTGCGACCAATACAATATGGGTCTTAAGGTCATATTGTATGTTATGCGTACAATAGGCATATTGTATGGGCCTACTTTCACCTACTTTTGAACTATGCTTCAAATGTTATGTAACAGTTGTAGACGCCTACCAAATGTGCGACAGTTTACGAAACGAAATGTAGACGACTACAAAACTACGAAACTTCCTAAAATTGGTGACTTCTACAAAAACGGCGACGGTTGTAGACGTCGAGATTTTTGTGACGTTGTAGATGTTTCGGGTTTTGTGATATAGCGAAGTCATGCTACCATGTGACGTCATCAGTACGTAGATTTTCCGCCATGGCTTTCCGATTTCGTTTTTTTATCTTTTATCATTCGATATGCCATCAAACTCATACCGAAAATATTCAAAAAAAATATAAAAAGAACATCTTTCATTTTATATTATTATTGCTACATCTCGTGTAAATAAGAGAGAAAGAGGAGTGGTCGAGTGAGAAAGAGAGGGAGAGACGAGGACGACGTCTCCATTTGATAAGGACCCATGAATGAAAGTGGAGGTCCAAGACACCAACAATTTTTTTTTCGTACATACTTGTCATTTTCGTGTAAGAACACAAGGATCGACTCACTTCACAAACAATAAACCAAGATGATGCATAGAGGAAGCTTACACATAAATAAATCTCAATCACCTCATGACATGTCACATCGACAAAATATAAATATATTAAGCCGAGGCTTTTCCAAAACAATCTCTCACTCTTACCAATCTAACTCACTCAGATTACTAACTCTCGTTTATCTTTTATTCTCACTCACTCTCACACTGAATACATTTTTTATGGATATCTTTCCTAACTCTACTAACTCACTAAACACTCACTACAATGATTAAGAAACAAATACAACTGAAATCAATACATCGCAAAATGTTCCTTAACGTAACGACCAGACGCACGCTGAGTGCGCCTGCCATAGCCTGCATCAAGCTACCTCTACTCTGACAAATATCTGAAACAAGATGCGGCAGGATCGTAGAAGGATCGGCCGTACAAAGGTATTGCCGCTTCGTCGCACACATAGAGTATTTCCGCGGACGAAAAGATCGCGTCACGCGTCGCGAACATGAAGTATTACGCGGACGCCAAATCGCGCTTCGCGAACCAGCATTTCCGTGAAATCGTCCCACGACCGTACAAAGAAATAGTGATCGCACCGAACCGTCACAAATGTACCACACAAAACGAAACATCATCGTCGCACTGAAACGAGCCAAACATTGACGGCGCGATTTTGGTCGACGCCGATTCGCCCAATATCCTAACATTTCGTACATACATGCGCGTGACGAGCAGGGAAAAAATAGTCTACTCTCCTCGTTCATTTTTTTTGAAATTTTTGACGCGTGCAGTCCCAGTTTTCTATTCGTCAATAGGGTATTATTTTGATAAAAATCAAGTCGCGATTTGATTCCAGTGCAAGTGTGAAGATGAGCTGGCGTGACGTGGAAGTGGGTCGCGATGATAATAACGCCAAATTGTCGTACCTCCTAAGTTCCAAGATGACGCAATATGTACTTGTGCTCTTGCCCATTTTTCGTACAGCGTCATATATTCTCGTTGCAAGTCCCATTTCCTGTAAAAACGACGGAAATAAACCCTTACTTGAACACATGGGCACATACCCTAAGATTGTAGCCTTTCTTTTTTCCACCAACGGCCACGTCACGCCAACTCATCCTGAAACGTCAACTACCTTTCGAGCCACTTATAATAAAGTGAATTTTACTAGCAAATAAGGCAACCCTTCGAAAAATCACACTCTCTCGGAAATGTGAAAATTCTCCAACATGGTCGCTACACGGTGAATCGCTATTAGCCTTATGTACGCTATATCGACACCCCAACATTTTGACATTGATACCTTAAATATAATAAACTACACTATTTAAGGACGTGAAACATAAACTGCCACGTCTCCTGGCACTACATAAGAATAAATGACGCTAATTTTTTCTTTACACTTATAATTTCTATACGCTAATAACGATTCAAGGTGTACTTAATATCTCTCCACCTCTCCCTTTCCCCACCCCCCCTTCTTGGAATGAATCATGCCAAAAATTATATGAGAAAAAAAAAGCTTTGTAAAAGCTTTTAGAATTCTTAAGCTACACCGTGAATCGCTATTAGCGTTAATGACTCTAATTGAGGTACCTTGTTTTTTTCGGCAAATTCTCAAATAGAGTTAATCATTCTAAATGTTTCCAAACGCTATTTGAGGTACCCCATTAAATAGGTTTCATAAATCTAATATGGTGCCATTTTAAATAGGGTGGTGTACGGACTGTCAGAGCCGTACTATTTTGTAATTTTTCAAGTAGAAAAGAATAGAAAAAATATTCACGATGTCTAGTAGTCGCGCTAACATGTAATTGCGTAAATATTTTCCGGCATACGCGGATGTCAAAAAAACACGACGGCGTACGATTTGAACAATTTCGTACATGCACATATTTTAGTGTGGATATATTATGCGCCGAAAATTTTTACAAGGCAGTTTACAAATAAGAGTTAATGATAAATTAGAATAAAAGTTTTTATGGAAAAAACTGAAATTCCCAATTAGCGTAAATAACGATCATTGTTTCATTACGCTGTCTATTTCATTACGCTAATAGCGATTCACGGTGTACCTTTGCGCAAAATCTGACTATATATGCCTAAAATTGGTGACAGTTCGAGAGATAAAAGACAAAAACAAAAGCAAGATGTAACGGTATAAAGTCCACCTTAAATTGGTGACATGTCGAAAGAGAAAAGACAAAACAAAATCACGATGCAACGACGAAATTTATAGAATCAATGACGTCAACAGTGTCGCAAATAATCAACGAGTTTATAATGTCACAAAAAATCAGACGTCTATTGCGGAAGATATGACGTCTACACTGTCAAAAAGCTACGTAGCGTTTGCAAATGTCACCACTTTAAGTGACGAGTTTAGTTCCAAATATTGGAACACCGGAAAAAGCTTATGAAGAGTCGTTCTTACAAGACAAATTTTCCGGGCAAAGTACGCTTGCCGATGTGCCGATGGAGCCAAGTCAAGAGAGTTCAAGGCGAGGAATCGACCCATTCATATCATTCTTATTTTTTCTTCTTGTCTTTATCGATCTGTTTTTGTTGATAAATGGTCTCGTGTGTGGCCCTTCTCGACTTTTTCCTTCTCCCCGGCTCCATCATATCTCAGGCAAAACTTCTCACTAACCCCTATATTCAACAAAGATCTCCGAATCATTTTGTCAACCTCAAACCTAACATTTGAGAAAGATCGTCCCAAAGTCAAGACTCTCTCTTGGTACCTCTCCTTACTCCTCATACCAACCCATATCTACTTCACACATTTAAGACAGTTGCTACTTAGAATTACAAAATATTTGCTCTGCTTGAGCCGCAGGCCTGATGTCATCTTATTAGGAAACATTTCCTCCTTTGTCGGACTAGTTACCGATCTCCTTGGATCTTTGCGTGAATAATCCCACGTAGACTTTGTCTTTTCCCTCGGAATCCTTAACCACGACGACCTTCCTTTTTTTCATCCTGTCATGGCTAAAGCTCTCTTGACATCGTAAGATCTATCCATGGTGGTCAATGTTGATGTGGCACTAGTCAACGAGACAACTCTAAGTCACATTATTTGTGAGTTTGTCGGGGCAAAAGATTTTCCGGCAACAGATCATGCGCGTGATACTCGGCCCAATGGCCGGTTGGCAAAAATTAGGACTCTGCTTAGCGGCTTTGGACTCTTGCATGCAATGGTGGTGTCGAGCGACTTTAGAATAAAGGAAGATGCGACATAGCCTCGAAATTTTTGTTGACGGTCTGGAAAACGACGTGGTAGGCTCATGTCGCTTTATTGGAAACCGATAAAGAAGTTGTGGAACGAGGGACAAAGAGCCATTTGGACGCCATCTCAAACAAAAATTCTCTACTTTCTGATGGGTTTCAAGAAGAGTTATATCTCAAAGAAGTTCATAAATCATTCAAAACAAACCATCACCGAAAGGTGAAGGGATTCGTTGAGCTCATTCGCAAAGCTTCTCAATCTAAATCAAACAATTTGAGAGGATTGTACCTTTTTCTAGCTGAGAGGTAGACAAATCTTCAATAGTTGTTTCAGAGGACAAACAAGGAGTGAAATTCCAAAGAGCTCACGCAACTCGAGGTAATTTTCGCGAATGACTATGGAAGACAACTTACAGTATATAACTGGTGCTTGGTAATAGGGGCGCGGAGTCGTAGAAGTGACATAGAAAGTCCAATGATACGTTATTATGCAGTCTGTCGTTTTCATAAATTCTACGTACTTTCTCTCCACCGCCCTTTCTGTAGTTTTTTGGTGTTAAAATTGTACCAGTTAGAACATGGAAGCGTGGCTTTTTTTGAGTGGCAAAATTAATACCCAGAATGGAAACATGGAAACAAGGTGCCAAGCTGGTCATTTGTACTATCATCAGCCAACAAGTCCAAAGGAAGTCAAAGAGCCAATTGAACAAGTTCCCCAAGGTAGTGGGGGATATAGGTATATAGACATGGACGAGGGTAACCCTAGTGATGGCACCCAAAAGCGCCAAGACGTCCAGCGATTGTAAGTCTTGCGGATATGGATGTCGATGAAAGAGAATTTGAGTGATGTGTCCAAGGTGAAGAGGCAAAATTCGCGCTTTGGTCTTTAAGTATGCCTTCAAACATATTGTGACGCTAGCTTATGCAGCGTACAACTTGCCACACCCTAGGGTAGGGCACTCTATAAGGCCCCTTGCTTTGTACTGAAGCTAATGTGAGCTACAAAGCGAAGGGGGCTGTGCATGATCGGGTAGAAGTTAGAGAAGTTGTTGTTTGGTTGGAAGGATGTGGATTTGTAAGCAATTAACAACGAGGACGTCACAAGGGTCGTAAGTGTGATCGTTGTGAAAGAGAGGTCGAAAGTGAAAGGTGGGATTGGTCCTTAAAATGAGAGGGACGATAAGAGGTAGCATGGGAAGGTGAATGTTATACATTTACCGAAAGTTATAAAACATAAGTTTCGTATTCTAGTTTGCTTTCGGATCCACATTTTTCTAACTGTAAAGTCAACTTACCCTTTACAAAAAAATAAATAAATAATGAAGCAGAATATATTAGTCGTAGGTCAAACCGGTCAAAGATATTATTTATATATACGTTTTTTTGTCGATTTTAACTTCTTAATACATTTTTGTCAGAACAAAACTTTAGTCTCCTAGGCGTGTTAGCCGCAACGTCTCCACGAGCGTTGTTAGAGAAGGTGTTAGCGACCTTCGATACACACAAAACCTTACCTTGCCATCCCAATCCTCGCTATCACAAATTTAAGAAAGTGCACGGAGAAAAGTGAGTTTAAAGGCCAAAAAATGGCATTTCCTGTCAATTTCGTTTAATAAGAGTTGTTGTATCTTATGATTTTTGATTCCGATGGGCAGTGTAATACATAACTCATTTTGCGCATTCGATCCATCAAAGAACACTTTCAATAATGAGAATTAATTACGCGTCCCAGTGTCGATGTCAAGAGGGAAAAAGTTTGTCGAGCAACAAATTTTGTCCTTAAATGCATTTTGCCCGTCCCTTTGGCTTTGTGAGGGGCCCGAAATGTCAATTTAATTAGGTCATCATGGTCGTGACATCCTTTAGACATACCTCGACTTGATTCCAGATACGTTCAAGTGCAAACGCCAAATGTAAAATTGTTGTAATATTGGCAGTATGTAACCGCAACCATTTCCAAGCACATTACATCACCTCCAGTACAATTCCGGAAGTGAGTAAAATACTAATTTCGGAAGTGAGTAAAACACTATTCCTGTTCGATTTTTTGGTCAGACACAGCAACGTAGGTTTGAGTGTGGCAACTTTATGACAGCTTAACAAAATTGCTTAAACATGTAAATTTTTTAATCAGCTCTCAATCATTACGTGCTCGTAACTTCAAGAAAACAATTGACAGCAACCCTTTGTAAGTTAGGATTGAAATTAACAAATGTCCGAGATGCCATCTAAATGAGCCCCACATGAAAGAGGAAAATAAAGAAATCTAAAACAATATCCTTTAGGGAACACTAATTAAGAATATAAACTACATTAAGATTCCAAATCAGTTAAGTTAGGTGTCTCATACTTATAAATAACATCCATTTCGAAAACATGAACAAAACAATCCAAAACTTGACAACTACACCGTGAATCTTTATTAGCCTTATGTACGCTATATCGGCACCCCAAAATTTTGACATTGATACCTGAAATACAGTGAATGAATTTAATTTATCTTTGACTTTAATTATGGTTCTAGGTAATCAGCGTCAATGGTAATACTGTATTGAATTCATGAATAATATGGTGTACGGAAGTAGTTTTTTCATACAACAGTGTACTTCGTTTTCGAAACCCGTACGGAAATTGTGGTTAACTTATGTCGGTCGCATACAAAGTTGCGTTTAGAAAAATACTGGAGTCGATTTGTAAAATAGGCGTTCGCATACCTTTAGACGTTCGTTTTTGTGTGTGATATTGTGAATGGATAACATGTGCACATGCTAAAAACTGTCGATGTTACGTAAACGTAGTGTTGCATACTTACACATGTTGATAGTCGCGGAATGTTAAGTGAAATACAATGCCTTTTTAACTCTATTTGAGATCATGCGAGATTAATATAGTATGTATTGACACTATTAAAGGGTCAAAAGTGAACATAACGGTAATACCAGACCTTTAAACGAAAAAGGTGCTTATTAGAGTTAAGTTTGACTTTAAAATGGATTATGTTTCACAAAACGACAACAAATTAGTGTCATATTGTGTATATATTAGAGTGAAGTTACAGAATTTAGAATTAAAAAAACGCGGCGTTTGAAAATGAGAACTGACAACAAACCAGCGGCATATGCGGACATAACAAAAAAAAAAGATTTTGTGGTCAGGCAAATCCCAACCAAATCCCCATTTTCCAGTGGTTGGCTTTTGAATCTCGCAGATCCATTTTTACACGACGTCACCATTTTTGGGCAGGATGCGAATCATCGCCCCGCCGCCTCGCTTAGTCTTGCGACATCCAGTAATCTATACCTATTTTTAGGTTTACATCAGTAGTAGGGTAGACTGTAATATGGCGGAACAAGAAGGAAGTCCGAGCCAACATCGTCGCTAATTTTTTTTGAGATTATTAGGAAATCATTGGTAGGTGCGGAGCTCAACATGTTTATTCATCTATCTTGCACTCTCTACCTCCTTATTCTTCCTCCTTCATCCTCTCTTCCTCTTTATCTCTTAACTTCTCCCTCTATGAATTGTCCGTCTCCCACATTTTTTACCATTCCCTTTCCTTACTCTTCTCTCTCACTCTTTTCTTCCCACTATCTCTCTCTCCCTCATTCTATCTCATATCATTTCTGTGTTTTTCGTTCTGACTCTCTTTTTCGTTCTGTGTCCCGCTTATTTCGTCTCTCACTACCTCACTGGTAATTTTTCCTTTCTTCCCTTTTAAATATTTGCTCATCCTTTGACACTTGTTTCCCTCTCATAATTGCACTCCATCTTGTTTTCTAACTCTTTCAGTTTATCATTTATCATTTCCCCCCACTCCTGTTTCTCGTGCCCTCCCTGAATTTTGGTCACTCCCTCTTCCATATTATCTCTCTTCTTGCCCCTACGCGTTATTTATCTCCCTAGTCGTTAACCATCCACCACCACTCTGTCGCTATGTCTCCATACATTTCTTTGCCATCTCCGAATATGACATACTATTTTAGTCTCTCTCTTTGTCCCTCTTTTTTGCGTTATACTTGTCAAACTCATAAACTCCCTACTAATCCGTTATCTTTGTCTCTTTTGTGTATTTTAAATTGTCATCAACGATGAACTTATATCCGAGTGCCTGTTGTATTGGAGAGCACCCATACCATCGCAGGGAAGAAGAAAATACCATATTGAAGGTATTCCAGCGTACGAAAGCGCATGGATTATACCGTGAGGAGCCTTTCATGGATCTATATTTGTTATCACAAATCGTTGATACTTAGTTAGTGTGTGTAAAATATGAAGGTTTTAAAATTATGTAAAGAGGATTTCTGAGGTAGAAGCAAAAACGTTAGGAATTCAATACTATTTAGAGTTTTGTTGACTATTGTAGATTAATAGGCCTTAGATGATTTTTTGTTTTAGTCTAACGTTGTTAAAAGGGTTTATCATGAAACATATAAATTTTGTACTTCTTCTCTCCCATTGTTGTTAATGAATGATTTTATATGTGTCAACTTTTTTTATATATTTTTTTCTCATTGTGTGTTTTTTAAATTGCTTTCATGTTGTATAGATGACACTATCGTATTTAAATATATTATATGTTCTTGACATTTTTTCGTTTGTGAATCATCTGTATATGCTACAAATATGACTTTTTTATTTTCTTTCTCACCGCGTATCTTTCTTCATCTTTGCTTTTCTTTTCCGGAAAACTTTGGTTTGATTTTTCACTACTGTTTTAATGGTTTTTGTCTAGTTTTTATCTGTTTTTTTGACATATAAAAAAACCTCTTATTTGGTCTTTAATATAATAATACCCATGTAATATGATAACTGAAACTTCATGAACCAGCGACGAAACAACCTCGCGGCTGAAAGGCTATTCAAAGAGACAAAAACATAGTAACAAAGGTTTATATGTTTTGAAATTTGCGAATTTTAACTCTATGATTTTTCACAGACGATGAGAAAATTGTTTTGTCGTTGGATTTCCTTCTAGCGGCAAAACACCCTTTGTACTCTCAAAGATGATGATCAAGCAATTTTGTCGCTAGAATTCCATTTAGCGACAACACAGCCTCTGCTTTGTCGGATATGATAAGAAAGTTTTTTCGCCGCTGAATTTCCATCCTGCGATGACAAGTTTTTGTCGTTGTGTTGGATTGGCACGTGAAGCCGGTCCAATACAGGGTAGAATATGGAAATATCCATACTCGAGCCGCCCGTAATAAATGGGTACGGACCCGTCAGTCTCAACATCGAGCTGGTGGCACATTGGTAGTGCGCTTGCAGCTGAAGTGAAAGGTCCCAGGTTCGAACCCTGGCCGGCTCAATTTTCCCAAATGTGGGACATGCCGAATCTCGGATTTCAAGGAAATCTAGCATGGTATCAGAGCCAGCCGGATTGCGGATGGTTTGACCGGCTTTCCCGTGAGAGGGGGTGTTGGATTGGCACGTGAAGCCGGTCCAATACAGGGTAGAATATGGAAATATCCATACTCGAGCAGCCCGTAATAAATGGGTACGAACCCGCCAGTCTCAACATCGAGCTGGTGGCAAAGTGGTAGTGCGCTCGCAGCTGAAGTGAAAGGTCCCAGGTTCGAACCCTGGCCGGCTCAATTTTCCCAAGTGTGGGACATGCCGAATCCCGGATTTCAAGGAAATCCAACATTATGTTGATATTTGGGTATTTTCTAGGTCTTTACTAGATGGAAAAAGAGTAGAGGCAGTCTGACTCGGACTCCCTTCTCCAAGCCCCCACACTTGTTGTAGTCACTGAAGGCTGGAGAGGGAGCTAGAGCCATGGCTACGTAAGCTCTCCAGAGAGACAGGAATAGATAATAGGTATGTTTACCAAAAAGGTATTTGACGGACCCAGGAATTGATCCTGGTACCTACCGTCCGTCAAACATCCCGTAGCCGTTAGCTTTGTCCCTTTAGCCTAGGACTAGTGCTAGTACGTATAGGGTTTGATAAATATTTAAATAGTTATAGGTAGGATTTTCCATTTAACTGGGTTACGATATATAGGGCATAGAAACAGTTGTATTTTTAGTACCGGACGAAATAAATAGTACAGACATGTATTTCGATGGACCATTTTAATTACGATGTAAATCGGACGGCCGTGGTTAGCGCCGACATCGCGGAAAGGAAAATTTGGCAGTTTGCAGACGCCGCCACTCCGGATGACACGTGGCAACATCGTACGGGATTACGGAATTTCCGGAACGGCAGAAAACAAATCCGGGAGTGACAAATGTCGCACTATGGCGACATCGTACAATGTACGTACAGAAAGTACTCCGGCACTTGTACTTTCTTGTACGGTACCAATTTTATGATGCGGCATGACCTGGCGCCACGTGGAGAGATAAGATTTGGAGGCATGAATTCCGGAGATTATAAGAGCGAATCCGGTTAGGACATTTGTTGACTTTTTAGCCATGTCGTACGATGATCGTACAAAAGTAACACCAGCATCTGTACCTTTATGTACTATACAGTAATGTGATTGGTCCGTACCTCAGTACTGGAGGGTTTAGAGAGGGGTTTAGGACTTAGAATATTTCGGGTAGGTAGCTGACTCTCCCAGAGAGCACCTTGTATAAATGACAAACTTTGGCTAGCCATAACTATCAACTCAGTTGACCAATTTCAGTGATTTTTGCTGCTGCGGACTCAGGGGAGTCCAGGCTATATAAGAATGTAGTCGGTCAGAGTTTTTGCTTGCCTGGGTTGCTGCATTTCTAAGGGAAATTCAAAGTGGGGGAATGTGTCTAAATCTCATATTCTAACTTTGCATTCTGTGGTGGAACTGAGCACACAGAAAGTCTTACTTCACAGGGGTGAAGCTTTAATGGGGTTCTGGTTGACAAGGGGTCAATCATTTGGGTTTATATCAAGTTGGAGTCGGCACTATCTAGATTAGCTTCCTTTGGACCTGCGAATTCTGTGTGGCAATGGAGCCCATAGAATTTCAAGTTATGGGCCCACCATCTAGGGTGCCTATGTTCGATGGAACAGACTTCACTTATTGGGAGTTTACGATGGAGGGATTGCTTTTCGAGAAGCACTTATGGGGAATTGTTTCGGGACAAGTGAGGTGTCCGCCACCGGGCTTTGGAGGAGCTCACTATGGATAATCATCTGGGGCTGCCCAAAAAACCAACCGGAGTTCAGATGCAACGGAAGGTGAAGGGAAAATCATTACCGTGGAAGGGGAAGTAGGGGAGAAGGATAAAGGGACACCAATGGTGAGGGGAGCTAGGCTCTCGGCTACGGTTCCACTTGTGGGGGTTATAACTGAACCAAAAACTGAAGAAAATGATAGGAAAATTTGGGAATATAAAAACACTATAGCAAAACATCTTATACTTAGATATGTGTCTAAGTCCATAGCTATCACTCTTTTAAATCTAACCAAGTCTTCGGAAATTTGGGAAACACTTATTCTTATTTATAAGAGTGGGACTATACAGAGGCAGCAGTTAGTAAAACACGAAATAGAGGCCTATGTTTATAAAGGCGGTAGCATGATAGAGTTTTGCAATGATATTGCTGCGTTATATGTTGAGCTTGCTAGTGCAGGATATGTAGAATCTGAGGAGAGAAAGATTAATACACTAATCATAAAGCTTCCATATGAGTATGAAGACATCATTTACCGTATGCAGGGAATGGATGGATCCTCATGGACTTGGAGCATTACTATGGGGATAATTCTTGAGAGGGAAAGCACTTTGGAGCTTCGTAGGGGAAGTGACAAGGGGACTACATTTACTGCTGGTGGAGACTGGCGGAAGCGTGATGTGAGGAACGGCGGTGACGAGCAGAAGCGTGATGAGAGGAAGAAAGACAAAGGTAAACCTTATCGGAACTTTGGTGGAAAGAAAGGGAGAAGAAAAGAAAGGGGAGCTTTGGAAAAAGGGGTTTGCTTCGCTTGTAGGAAACCGGGTCACTATATGGAGGAGTGTCCTAGTTTGGAAGAACTTAGAAGTCGGTATGTGAATGAGGAGGAAGAAGGGGAAGAGGAGAAAGAGGATGAAGAAATCTTGGAGCTTCTTCATATCGGTAGAATGGAGAAGAGAGTAAAGTACACAGAAATTCCACGAAGGCAACATTGTGCTTTTGGAGGTATAAGGGAAGTAAAGAGAGAGGAGGTACTTGAGGATGTTGAGGAGTGTAGAGTGTATGACTTAGAAATGAGAAAGTCAGATCTAGGATCCATAAGTGAAAACAGGAAAGATAAAATTAATGAGGATAATTTTATAGACAATTTGGAAACAGAAAACTGGTTGGAAAAGGAGACTTCAACGGATTCCAAGGAAAGGGGAGAAGTGAAACTAGAAGGAGTCTTAAAGGATAGGGGAAAAGAGGAATATTTAATGAAAGGTTTAGGGGAGGAGAGACATTTATTGGGAATAAATTTAGAAAGTGAGGGTGGAAAGAAATCCATGGGAGAGAGTGAGGAAAGTTCATATTTTGGGGGTAATGGGTTTGACATCACTAAAGGGAGTGATGACATTTATGAAGGTGTGCATGTAAAAGGGTTAGCCTCAGGGTGTGTGTTGCAGATTGGAGATCGGGCTGGTTGTTTGAATTGCAAGAGAGAAAGTGGATTTAGTGTGGATAGAAAAGAGAAGAGGTGGATAAAATCTTTGCTCGGATTTATGATAAGTAGGATACTAAATGAAATGTGTGATGCAATTATTATTTCATTTCATCTAATGCATTGTTTTAAATACGAGAGCATTTTTTTTCAGTTATATAAAAGGAAAAAAAAAAGAAAAAGGAAAAAGGGGAGGGAGTGTTTTGATTATTTTGTTTGTAAGAGTTGAAAGGAAGTAGACTAGAAAATAAGGGGAGTGTTGATATTTGGGTATTTTCTAGGTCTTTACTAGATGGAAAGAGAGTAGAGGCAGTCTGACTCTGACTCCCTTCTGCAAGCCCCCACACTTGTTGTAGTCACTGAAGGCTGGAGAGGGAGCTAGAGCCATGGCTGCCTAAGCTCTCCAGAGAGACAGGAATAGATAATAGGTATGTTTACCAAAAAGGTATTTGACGGACCCAGGAATTGATCCTGGTACCTACCGTCCGTCAAACATCCCGTAGCCGTTAGCTTTGTCCCTTTAGCCTAGGACTAGTGCTAGTACGTATAGGGTTTGATAAATATTTAAATAGTTATAGGTAGGATTTTCCATTTAACTGGGTTACGGTATATAGGGCATAAAAACAGTTGTATTTTTAGTACCGGACGAAATAAATAGTACAGACATGTATTTCGATGGTCCGTTTTAATTACGATGTAAATCGGACGGCCGTGGTTAGCGCCGACATCGCGGAAAGGAAAATTTGGCAGTTTGCAGACGCCGCCACTCCGGATGACACGTGGCAACATCGTACGGGATTACGGAATTTTCGGAACAGCAGAAAACAAATCTGGGAGTGACAAATGTCGCACTATGGCGACATCGTACAATGTACGTACAGAAAGTACTCCGGCACTTGTACTTTCTTGTACGGTACCATTTTTATGATGGGGCATGACTTGGCGCCACGTGGAGAGATAAGATTTGGAGGCAGGAATTCCGGAGATTATAAGAGCGAATCCGGTTAGGACATTTGTTGACTTTTTAGCCATGTCGTACGATGATCGTACAAAAGTAACACCAGCATCTGTACCTTTATGTACTATACAGTAATGTGATTGGTCCGTACCTCAGTACTGGAGGGTTTAGAGAGGGGTTTAGGACTTAGAATATTTCGGGTAGGTAGCTGACTCTCCCAGAGAGCACCTTGTATAAATGACAAACTTTGGCCAGCCATAACTATCAACTCAGTTGACCAATTTCAGTGATTTTTGTTGCTGCGGACTCAGGGGAGTCCAGGCTATATAAGAATGTAGTCGGTCAGAGTTTTTGCTTGCCTGGGTTGCTGCATTTCTAAGGGAAATTCAAAGTGGGGGAATGTGTCTAAATCTCATATTCTAACTTTGCATTCTGTGGTGGAACTGAGCACACAGAAAGTCTTACTTCACAGGGGTGAAGCTTTAATGGGGTTCTGGTTGTCAAGGGGTCAATCATTTGGGTTTATATCAAGTTGGAGTTGGCACTATCTAGATTAGCTTCCTTTGGACCTGCGAATTCTGTGTGGCAATGGAGCCCATAGAATTTCAGAAAGGGCAACCATTACTTCGTGCGATGAATATGTTGTTTAGGAAACTAACAATTTATCAATTTCCAAGAAGGATGATGAACAAACGACGAAACATAGTCGTCGCTGATTAGGGTAGGATGTACATTGCAACAAAATATATAATTATATATTAAAAAGATACTCAAATTTTGAACACCACATTAACAACAACTAAAGGTAAATACATAAAAAAAATTAAAAATACATCAAATTCCACGATATACAAGACACTATAATTTTATAAAAACCGAAATTGTATTATCCTATGAAAAAACCATACACACATACGAAATATGTTTTATCCTATGAAGTCAATGAATACTGGACTCTATCAACTGTCTACATTAATCTTGCACAAGTTTAACCGCGTTTCCCACTCTATAATTAAACCACCATTCCCAAACTAATATATAAAAACAAAAAAAAATAGGCAATTATATAATATCTTTAAAACTCGTTGCCGTTCATCCCTCCCTCGTTGAAAATGCTATCTTGTTGACTGTCGGCATCTTCAATATTTTGAAAGAATTCCCTTGCCCTCGGGCAAGGAGGTTCTACAACCTCGCCTTCAAAGTGGTTTCGATATTTGTTGATTATTCCTTGCAAATGTTGTGTGAGCATGTCTTCTTCCCACCTTCCGTCACGTAAAGACAAGCTATATCGAATCATTGTTTTTCTCGAATAACTCATCCCGTTTTTGTCCCTCGTCACATTAACCTCTCGGATAGAGTCCCTTGCCAATTTGAAAAAAAATGCTTTACCGGGTCCAACCAATTTCCCTGACCATCCACGGCTTGAAGGTTTAGCCCGTTGACCGGTCTCAATTCCTTTCGCCTTCCAATTGTCCCAAATGCGACTCCACACGTCCTTGATTTTAAAAATCACGAAAGAGTCTGCCGGCTGAACAAAATGCGTTGCATTAGGTGGGAAATAGTGTAACACGGTGTTTTTGGCCTCTACAACTCACTCTAACTCATCGGAGGTGTTGTGACCACCCAGTTGTCCAGAAAAATAATTTTTTGACGTCCTTCTCGATCCCCTTGGTAAGACCTTACCTCTTCGACCCATTGTGGGAACACCGTTTTATCATTCCACTCCTTCGGACCGGTCCGGTAACAAACACCTGCAAACATATATAATAGACAAAAAAAGAAAAGAAATTAACATTTTGTATTGCTTGCCTCCTTCATCAAAGACAAAAACCTTCATCAAAGATAAAAAGACATCAAAAAAAATTATGAAAACATTAAATGAGGAATAAAAATCACTCTCGGGACGTTGTCTAGTAAACCTTGTATCGGGTAATTTCTGCCATGATTTGCAAAAATTATCATCGGGTTCTCGATACGAGCCTTCAACCCTCCACTGATTCGCACCATGAGAGTCATGGATTCACCTCCTCCGGCAACGTTGGCGTATTTCACCACATCATCCCCTCGAAACCCCAACGTCTTTCCATTATTGGTGTTGACGATCATGTGAGTTTCATCCATGTTTTCCATGAGGTCTTCGTTGAAAATTCTTGGTATACATGCGCCGCCAAACCGAAACAAGCTTAGTTTTTTTTAGTATATGTCAATAAGTAGGGAATACAACGAAAATAAAACACAAAAAAAAAGAGACATCATTATACATTATTTGTAATGGAAAGAGATTCACCGGATTTAAACCCCCGCTTCAAAACGCATATGTGGAAGGCGTACGCTCAATACATTCCTCTTTCTCGGGACTACATTGTAGTTTCTCTTTTTGTGCACGCACAATGATGTTGTGCTTCTCTTGACGACTTTGCACCCACCATTTATTGATGATTAGATGTATTTCGGACTCGTCATTGTTGAACCATTCCGTACCGTACTCCTTCCTCCTTTCTCTTATTATGTCCCTAGCGATGTCCCTGAGAATTGAGGTGGACATCTTCATACCGGCTCTCTTAAAACATTCAAAATCCGAAAGCAACCCCTCGTGTATAATAGTCACCCAAGCGGCTTCCTTCCTTCATCGTCCCGGCAAAGCATTGGTAACCGCCACCGATCTCGTCCCAAAACTAGAAGTAGAGAACATTCGGGTTGTCTCTCGTATTTCGTCAAGCATGGACCTCCTCTCTACCCACCATCGCTTGGCCATTTGGTACCCTGTAAATAACAAACAATGTCAAAAGACTTAATGAGTTTCTTTAATGGAAAGTCGTATAACAAATTGAAACGAATCTAAAAAGAAACGACAATATTCAACGACGAAATGTGGCTATCGCAGATTCAACGACGATAGAAACTCGTCGTTATATCTGGAAAGTTTTTTTTTTTTTTCATAACACCGTTGATACGTAGTCAGCTGCCAACCACTGATGATAAATCCTCACTTTAGCGACGACCTTGTCTCGTCGTTAAGGCGGTAAAGAGGATTATCAAACACAATGCCGACATCAACAAAACCAAATGTATGGCTTAAAGTGGAATTTACATTCATTCGGTAAAAAAAGGGGAGAGAATATTAAATTCACACTTGTATGATAAATTCAAAAAAATCAACAAAACACTCTGGCACCCAATGTAGGCTGAGGGCTAAATCAGGATACCTCTCATTCGAATGAAAGCCACGAAATTGACCATCGTCATCTCCCATCAACGTCGCCTAATGCCAACAATCTCTTGAGTTAGATAATTAATAAGGCGACGAACCGTTATCATCGCAATTTTTTGAGCCTCCAAATGGCGATTGAGATTTTGAACTTCATTCCTCAATCGTTCTACTTCCGGTGGTGGAGGGGGCTCATCGACATGTGGGACCCTCGGAATTTCCCAAAGATACGTACGCCACACTTGTACATTTCGAAAGAGTTGTAAAACCGTACTTCGAGCCTGTAAAAATTCTTTTAGCTCCAGAGTACGAATTGCACGACGTAGAATGGTAAATAACCGTGGGTACCAAGGGTGATAATGTCAGATTAATTCCAGGACATCTATTTCGAATCCAATCGGTCGACGTACAATCTATGCGAAACCTTCATCATTAGGCTAAAAACGCCTAATATATGGGAAATTTGACGCATGGTTGTATGATGCGATGTACAGCCATGTTGGGTGGGCGGGGAAATCCGGAGGGATGTCGAGAATTTTTGGGACGGGGTTCAACCACCGGTCAATAGGCCAAGCCTCCCCGTAACGCCAATAGTCCGGCCAATCCTCGACCGGGATGTAATGGGCAGCCGTCGGTCGGAAGCCATCCATGGCCTCATCTCCGATATAGGCGAGAAAAACCAATCTCGTTCTTCCTCTCGAATTACCACATCACGCTCGGCCGGAATTTGAGGTCCTTGTACTGCCACGAGAGTTTTATCACGATTTGGTGATGGTGGAAAAGCGACAATCTCGTCCTCGTCTCCATATTCTTCCTCCATGCGTCTCTGTGAGCTCTCCGAATATTGCTGGTCCGGGGTTGAGGGATCGTCGTCGTGTTTCGTGACCGGAATGTTCGACGATTCGGTTTTTTAAGGTTCTTCCTCATCTTTTGTAGGCTCTTCCCTTTCCTCTACAGGCTCGTCCGACGCAGTTCCCGAGGGTTCATATTCTTCGTCTACCTCCTTACCCTCTTTTACTTCGCGGACACCTTTTTCGTTCGCTCTAATCCCTTCACTCGGTAACTCCCCCTCCGACACACTTCCCCTTATTACCCTCTCCGTACCCGTCCCTTCCCTCCCCACCGCCTCAGTTTCCTACATCTCATCTATGTCAACACGCAATTCTTCCCCCTCCCTCAAAACTAACTCCATTCCAACCCTTTCCCTACCGCCCTCTTTCGATTCCACTTTATTCCCCAACACTCCTTTGGTTCCACCCCTTTCCTTGTCTAAGTTTTCCCCTCCTGGTATATCACCCCCCATCGTGGTTGCCGTTAGTAGCATACGAATCGCCTCGGAATAGTATTTATCTATTGTGGACCAAATTGGTTATGAATGGCACATCGCATTCGTTTGAATGGTCGTTGGCGGTCTTCCATTTAAAAACAAAACTATTGGTTAAGAGTAAAAAATGAAAACACACAATTGAAGGGGACAAAAACAACCTAAAAAACGTTATTTTACTCAGACCTTAACTCATATAGTCCTGTTGTAAAAATAGTCCAATATTCACATTTGGAAAATTGAACGGTTGGCCCTACGACTTATAAACCTACATTCAAGCGACGACAGAATGTTGTCGAGCATTCGACTTTATTCGAGTTTCCCAATATTGGTTCGACGTAACAACGTCGTCGTCCGCGAATTACATTCGAGAATACCAACGTTGGATTATCTGAACTAATGTCTTCGGTGGTTTAGTCTAAACGACGAACTACTCTCGTCCGTCATTCGCACTTTCGATCTAACGAGGTATCCTCATCCATTCAATTATTTTGTCGTATCCATCACTGAAGCGCCGACATGATGTCGTCGCGTCCACCCCGATAAAGACACGTCATCGCTAGTACGTTGTCACCATAAAGAAATCGCAAGACACTTGGAAAATAATAGCAATAAACAACAAAACAATGCATAGTAGTCGACAACATAGAAAAACACGCACTAATGGAGAGTTAGTGAGAAGTCACTATGTAGTTTGAGAGAGAAAGGTGACGTTCCAAAATAACACTGTACAAATAATTTAAAAGCACAACAAAATTAAACTATAACAACACATTGTGAATGAGAATAATAACACAAAAGGAAGGAGGAAACGAAATCATTCAATAAATCGGAGAACGTTTGGTTGAAATGGCTTACTTTTACTGTACACTCCGGTAAAATGCTCGGGAAACTTTCTTATGGTCTTTGGAATGAGTTCAGCTGAGCCGTTATTTTCACATTCCTTCAGCATCCAGTGAATTACTCGCATCCGAGTTGCCTTAGTCGATACGTGTTGAACTTTACGGTGGGAGACACGTCCTTTGGTATTGGCCGAGGACGGAAAAAACCCTTTCACAATGGCCGCAAGGACTACCGACGTTTCGATTTCCGCCTCACTCTCTTCCTCGTTCGAAAATGTGTTTTCCTCATCGTTCCTCTCATTTTCCTCATCTTGTTCAACCTGAGCATTATGGGGATTGTTGTTGTTATTGCCCGGGTTGGCGCCCCAAATTCTATTTAGGGTCCATATACTCTCAAACACTTAATATCACCTTAAAAATTAGAAGTATGAGCAGCCGAAAAGGAAGAAAGTGGCAACCAAAGCAAATGAAGAAGAAGTAGCGATAGTGTTGTTGCCATTATCACAAATACATTTATATAATACACGAACTGCAAGTGAAAATGATATTGCGCGGCAATAATGGAGGGCTTTGCCATTTTAAATTTTTTGTTTAAAATCCAAATTTTGAATTTTAACACGACTTTCGATTTAAAGATATTTCAAAACGCGGGAATAGAAGCGGGATCTCGTATGAATTTGCTTCAAAATTGCCAAAATATTTCAAAACTTAAGTCGTCGGTGTAATGTTCATAGCGCTATGGAAACACCTCCGGCTTACATGTTGTACGGCAAAAAGATGATTGGAAAAAATGCGGCGTCGTTACCCGGCAATCGGTTGTTCTAACATCATCTATGAAACGCGACCAACTTTGGTAATGCGTGGATGATAAACATGCCACGTGTATTCGGCAACAGCCAATGATAATCTTACGACGACGTATGATCAGCTTTCGTCGCTGGATTACCGCCAATTAGAATTAACATGTATCCTAATATGTGTTTTATTTTTGTTTTACGTTCAATTAGAATTAACAGTGATACTAATAAGAGGTTTGTTTGACGTTTGATCTAAGTAAACACATCCTTTTTAGTCTTAAGTCCCAATATTACAATGCATTGACTCTAATAAAGCAACCCACTGAGCACCTAATTAAGATTAAGGGTCCTTATTTAACGTCACACAACGTTCGTTCTCTCCGCAAACAACAAGGAAATACAAATCAATCACTGGGTTCAATGTACGTTATGTGGAACGAAACGTACACATAGAATACCTTCCGTTATAGTTTTGTTGGTTATACAATACACATATAACTGAATGAACATATTGAAATTGTACGGTTACATAGCGTTATAACGTAACTGCGTTTTACAACCCAATGTATGGAGTCGACTATACGAAAAACAATGTACGTTTCGCCTACGTTGTCCTCGCACGTTTTTTACTTTAATCAATTCACCGCACGCAAAACAAACGCTTATTAGAATCATGAATGAACTTAAGTGAAAGTACATAAACACGTACATTTCGACGGTTTTTACTCGTACTTATTTTATGTATAATTATTAGTGTTGTGTATCGGTAAAATACTTATCGCGATAACACCGATACCAATAGTTATCGGTTATCGAACGGTCAGAGATTCCGATATATCGGTCTGGGACCAACAAATTCCATATCGGCGATAACTTAAAAAATATATATTATGCATACAATAGTACTTTATAACATACTGTATTATTTTATTGATTTTATATAGCGTGGCATGCCACGTATAAAAATCTGTTCCGTTACCGCTTAACTGCAATTTATTACGGATAGCGCAGCATATAAACGTTGGCCGGTTAACTCAACAAAACTTTTACGGCGACGTACGTAATTTTACTAAAAAACTGGTGAACATGGAACTGGAAAAAGACAGCGGACACAAAAGTACAACGGACGCAAAATAACATTCTGCGCGCCGCCGGAATTGAACGAACGACTTGGAATGAGAAAACACGAGCGGACGGGCCAGCGTGAGCGCCGGCATCCCGGAATTGCTCTTTTGGCAGCTTATGCCAAAAAAGTCGACAGATTGACACGTGTCATGTCCCAGTGGATCTCAGGAAAAAAAGGACAAAGCCATGGCGTCGGATGTGAAAGGTAAATCGTTTTTACTGGATCCGTATCAAATCCGTACAAATCTCATGGCGGCTACAGTACTTTCTGTGCTTGTACAAGTCCGGGGAATAAGACGTACAGTTGAGTGTACATGCCGTACAATTATCTGTACAGTCCTTACAGTTATCGCCGATAGTTATCGTTATCGGCATTATCGCTGATAAGTACCTGATATTATCGGCTACTTATCGGCGATAAGACCGATGTCGATATATCGTACCAATATATCGATTATCGGATACCCGAAAAATGCCCATATCGGTTATCGACAAATCCTTACCGATACACAACACTAATAATTATGAATGCCGCAAAGATTGTATATTCGCAAACCCAAAATAGAATTATGGATTTTTACGTTGGAAGGATGCGACGTCGTACGGATTGTCAGGTTTTGTACTTCTACCTATTTTAACGTACATATTATGACGACGGATCATGTATACCCAAAACAACGTTATGAAAAAATTACAATTAAACATTTTTTTGAAAATGGGATTGATACACAAATTAGAATCCATGACACTAATTCTTTATTCACACTAATAATTACTATACGCTAATAACGATTCACGGTGTACAGTACAGTACGGTATTGTACTGATTATTATTTTGTATGAAAAAACGTTTTTTGACGCGCTGATTGGCTATTCGAGCGCTTATTATTTAGTTTTTAGGGTTTCTGCTGCGTCAAGAACAAACGTTTCTCAAAATGTTAAAGTACATTGCCACGCGTAACAGAATAGCAAGTCACGCTGTATTATTACTATTATTATTATTATTTTATTTTTTTTGCAATCATTGAGTTTTCGCCGGTATCTTTTAGCCGGCCATCGCCTTTGCAAACCGACAGCTCGAAAAAGACTACACCGTCCATCGTTATTACTTATTAGCGTTAAAAACTTATTTTTCTTAGTGTGAAATTAGAATTGATTGCACTAATTTAGTACATCGACACGTGGCAAATCTTAGTCCACTTTTTTTATAGTAATGCTCACACGGTTTTGTGATTTATGGCCAAAAAATGAAAAAAGTCACAACCGAAATATCAACTTTAATAACGATAGGCAGTGTATTTTCCCTGTTGTACAAATGGTCCGTACGATCCCAAACGTCATGAAGAATAACCCTAACCGTTAACTTCTCGTTACATTTTTAACCGTCGGGGTTTAACATTTATTTAGCAGGCGACCTGAAATTTTGGCGGCTGTTACTACAGGAGGCGCAGGCTTTATGTTATGTTAAAGTTTTATGATATTTTTTTCCCCTTGTAATTTTTTCTTTGTCGTTTTGCGAAAAAAATTCACATATCTCAACATCATTTTCATGCTATGATTAGTTTAGGGAATTGATCATGACAGTGACTGTTTTGGTTGCGCACAGTCACTTACGTCATTTTGTCAAAAAACGTACGTTTGAAGTACACATTGGTACAAATAAAGTACCGTTGAGTATAAATTTGACGGTCAA
>JBBHKE010003163.1:0-33641 GCA_037447655.1 Zygnema cylindricum | reverse complement strand
CATCGTCAATGCGGCTTGTATTTTTCGACCCACGGCCACGTTAAGAAACGTCATCTTCAAACTTTACATTAAAACACAATGTTTTAAAATAAAGCATCCCCGCTCCACAAATAAAACAACAGCTTCATAAGTGTTAAGAGTTTTAAAAGCTCGCAGACATTTCATACGACGAGTGGAAGTACACGATTTGTTACGTTTTGTCCGTTTACATCCATTTACGACGAGGAAGATTACACGATTTGTTTTAATTTGTCAGTTTGTGTCTAGTAGTGATATTTTTTTTGCAGGGGTCTCAAGTTTCCCACACCATTTCACATAAAGGTGAGAAATTTGGGAGGGCGCCACTCCAACTCGCACTCAGTGACTCTCTCACATTGCCTCTCTCATTCACTCCTTCAAACTTCACTAGTGTGCATTCTTTCAGAAGGTGGCTCTACCCAGGGCAAAGAGCGGGAGGAAATAGTCAAAGTGACGCTTTTTAACAAAACGAGGGAAAAAAGGGAAAATGGTCGAGTTTCCAAAAGTTTATTTTTTTTTATTTTATTTCTAAGAAAAGGAGGAACAAGAGATATCAAAATGGTCAAAGAGGCGACTCGACAGGAGAGGCAAAGGAAAAGGCATTTCTCCAACAATGGACAACATAAGGTTGGAAGGTTAGACATATACAATGTCACGCAAAGACATGCGACGTCAAATGTAGTTGCAAAACACAACGTGTGACAACATAGATTGTAGACGTCGACAACCGTCACAGGCATCGTCCAAATCGTCGACAATCGTCCAAACGTTGGTAACAATTTCGTTTTTATGCATTGGGACACCAGAAAAACCTTGTATTGGGAATCTTCGCTATAAAACAAAGTAAGTTCGCTAAGTTACAATTACATCGGGGCACACCTTTAGTCTCCTTTAGCTTTTATAGTCTTCAAATGTTCTTTATACTTTTTTGAACCCCTTTCTACCTACATGGTTTTCTCCATCGTACTTTTTGAAATAAAGTTATTCACGTTATTTTGTTTGTATATGTTATTTTTAATTTAACACTGTTTTATTAGCTTGTTGGCTATCATTGTCATCTTAGATCTGTATCAAATTCATTAAAGGTCAACTTTTTCAATTGATCCGTGGACTTCGAGACGCCACCCGTTGCGAAGAAATTCGTAATTTGGACCTTAAGTCGGCATTGTATGACCTTAACTAAACATCCACTTTTTAATTTGTTTTTAAGGTATGGTGTATTGTTTTGTGCTAGTATAATTATTTATTTATTTTTGGTGTTATGTATCAGTAACCTCTTAACAATAATCGATATGTACCCATTTTTTAGTTATCAATAATAAACATATTGGCTCGATATATTGGTATGACATCCATATGAAGATAAAAATTATCACGGTGATTGACTTAGTTTTTAGTGATTTTGGTTGGGTTTTATCGGTACTACTGTGATTGTTGAGTAGTACTTACTAGAGTTACATACTTCCGTTCTAAAAAGTACTGAAATAGCGGATTGGATCGTGATACGTGACATGACATATTATATAACGAATACAATATAATTGTATAGCGTAATAGTGTAAAAAAATATTTACATTTATATCGACGATAACAAATTTATTCGTCCAAGAGCGTTATACAAGGCCCTTTATGGTCTAACCTTGCCGTATGATCAACGATAATATCGTCTATAATAATTATCGTGATAAGATGCGCACTAGTGTTGTGTATACGTAGTTGTGTATCGAGGGCCTATTGTCGATACTCGATATATACCTATTTTTGGGGAACCGATAATCTACATATTGATAAGCTTAAGGTCGCGATGTTTTACTAACATATCGTATCACGATATAGAGTAGCGACGTTGGGTTGCAAAAGAAAATTTCAAAGAAAATTTCGGGCTGTGGGGGTAGGGTAGTGGGGAGGGTTATTCCGTACGTTATTCCAAACATTATTTTCGCACTACCGTTTTTTAGACTCCCACCAAATATATTGCGACGATGATTGTTGGTCTCGGAGCGATCAATGGGGCCCTCTAACTGTTCGATATTTGATATATTGAGTATCTATTTTATCGTGATAAAGAAATTCCTGATACACAACAATAATATGTAACCTCTGGATGATAGTCGATATGTACCTTTTTTTAACTTAGGGATAATCGATATCTCGTTTTGATAACAGTAAGGGAATTCTCGAGGTGTATTACCAGCAAATAACCCGATAATTATAGTGATGATTGTGACGTAGAAACCGTACACGTCTACTACTTTTTTTTCACTACCTTCATCGTGAAAGCCCCCCCCTCCCCCCTTCATAAACACCACTCCCTCCCAACCGATATATCGGTGATAATTTTTTGTTTGTTTCGGCGGGGTGTACCGGCCCCCTTAGGTCGCCAACGGTCAACCGAAACCGTAACCAACCGTTAACCGACAGCCCGCGACGGATCCGGACGGATTCGGTTGCCAAATTTGGGGGTCAGGCATTCCGGCGGGTGATTCCCAAAAAAAAAAATGGTTACGATCAGGTAAGCAAAAAACGAAAAATATTGAAGGTTTTGTACTGTCAATACTATCCAGCATTATTGTACTTTGTACTCTTGGTATCGTGGAAGTTAGGAGGGAGATACACCAATAATTTTGTACTTATTCGGGTACGGGCGGGTAAAGGTCATCGCGAGAAATCGAGTTTCGTTTAACTTTTATTTTCCTAAAGTTGTTTCGGTTAACGGTTAACAATTTAGGAGCGTGACATAACCCGGTCAGGCGTCAAGTACTCAGATTTTGAAAAACAAAACGGTCAGTTTCAGTTATCTAAAATTTTGACTTTTGCGACCTCTACCGGCCTCTATCACCGCAACAAAAAATTATACGCTAGTTATGGGATTGATAGCGATAGGAAATTTGACAACACCCAACAATGGAATTTAGGGATACACAACAGTAGTTTTTTTAACCTTCAATAATAAATTTCATTATTTTCTTAACGTTCGTTATGTTTGTAGCCTTTAGAAATTTTATCTCTAACCTTCTTTAATGGTCGTGAACAATATGACATGTCAATCGAGATTTGCACCTATATAGTTTAGCCATTGCGTTCTAAGAGAAAAAATCTTCTCTTATTAGTGCCCAATGAACCACGCCGCAATGAGTTAGGACGTTTTGCCGAAGTTACCAATTGAAGATCTATTCCCAACAGACGCGAGTTAATGGGAGTTTGAAGTAACTTAGGGCTGTTGGGTATTCATATATTCACCACCCTATTTTGGTTAACCGAAAGTAAAGGTTTAGGACCGAATGTACTCAGAATAGGATAATACATTTATGGGAATACCTAAAGCGTTTTGTGAGCCCCTATCAAGACAACTAGTATAAATTTTTGCCATTTGCAGAACATGCTGCCAACATACCATCATGGTAATTTGAACTATACCTTATGAACACAATATCCATCATCATCGAATGGAACTTTTACATCATTATTGTAAAAAGGGGAGCAGTTGTACATTCCTGCACCAACATATTAAAGGTGCTTTGAAGCAAGGAGGCTCGTGATTAAATAAACATTTGACCAACAACATTGGTTCATGGAATTTGAGATTTAGGTGTTAGTGCCGATGAATACCAAGCTCCTAGATGTTTAGGTTTTTGGCTCTACGAAATTTTGACCACGATGGACCAGCTTGTTTCCCATTTTGGTATGTTTTGGTGACATTGCTTACAAATTTACGTTCCTAACAAATACGAAGTAACACTCGTCTGACATGCGAGTTCACATAAGCCATGAAAAACACTAGCACATAGTAACCACCACCACCTCCAAAAACCAATAGATGGCGCATACCACTATGAATTCATGCACATTCTTGGTCGTATAGTGGTTTGACGAGGCCATGGGTCTTTAGAGAATCCTTTTGACTTTCGTGGGGTATTCCACCGAGCACAACCCTTACAAGCCTAAAGGATTTTTTTTTTTGTAATGCACTCATTGCTAACACTGCCGAACTATAAGTGTGTTATTACTCATGTTCAGTCTATGTCATAAGGTTGTTATAAAGAGCTCCGGGCCAAACTTCAATTTAAAGAGTTACGTGAGAAAGGTTATGTTTTACGTTGTTTGGGCATATGCACTAGGTAAAAACTATTTGGGTAGTGTACATTTAAAAAACGCCCTTTTTTGTTACAATATGCATCGAGTAGCAATTTCGCTTCACCCCTTTAACGTTAAAGCATTAGAAACCTTTTATTGAATCATATACGTACCAAAAGTTAAGTAGTAGACATAATGTAACCAACTACTTCCTCCTCACACACACCGTTTGCATTGAAATTGTGGCTCACAATTGAGTGTCTTTATTACTTGTACCTGTGAACTTAGGCTTGCCCATATAGAATAACTTCGGAGGGTAATTTAATTTCACCATTTTTGATGCTAAAAAAATAGAAAGATGTATGAGATTATGGATAACAAGCATAACTCCACCTCTCTAACGTTATAAAATTGAAAGTGTATACTCATTCTTGTCTGTAAATTAATTGAAGTGTGAGGTTGTGTGCAACCACAATTATTTGTCCCCTCCCATTTCCCCCTCACACACACGACTGTTGGTTACACCAAGAGTGTGGCTTGTGGAAGGGTGTATTTGTTAATCATACTTGAGAAACCAAAGGGTGCCCCTATGGGCCACTTGTGGAACGTAGGGTGTGGCTTGTACAAGGGTGTCTGTACTCCCTATGTTTAAGAACTAAAGGGGTGCCTTTACGGGACAAATGTGGAGGGCAAGGTTAATAACATGCCACCTCTACGGATATGTCATCAACAAGTAATTGATAGTTGTATGATTAGCAATAAAGCTAAACTTTGACAATATTTTTTGACGTTCTTTTACTTTTTGATTGTAAATTTCTGGTTGTACTTGTTGAAATCTATAGATTTCTATAGTATTTTCTAGGTTTAAATATGTTTTAATAAAAGGAAAAATGACGGACAGCCTGCCTCCACCTCGCTCTCTAGCTCCCATACTTGTTGTAGTCACTGAAGGTAAGAGAGAGAGGTTGATCCATGGCTGCCTTTAGTTCAACAGACAGCTATTTTTAGTAGGTTACTAAAAATATACTTGACGGACCAGAGATTTGATCCCGGGTACCTACGGTTCGTCAAGTTGACCGGTAGCGGTCAGCTTTATCCTAATAGACTAGGACCAATGCTAAATGCTATTGTATGTGATAGATATATATATATATATATCTCTAAAGAAGAACAAATTCATCTAACTAAAACTATATACAACTTGCATGTATACGGCTTGCATAGATACAGTTTTATGAAAGTACGAAGTACGACTCTTTTTAAAAGGAATACCACGCATTTTGTTTTGATAGCGAAACAAATATCGCGCAAGTATTTATAACGGCTAAGATTGCGTCTCGCTGCAAATCCAACGGCGCACATCATCGCCGAAATCCCGGAGTGGTCGCTTTGGTGTTTTGTGACGTGGCATGACCTGGAGCCACGTGGAGAGATGACATTCGGTCATAGGAATTCCGAGGAATGTACGGTCGAGTGAAAAGCAGACACGCGTCCGCTTAATAGCCTTGTCGTACATAGGCCGTACGAAAGGTACACCAGCAGTTGTACTTTTTGGTACGGTACAGTAATCTGATTGGTCCGTACTTCAGTAGATAGAAGTTATTAGAGGGAATCAGGACTTAGAAAATTTGGTAGGTAGTCACCTCTCTCTTTGAGAGTTTGTACAAATTGGCATTTTTACTGCCTCATAACTTATTGGCTAGTTGGCCGTTTTCAGTGATTTTTTTTGCTACGGACTCAAGGGAGTCCTGAATGCATAGGGGTGCAGTCAAACTGTCATTTTGCCTTCCTGGACAGCAGTGGTTGTGGCTTGAAGTTGGTTAGTTAAATATTATCTAGAGGCTTCCTGTATTCTGTGGTCCAATGGAGGACACATAATTGCAGGTTATGGGCCCACTCTCTGGGGTGACCACCTTCAATGGATCTGGGTTCATCTATTGGGAAGCCATGATGATGGGAGCTTTGTGCGAAAAACGATACTGGGGTATCATTAGTCGACAAGTGAAACGTCCACCTTCCGGAACTCCACAACGATTTGGAGGAGTAAGGTTTCCTACAGCAACGACTGCCTCAGCGGAGTAGGCAGATGATGGGGAAGCAATGTGTCCGAAAAGGAAAAAGGGAAGGAGACACCCCTCACTCCTATTGCCAGAGTATCGGGAGCGGCGACTGTGAAGACCGTGGAGAACGATACTCAAATGTGGGAGGATGTAAACATGGCTGCCAAGAACTTCATATAAGGCACCTCACGCAAGCTTTGGCCACCCCTCACCTTCACATTTACAAGGCCGAGGAGTTGTGGGTGAGTTTGGTGGAGACCTATAGAGTTGGTTCTATTCAGGAGCTCTAGTTGGGTCAGCAAAAGCTAGTGAGTTACACTTACAAAGGAGGAAATATGTAAGATTATTATAATGATCTTTCTTATTTGTATATGGAGATGGAAAGTGACGGATGGACAGGTACAATGAAGATGAAAGTCAACACTCTCATCATGAAGTTACCAAACGAGTAGGAGAATATTGTGTATTGAGTACGGGAAATGCCTGATAGTTCATGGAAGTGGAATACAATGGTCCGGATGATACGTGTGCAGGAAAACACCATGGAGATTAAGAGAGGAGGAAAGAGCATTGAAGCTCTAGGTGCAAAAGGGGACCGATAGGGGAAGGACCCGAAGAAATCGTACAAAGGGGAAAGAGATCAGTCTGGAGGACCGAGGCCTCCAAAGGGCCTTTGTCATTTTTGCAAAAAGCCGGAACACTTTATCGCGGATTGTGTCAAGCTTTCGAAGCTGAGGCTCCAAGAGAACCGTGGAGGGGGTTCTTCCGGAGGGAAGAAAAAGGCACTTGTGGTTAGAAAAGTGATAGGAGAAATCCAAGATGAGTCTTTTGAGGAGGATGAGGAGCTTCTTCTTGACGAGATTCTACAGGAGAAGGAGATCCCTCAAAGACAGAAGTGTGCCCTTGGAGCAATTCGGAAAGCTCCACAGGAAGGATGGATCATCGATTCAGGTGCATCCATGCATATGTGTCGTGAAAAGGAACTCTTCACTAAGCTAAGAAAGATCCCTACTGTAGAGAAAGAGTATGGGGATGGGAGAGTGGTTACTACAGAACTAGTGCGATCAGTAAATTTGAAAGTCTTAGTGGAGGGTAAGACTTCTATATTTACATTCTCAGGTGTACTCTACATTCCTCAGGTGTACTCTACATTCCTCAGCTGAGTAAAAATATTGTCTCTACGTCTTTGTTAGATGACAAAGAGTTTGATACCTTCATTAGAAAGGGAGTCTTAATAGCTAAGTATGGGGATGAAGTTTACTTCACGGCAGATAAGGGTAGCCAAGGAATGTTTAGGCTTAACTTGAGTAATGAAAAGAAGAATACTTACTATGTTGGTGTTCCTAAATTGATGATTTGGCATAAACGGTTCGGGCATGTGCATTTTGATAGGTTGAGGGAAATGAAAAAGCTTGGGGTAGTAGAAGGCATTTAGTTTGGGGATAATGAAATGATGGATGATTCTAGTGGCCGTGCTCAAGGTCAGGCTCACAGACTTCCGTTTCCCAAAGCCGCCACATATAGAGGTGAGAAATTACTAGATTTGGTCCACGCAGATATTTGAGGACCTGCAAAAGTACCTTCAGTTGGAGGAAAGAGGTTTATGTTGACAATAACCGATGACTGGTCTAGATACTCTAGAGTCTACTTCCTCAAAACAAAGTCTGAAACACCAACTTACTTCAAAGAATATAAAGCTTGGAGTGAGAAGTTGCATGAAACCCCCATTAAGAGGATAATGAGTGATAATGGGGGGGAATATACCTCTAACCAGTTTGAGGGATATCTAAGAGATGAGAGAGTGCAACACCAGAAAACTGTACCATATAACCCGGAAGAAAATGGGGAAGTTGAGAGGTTGAATCGAACACTAGGAGATAGTGCATGCAGTATGTTGGCCGACAAGAAAATAGGAAAGAGATTTTGGGCAGATGCAATGAACTGCGCCAACTACATTAAGAATAGAGTCCTTACCTCAGCTATAAA
Source organism: Zygnema cylindricum (assembly GCA_037447655.1). Taxonomy (NCBI): domain Eukaryota; kingdom Viridiplantae; phylum Streptophyta; class Zygnematophyceae; order Zygnematales; family Zygnemataceae; genus Zygnema; species Zygnema cylindricum. The sequence goes on along the minus strand of JBBHKE010003163.1, from coordinate 25,503 downwards.
GGGATTGACACCTTATGAGAGATGGGTTGGAAGGAAACCAGATATCTCACACCTTAAAGTATTCGGTAGCCAAGTTTACAATCTTGACACGGATAGGAAAAACTAGAAACTAGATGCTAAGGGAAAACCTGGATACTTTGTCGGATACAGTGAGGATGTTAACGGATATAGAGTCTATGAGCTAGCAAAGAAAGATATTATTCTGGTCAAACACCTAGTTGTCATGGATGAAGGGAAGTCATTTGACCCCTTCAAATATACAAAGAAGATAAGAATTAGATTTGAGTCCTAAAGTGTGGAAAACTCAGTCGTTTTCCTGAAAACAACATGAGTGAAACCGTGATTGCCGATTCAGAGGAGATCCGAGAAACGGGAGACTCACCGGAAACCTCACATACTCCTATGGACTTCAAGAAGATAGAAGACGTGGGAGCAGAACCAGATTCCATGGACAGGGGAGCCGATGAGATAGTGAGGAGAAATCCAAATCTTCCATTGATTCCAGATTCGGAGTTTGAGGGAGGGAGAAGGAGCAGCAAAAGGATACACAAAAAACAGGCTGCTCATAAGGTAACTAAGCTATCTCACCCAGATGAGCCTCAGTCTTACTCAGAGGCAGTGAATAGTCCGAAGAAAGAAAGATGGATTAGAGCTATAAATGATCAAATGACTCCATCATAGAAGCAAATACTTGGGGACTAGCGGATTGTCCTTCTATTAGGTGTAAATGGGTATTTAAACTAAAACTGAACTCAGATAATACCATTGAGAGATATAAGGCTCGATTGGTAGCGAAGGGGTTCACCCAAAAAGAGGGGATTGACTATGAGGAGACCTTTGCTCCAGTTGTTCGGTTCCCATCGGTAAGGATTCTCCTTAGTCTGGCCGCAGCGGAAGACATGGAAATACACCAGATGGACATTAAGAGTGCTTTTCTTAATGGTGAGTTAGAGGAAGAAATTTTTATGAGGCAACCCGAGGGGTTTGTGGAAGAAAGAGAAGAGAGCAAAGTCTGCAGGCTCATAAAGTCTTTATATGGACTCAAACAGGCTCCCCGACAGTAGAATAAGAAACTAGATGAGTTTCTCACCGATCTGGGATACATTCGGATTAGCTATGACCATTCTATCTATATGTTTGAAGATGAGAATGGTGTCATTTTTATTGCAATTTATGTGGATGATCTACTTGTGTTAAGTAAGTCTTTGGAGAATATCAATAGGCTAAAGAAATATCTTAGGGGCAGATTTGATATGAAGGATTTAGGGGAGGCAAAATATATTTTGGGGATCCATATGGAGAGAGATAGGGGGAAGAAGATTATCAGACTTACTTAGAAAGAAGCAATAGGTAATATGTTTGATAAATTCCAGATGTAAAATGCTAACAGTTGTACCACTCCCATGAACTTGAAAAAAGTAAGTGATGGGAGTGTAGAAGGAGGAGTGATGATCTTAGACGATCAGATGAGTCCAAAGGAGAGAGAGTTCATGAAGTGTATCCCTTATAGACAGGTCGTAGGAAGTTTAATTTATTTTATAAACTGTACCAGGCAAGATATAGGGGCAGCAGTTGGAGTACTCAGTAGGAGTCTTAATGATCCTAGGAAGAGAGACTGGGAGGCAGCCAAGAGAGTCATGAGATATCTGGTTCGAACCAGAGAATTATGGTTGCATTTGGGAGGGGAGCACACTGATATCACCACTTGGAGTGATTCCAGTTATGGGGATGCAACTATGAGAAGATGTAATTATGGATATGTTTTGTATGTGGGGGATGGAGCTTGCTCTTGGAGCTGTAAGCAACAAAAGGTGGTTGCTCAGTCTACTATGGAGGCTGAGTATATGGCGTCTTGTTCTGCTGTAAAAGAACTAATGTGGGTGAAGTCATTGTTGCAAGAATTGGGATATATGAAAGTGGGAGTACATGAAATCTTTTGCGATAATCAAGCTGCAATCGCAATCGCAGCCAATCCAAAACACCATTTCAAAGAAAAACATATGGACATAAGATTAAGCTTCGTAAGAGAAAAAGTTGAAAATAAAATTTTAAATCTTGTGTATAGACCTGATGAAGAAATGGTGGCTGACATGATGACCAAACCTGTGCCCTCTCCAAACTAAAATATTGTCGGGAAAAATGTGGGTTGAAAGAAAAATTAAAATTAGACTAGAAAATAAGGGGAGTGTTGAAATCTATAGATTTCTATAGTATTTTCTAGGTTTAAATATGTTTTAATAAAAGGAAAAAGGACGGACAGCCTGCCTCCACCTCGCTCTCTAGCTCCCATACTTGTTGTAGTCACTGAAGGTAAGAGAGAGAGGTTGATCCATGGCTGCCTTTAGTTCAACAGACAGCTATTTTTAGTAGGTTACTAAAAATATACTTGACGGACCAGAGATTTGATCCCGGTACCTACGGTTCGTCAAGTTGACCGGTAGCGGTCAGCTTTATCCTAATAGACTAGGACCAATGCTAAGTGCTATGGTATGTGATAGATATATATTTAGTTAGGAAGAATTAAATCCATTAAACTAGAACTGTGTACGACGCACATAGATTCAGTTTTATATAGTACGTCGTACGACGCTAATTCAAAACGGATACCGCGCATTTTATTTCGACATCGGAACAAATATCGCGCAAGTATTTATTACGGCTAAGATTGCGTTTCGCATAAAATCCAACGGCGCACATCATCGCCGAAATCCGGAGTGGTCACTTTGGCGTTTTGTGACGTGGCATAACCTGGAGCCACGTGGAGAGATGACATTCGGTCATAGGAATTCCGAGGAACGTACGGACGAGTGAAAAGCGGACACGCGTCCACTTAATAGCCTTGTCGTACATAGGCCGTACAAAAGGTACATCGGCAGTAGTACTTTTGTGTATGATACAGTAATCTGATTGGTCCGTACTTCAGTAGATAGGAGTTATTAGAGAGAATCAGGACTTAGAAAATTTTGGTAGGTGGTCACCTCTCCCTTTGAGAGTTTGTACAAATTGGCATTTTTACTGCCTCATAACTAATCGCCTGGTTGGCCTTTTTCAGTGATTCTTTTTTCTACGGACTCAGGGGAGTCCAGGCTACACAGGGGTGCAGTCAAATTGTCAGTTTGCCTTCTTGGGCAGTAGTGGTTGTGGCTTGAAGTGGGTTAGTTAAATACTATCTAGAGGCTTCCTGTATTCTGTAGTCCAATGGAGGACACAGAATAACCTGCAATTCTGTGTCCTCCATTGGACTACAGAATACAGGAAGCCTCTAGATAGTATTTAACTAACCCACTTCAAGCCACAACCACTACTGCCCAAGAAGGCAAACTGACAATTTGACTGCACCCCTGTGTAGCCTGGACTCCCCTGAGTCCGTAGAAAAAGGAATCACTGAAAAAGGCCAACCAGGCGATTAGTTATGAGGCAGTAAAAAATGCCAATTTGTACAAACTCTCAAAGGGAGAGGTGACCACCTACCAAAATTTTCTAAGTCCTAATTCTCTCTAATAACTCCTATCTACTGAAGTACGGACCAATCAGATTACTGTATCGTACACAAAAGTACTACTGCCGATGTACCTTTTGTACGGCCTATGTACGACAAGGCTATTAAGTGGACGCGTGTCCGCTTTTCACTCGTCCGTACGTTCCTCGGAATTCCTATGACCGAATGTCATCTCTCCACGTGGCTCCAGATCATGCCACGTCACAAAACGCCAAAGTGACCACTCCGGGATTTCGGCGATGATGTGCGCCGTTGGATTTTATGCGAAACGCAATCTTAGCCGTAATAAATACTTGCGCGATATTTGTTCCGATGTCGAAATAAAATGCGCGGTATCCGTTTTGAATTAGCGTCGTACGACGTACTATATAAAACTGAATCTATGTGCGTCGTACACAGTTCTAGTTAAATGGATTTAATTCTTCCTAACCAAATATATATCTATCACATACCATAGCACTTAGCATTGGTCCTAGTCTATTAGGATAAAGCTGACCTCTACCGGTCAACTTGACGAACCGTAGGTACCGGGATCAAATCTCTCGTCCGTCAAGTATATTTTTAGTAACCTACTAAAAATAGCTGTCTGTTGAACTAAAGGCAGCCATGGATCAACCTCTCTCTCTTACCTTCAGTGACTACAACAAGTATGGGAGCTAGAGAGCGAGGTGGAGGCAGGCTGTCCGTCCTTTTTCCTTTTATTAAAACATATTTAAACCTAGAAAATACTATAGAAATCTATAGATTTCAACACTCCCCTTATTTTCTAGTCTAATTTTAATTTTTCTTTCAACCCACATTTTTCCCGACAATATTTTAGTTTAGGAGAGGGCACAGGTTTGGTCATCATGTCAGCCACCATTTCTTCATCAGGTCTATACACAAGATTTAAAATTTTATTTTCAACTTTTTCTCTTACGAAGCTTAATCTTATGTCCATATGTTTTTCTTTGAAATGGTGTTTTGGATTGGCTGCGATTGCGATTGCAGCTTGATTATCGCAAAAGATTTCATGTACTCCCACTTTCATATATCCCAATTCTTGCAACAATGACTTCACCCACATTAGTTCTTTTACAGCAGAACAAGACGCCATATACTCAGCCTCCATAGTAGACTGAGCAACCACCTTTTGTTGCTTACAGCTCCAAGAGCAAGCTCCATCCCCCACATACAAAACATATCCATAATTACATCTTCTCATAGTTGCATCCCCATAACTGGAATCACTCCAAGTGGTGATATCAGTGTGCTCCCCTCCCAAATGCAACCATAATTCTCTGGTTCGAACCAGATATCTCATGACTCTCTTGGCTGCCTCCCAGTCTCTCTTCCTAGGATCATTAAGACTCCTACTGAGTACTCCAACTGCTGCCCCTATATCTTGCCTGGTACAGTTTATAAAATAAATTAAACTTCCTACGACCTGTCTATAAGGGATACACTTCATGAACTCTCTCTCCTTTGGACTCATCTGATCGTCTAAGATCATCACTCCTCCTTCTACACTCCCATCACTTACTTTTTTCAAGTTCATGGGAGTGGTACAACTGTTAGCATTTTACATCTGGAATTTATCAAACATATTACCTATTGCTTCTTTCTAAGTAAGTCTGATAATCTTCTTCCCCCTATCTCTCTCCATATGGATCCCCAAAATATATTTTGCCTCCCCTAAATCCTTCATATCAAATCTGCCCCTAAGATATTTCTTTAGCCTATTGATATTCTCCAAAGACTTACTTAACACAAGTAGATCATCCACATAAATTGCAATAAAAATGACACCATTCTCATCTTCAAACATATAGATAGAATGGTCATAGCTAATCCGAATGTATCCCAGATCGGTGAGAAACTCATCTAGTTTCTTATTCTACTGTCGGGGAGCCTGTTTGAGTCCATATAAAGACTTTATGAGCCTGCAGACTTTGCTCTCTTCTCTTTCTTCCACAAACCCCTCGGGTTGCCTCATAAAAATTTCTTCCTCTAACTCACCATTAAGAAAAGCACTCTTAATGTCCATCTGGTGTATTTCCATGTCTTCCGCTGCGGCCAGACTAAGGAGAATCCTTACCGATGGGAACCGAACAACTGGAGCAAAGGTCTCCTCATAGTCAATCCCCTCTTTTTGGGTGAACCCCTTCGCTACCAATCGAGCCTTATACTCTCAATTGTATTATCTAGGTTAAGTTTTTGTTTAAATACCCATTTACATCTAATAGGTTTTTCTGTCTGGAGGGCAATCCGCTAGTTCCCAAGTATTTGCTTCTATGATAGAAGCCATCTCATCATTTATGGCTCTAATCCATCTTTCTTTCTCTGGACTGTTCATTGCCTCTAAGTAAGACTGAGGCTCATCTGGGTGAGATAGCTTAGTTACCTTATGAGCAACTTGTTTTTTGTGTATCCTTTTGCTGCTCCTCCTTCCTCCCTCAAACTCCGAAGCAAGAATGGATGGAAGTCTTGGATTTCTTCTCACTGTCTCATTGGCTCCCCTGTCCATGGAAACCGGTTCTTGTCTCGCTTTTTCTATCTCCTAGAAGTCCATAGGAGTATGTGAGGTTTCCGATGAGTCTCTTCTATCTTCGATCACCCCTGAATCTATAATCACGGTTTCACCCATGTCCCTTTCGAGAATGACCGAATTCTCCTCACTTTCGGACTCAAATCTGATCCTTATCTTCTTTGTATATTTGAAAGGGTCAAATGACTTCCCTTAATCCATGACAACTAAGTGTTTGACCAGAATGATATCTTTCTTTGCTAAGTCATAAACTCTATATCCTTTAACATCCTGATCATAGCCCACAAAGTATCCAGGTTTTCTTTTAGCATCTAGTTTCCAGTTTTTCCTATCCGTGTCAAAGCTGTAAACTTGGCTACCAAATACTTTAAGGTGTGAGATATCTGGTTTCCTTCCAACCCATCTCTCATAAGGTGTCACTCCCTTTACAAGTGAGGTAAGGACTCTATTCTTAATGTAGTTCGCACAGTTCATTCCTTCTGCCCAAAATCTCTTTCCTATTTTCTTGTCTGCCAACATAATGCGTACACTATCTCCTAGTGTTCGATTCAACCTCTCAGCTACCCCATTTTGTTCCGGGTTATATAGTATAGTTTTCTGGTGCTGCACTCCCTCATCTCTCAGATATTCCTCAAACTCGTTAGAGGTATATTCCCCCCCCATTATCACTCGTTATCCTCTTAATGGGGGTTTCATGCAACTTCTCACTCCAAGCTTTATATTCTTTGAAGTAAGTTAATGCTTCAGACTTCGTTTTCAGAAAGTAGACTCTAGAGTATCTAGACGAGTCATCAGTTATTGTCATCATAAACCTATTTCCTCCAACCGAAGGTACTTTTGCAGGTCCCCAAATATCTGTGTGGACCAAATCTAACACTTTCTCACCTCTATATGTGGCGGCTTTGGGAAAGGGAAGTTGTGAGCCTTACCTTGAGCACAACCACTACAATCATCCATCATTTCATTATCCCCAAACTCAATGCCATCTACTACCCCAAGTTTTTTCATTTCCCTTAACCTATCAAAATGTACATGCCCCAACCGCTTATGCCAAATCATCACCTTAGGAACACCAACATAGTAAGCATTCTTCTTTTCATTACTCAAGTTAAGCCTAAACATTCCTTGGCTATCCTTATTTGCTCTGAAGTAAACTTCATCCCCATACTTAGCTGTAAAGACTCCCTTTCTAGGGAAGGTATCAAACTCTTTGTCATCTAACACAGACGTAGAGACAAGATTTTTACTCAGCTGAGGAATGTAAAGTATATCTGAGAATGTAAGTATAGAAGTCTTACCCTCCACTTAGACTTTCAGATCTACTGATCCCACTAGATTTGTAGTAACCACTCTCCCATCCCCAAACTCTATCTCTACAGTAGGAATCTTTCTTAGCTTTGTGAAGAGTTCTTTATCACGACACATATGCATGGATGCACCTGAGTCGATGATCCATTGTTCCTGTGGAGCTTCCCGAATTGCTCCAAGGGCACACTTCTGCCTCCGAAGGATCTCATTCTCCTCCAGATTCTCGTCAAGAAGAAGCTCCCCATCCTCCTCAGATGACTCATCCTCGGTTTCTCCTGACACTTTTGTAACCACAAGTGCCTTTTTCTTCCCTCCGGAAGAACCCCCTCCAGGGTTTTCTTCGAGCCTCAGCTCCGATAGCTTGACACAATCTGCAATAAAGTGTCCCGACTTTTTGCAATAATGACAAAGACCCTTTGGGGGCCTCTGTCCCCCAGAATTATCTCTTTCCCCTCTATAAGGTATCTTCGGGTCCTTCCCCCATCGGTCCCCTCCTGTTGCTAGAGCTTGAATGCTCTTTCCTCCTCTCCTAATCTTCATTGTGTTTTCCTGCACAAGTATCATCCTGACTACTGTAATCCATTTCCATGAACTATCAGGCATTCTCGTACTCGGTACACTATGTTTTCGAACTCATCTGGTAATTTCATGATATGGGTGTTAACTTTCATTTTCATTGTACCTGTCCACCCGGCACTTTCCATTTCCATATACAAACAAAAAAGATCCTTACAGTAATCTAACATCTTTCCTCCTTTGTAAGTGTAACTCAATAGCTTTTGCTCAGCCAACTGGAGCTCCTGAATAGTTCCAGCTCTATAAATCTCCACCACACTCTCCCACAACTCCTCGGCCTTGTAAATGTGAAGATGAGGAGTGGCCAAACCTTGAGTGAGGTGCCTTAGAATGAAGTTCTTTGCAGCCATGTTTACATCCTCCCACATTTGAGTATCGTTCTCCACGGTCTTCACGGTCGCCGCTCCCGATACTGTGGCAATAGGAGTGAGGGGTGTCTCCTTCCCTTTCTCCTTTTCGGACACACTACTGTCCCCATCATCTGCCTCCTTCGCTGAGGCAGCCGTTGTTGCAGAAAACCTTACTCCCCCAAATCCTGGTGGAGTTCGCGAAGGTGGACGTTTCACTTGTCCACTGACGATACCCCAGTATCGTTTTTCACACAAAGCTCCCATCATCATGGCTTCCCAATAGATGAACCCAGATCCATTAAAGGTGGCACCCTAGAGGGTGGGCCCATAACCTGCAAAAGTACCTTCGGTTGGAGGAAAAAGATTTATGATGACAATAACTGATGATTGGTCTAGATACTCTAGAGTCTACTTTCTGAAAAATAAGTCTGAAGCATCAACTTACTTCAAAGAATATAAAGCTTGGCCGGCTCAATTTTCCCAAGTGTGGGACATGCCGAATCCCGGATTTCTAGGAAATCTAACATGGTATCAAAGCCAGCGGGATTGCGGATGGTTTGACCGGCTTTCCCGTGAGGGGGGGTGTTGGATTGGCACGTGAAGCCGGTCCAATACGGGGTAGAATATGGAAATATCCATACTCGAGCCGCCCGTAATAAATGGGTACGGACCCGCCAGTCTCAACATCGAGCTGGTGGCACAGTGGTAGTGCGTTCGCAGCTGAAGTGAAAGGTCCCAGGTTCGAACCCTGGCCGGCTCAATTTTCCCAAGTGTGGGACATGCCGAATCCCGGATTTCTAGGAAATCTAACATGGTATCAAAGCCAGCGGGATTGCGGATGGTTTGACCGGCTTTCCCGTGAGGGGGGGTGTTGGATTGGCACGTGAAGCCGGTCCAATACGGGGTAGAATATGGAAATATCCATACTCGAGCCGCCCGTAATAAATGGGTACGGACCCGCCAGTCTCAACATCGAGCTGGTGGCACAGTGGTAGTGCGTTCGCAGCTGAAGTGAAAGGTCCCAGGTTCGAACCCTGGCCGGCTCAATTTTCCCAAGTGTGGGACATGCCGAATCCCGGATTTCTAGGAAATCTAACATGGTATCAAAGCCAGCGGGATTGCGGATGGTTTGACCGGCTTTCCCGTGAGGGGGGGTGTTGGATTGGCACGTGAAGCCGGTCCAATACGGGGTAGAATATGGAAATATCCATACTCGAGCCGCCCGTAATAAATGGGTACGGACCCGCCAGTCTCAACATCGAGCTGGTGGCACAGTGGTAGTGCGTTCGCAGCTGAAGTGAAAGGTCCCAGGTTCGAACCCTGGCCGGCTCAATTTTCCCAAGTGTGGGACATGCCGAATCCCGGATTGACTTTGCTTTTTATCGAGTTTATACGTTAGTGTTTTGTTACTCACAAATAACAGCTCAGGGATTTAGAAGGCTAGAACTCTAGATTTTATATATATTATGCCAACAACCTGGCGGACATCATAAGTAACAAAGACCATCCGGAAATCTGAAAAATTATAAATCATACACCAAAAAGTATTACACATCGGGTGGCAAAACAAGAAATGGGCTTAAGAGTTTGTTCACTACTTTCAAAATCGAAGGACCTACGTACTTTACACATGTTGGTAAACGACTCATTCGTAGACATTTCAATAATGCAGATAGAAGCGCACGTCACTCATTCAATTTTCAAATATCATACAAACGTGAGAGTTCTACATTATTACGGCTTGTGCTGACAAATGTCCTATTTTTTCACTCGAGTACTGACATTCATATTTGATATAAGTCAAAGTCATCTCAATGGTGTGCCTGGTGCACAACAAACAATGATGTAAACATAACATACCCACATGGTTTAATATACATTATATAAACATGTAATTAAATCCCTACTTTTGGTGTAGGTTTCCTTGGTTGTAATACTGCTGTGTGCAAATTTGTGCGTGTTTATCGTCCGTACATGCCGAGTGTGTGATGATGTACAACACTGCGACTATCAGCCTGGTTGAAAAATATATTTGTCCCTTGAGAATTAAGTGACGAGATTGGGGACGATTCGTTTAGTTTATTGTTCTTGGAAGAAATTTCTGGAATTTCAATGGTGAGGGTCCTAACTTGTATCAATTTACGGCTTGGTGCCTGTTTGTCACTAATGCAAAACGTATTGGTCATTATGGGTCAACATATACTGATTCTAATTTGGTTGTTGTTCTTTACGTCGTAAACATAGCTATTACGAATGACATTCTTTTCTTATTCTAACATAAATGTGATTTCTCCCCACGGCGAGCATTGCACACACACAAGCAATTTGAAAAGGACTTCGAGTGATTTTATGCCAAAATGACGCGTAGCAATAAACAATTTCAGGTATGTGCGACCTTTCAACGTCAAAAGACTAACAGGAAACAAAATGAATGCTGACATTGACTCAAATTTGAAATCAGTCCATGACATTTTCATAGGCGTTGATGCATAGAAACAGCTGAAAATGTTCGGAACATCCTCCATGGCAACAAAGTCAAAAGCGAAGGGACTCCGGCAAGATGAACTGTAAAAGATAAATTCAGATAGTCATAACTGAACAGCAATAATGAAGGCATATGTCAGATGTCGTACCGTATCAAGTGCTTGCGATTTTCATATCAGAAGAATGAAGGTTATTGAACATTAACTCCATTCATGGATCATACATTTCTGTTGGCAACAAAACTCTAAATGTAGATTTTGAAATTGGAACTTGGTTTGATTTGATTCATTGAGAAAGTACAAAAACTCTTGCAAACTCCTCAAACTTTCACTCAACCCGGTCTAAATTAGCACCCTTTAGAACTATCCTATGCCAACATTCTATCTGAAAAACAACAATAAAAACAAGTGTGAGCTCTGTTGATATTTGGGTATTTTCTAGGTCTTTATTAGATAGAAAAGGGTAGAGGCAGTCTGCCTCTGACTCCCTTCTCCAAGCCCCCACACTTGTTGTAGTCACTGAAGGCTGGAGAGGGAGCTAGAGCCATGGCTGCTTAAGCTCTCCAGAGAGACAGGAATAGATAATAGGTATGTTTACCAAAAAGGTATTCGACGACCCAGGAATTGATCTTGGAACTTGTCGTCCGTCAAACATCCCGTAGCCGTTAGCTTTGTCCCTTTAGCCTAGGACTAGTGCTAGTACGTATGGGGTTTGATAAATATTTAAATAGTTATAGGTAGGATTTTCCATTTAACTGGGTTACGGTATATAGGGCATAGACACAGTTGTATTTTTAGTACCGGACGAAATAAATAGTACAGACATGTATTTCGACGGTCCGTTTTAATTACGATGTAAATCGGACGGCCGTGGTTAGCGCCGACATCGCGGAAAGGAAAATTTGGCAGTTTGCAGACGCCGCCACTCCGGATGACACGTGGCAACATCGTACGGGATTACGGAATTTCCGGAACGGCAGAAAACAAATCCGGGAGTGACAAATGTCGCACTATGGCGACATCGTACAATGTACGTACAGAAAGTACTCCGGCACTTGTACTTTCTTGTACGGTACCATTTTTATGACGCGGCATGACCTGGCGCCACGTGGAGAGATAAGATTTGGAGGCAGGAATTCCGGAGATTATAAGAGCGAATCCGGTTAGGACATTTGTTGACTTTTTAGCCATGTCGTACGATGATCGTACAAAAGGTACACCGACATCTGTACCTTTATGTACTATACAGTAATGTGATTGGTCCGTACCTGAGTACTGGAGGGTTTAGAGAGGGGTTTAGGACTTAGAATATTTCGGGTAGGTAGCTGGATCTCCCAGAGAGCACCTTGTATAAATGGCAAACTTTGGCCAGCCATAACTATCAACTCAGTTGACCAATTTCAGTGATTTTTATTGCTACGGACTCAGGGGAGTCCAAGCTATACAGAGGTGTAATCGGTCAGAGTTTTGCCTGCCTGGGTGGCTGCATTTCTAAGGAAAAGTCAAAGTGGGGGAATGTGTCCAAATCTCATATTCTATCTTTGCATTCTGTGGTGGAATTAAGCACACAGAAATTCTTACATCACAGGGGGGAAGCTTTAATGGGGTTATGATTGTCAAAGGGTCAATCATTTGGGTTTATATCAAGTTGGAGTCGGCACTATCTAGATTAGCTTCCTTTTGGACCTGCGAATTCTGTGTGGCAATGAGCCCATAGAATTTCAGGTTATGGGCCCACCATTTAGGGTGCCTATGTTCGATGGAACAGACTTTACTTATTGAGAGTTTAGGATGGAGGGGTTGCTTTTCAAGAAGCACGTATGGGGAATTGTTTCGGGACAAGTAAGATGTCCGCCACCTGGCTTTGGAGGAGTTTACTATGGAGAATAATCTGAGGCTGCCCAGAATATCAACCGGAGTTCATATGCAACGGAAGGTGAAGGGAAAAACCTTGCCGTGGAAGGGGAAAAAGAGGAGAAGGGAAAAAGAACCCTGATGGTGAGGGGAGATAGGCTCTCGGCTATGGTTCCACTTGTGGGGGTTATAACTAAACCAAAAGCTGAAGAAAATGACAGAAAAATTTGGGAATATAAAAACACTATAGCAAAACATCTCATACTTAGATATGTGTCTAAGTCCATAGGTATCACTCTTTTAAATCTAACCAAGTCTTCGGAAATTTGGAAAACACTAATTCAGATTTATAAGAGTGAGACTACACAGAGGCAACAGTTAGTAAAACAAGAAATAGAGGCCTATGCTTATAAAGGCGGTAGCATGATAGAGTTTTGCAATGATGTTGCCGCATTATATGTTGAGCTTTCTAGTGAGGGATATGTAGAATCTGAGGAGAGAAAGATTAATACACTAATCATGAAACTCCCAGATGAGTACGAAGACATCATTTACCGTATGCAAAGAATGGATGTCTCCTCATGGACTTGGAGCATTACCATGGGGATGATTCTTGTGAGGGAAAGCACTTTGGAACTTCGTAGGGGAAGTGACAGGGTGACTGCATTTACAACTGGTGGTGACTGGCAGAAGCGTGATGTGAGGAACGGCGACAACGAGGGGAAGCGTGATGAGAGGAAGAAAGACAATGGTAAACCTTATCGAAACTTCGGTGGAAAGAGAGGGAGAAGAAAAGAAAGGGAGTTTTTGAAAAAGGGATTTGCTTCTTTTGTAGAGAACCGGGTCACCATATGGAGGAGTGTCCTCGTTTGGAAGAACTTAGAAGTTGGAGTGTGAATGGAGAGGAAGAAGGGGAAGAGGAGAAAGAGGATGAAGAAATCTTGGAGCTTCTTTACATCGGTAGAATAGAGAAGAGAGAAAAGTACACAGAAATTCCACGAAGGCAACAGTGTGCTTTTGGAGGTATAAGGGAAGTAAAGAGAGAGGATGTACTTGAGGATGTCGAGGAGTGTAGATTGTATGACTTAGAAATGAGAAAGTCAGATATAGGATCCATAAGAGAAAACGGGAAAGATAAAATTAATGAGGTTAAATTTATAGATAATTTGGAATCAGAAAACTGGTGGGAAAGGGAGACTTCAACGGATTCCGAGGAAAGGAGAGAAGTGAAACTAGGAGTGTTAAAGGAAAGGGGAGAAGAGGAATATTTATGAAAGGTCTAGGGGAGGAGAAATATTTATTGGGAATAAATTTAGAAAGTGAGAGTGGAAAGAAATCCATGGGAGAGTGTGAGGAAAGTTTATTTTTTTGGGGTAATGGGTTTGACATCACTACAGGAAGTGATGGTATTCATGGAGGTGTGCCTGTAAAAGGGTTAGCATCTGGGTGTATGTTGCAGATTGGAGATGGGGCTGGCTGTTTGGATCGCAAGAGGGAAATCGGTTTGTGTGTGGATGGAAAAGTGATGAGGTGGATAAAATCTTTGCTCAGATTTATGATAAGTGGGATGCTAAATAAAATGTGTGATGTAATTATTATTTCATTTCATCTAATTCATTATTTTAAATACGAGAGCATTTTTCTTAAGTTATATAAAAGGAAAAAAAAAGAAAAAAGGAAAAAGGGGAGGGAGTGTTTTGTTTATTTTGTTTGTAATAGTTGAAAGGAAGTAGAATAGAAAATAATGGGAGTGTTGATATTTGGGTATTTTCTAGGTCTTTATTAGATAGAAAATAGTAGAGGCAGTCTGCCCCTGACTCCCTTCTCCAAGCCCCCACACTTGTCGTAGTCACTGAAGGCTGGAAAGGGAACTGGCCATGGCTCCCTAAGCTCTCCAGAGAGACAAGAATAGCTAATATATGTATATTTACCAAAAAGGTAATTGACGGACCCAGGATTTGATCCAGGTACCTACCGTCCGTCAACCGTCCCGTAGTCGTTAGCTTTGTCCATTTAGTCTAGGACTACTGCTATGACATATATGGTTTGATAGATATTTATATAGTTACAAATAGGGAATTTCATTTAACTGGATTACGGTATTCAGGGCATAGAAACAGTTGTACTTTTAGCACCGGACGAAATAAATAGTACGGACATTTATTTCGACGGTCCGTTTAAGTTACGATGTAAATCAGACGGCCGTGGTAAGCGCCGACATCGCGGAAAGGAAAATTTGGCAGTTTGTAGACGCCGCCACTCCGGATGACACGTGGCAACATCGTACAGGATTACGGAATTCCCGGAGAATATAAGAGCAAATCCGGATAGGACATTTGTTGACATTTTAGCCATGTTGTACGATGTTCGTACAAAAGGTACACCCGCACTTGTACTTTCTTGTACGGTAACATTTTTATGACGCGGCATGACCTGGCGCCACGTGGAGAGATAAGATTTGGAGGCAGGAATTCTGGAGAATACAAGAGCGAATCCGGATAAGACATTTGTTGACTTATTAGCCATGTCGTACGATGTCCGTACAAAAGGTACACCGGCATTTGTACCTTTATGTACTATACAGTAATGTGATTGGTCCGTACCTCAGTACTAGAGGGTTTAGAGAGGGGTTTAGGACTTAGAATATTTCGGGTAGGTAGCTGACTCTCCCAGAGAGCACCTTGTATAAATGGCAAACTTTGGCAAGCCATAACTATCAATTCAGTTGACCAAATTCAGTGATTCTTGTTGCTGCGGACTCAGGGGAGTCCAAGCTACACAGGGGTGTAGTCGGTTAGAGTTTTTCCCTGCCTGGGTGACTGCATTTCTAAGGGAAAGTCAAAGTGGGGAATGTTATCCTATACTCATATTCTAACTTTGCATTCTGTAGTGAAACTGAGCACACAAAGAGTCTTACTTCACAGGGGTGAAGCTGTAATGGGGTTCTGATTGTCAAGGGGTCAATCATTTGGGTTTATATTAACTTGGAGTCGGTACTATCTAGATTAGCTTCCTTTGGACCTGCGAATTCTGTGTGGCAATGGAGCCCATAGAATTTCAAGCTCAACACTATTCAGAATATCTTGTCATCCGAGCAAACGTACGACAAGTTACCCACATTGACCTCGGTCTCGGCAAGCGCCTAACTATAAAAATATACATGAGTGGCACTCATCAGATGACCTCACTACCTCTAAAATTAAAATCTAAATGCTTAATTTAGAGCTGGGGATTGACAGTGGAAGCATTGCCTATGTGTTGACTATAAGTACAAAAACTAGTGCAGTGGATCGCATAGCACAAATCACCAACTCTGGAACTGGCGCTATGGTTGTGTGACGTGACACCTCATACCACTCTACTGGCAGCTTACGAGCACCTGACGTAGAGATCCACTCCTTCTGAAACATTCGGCGTGTACCCGGTGAGCTTGCTGGCAAATTGACACTTGGCGTCGTCTGAGAGGGGCAGCACTTGGGCGTCCTCCTAGATCGACGCGATGCAGCGGTCCGAATTGGCCGTACATGATTCCGCGCATCCCGCCGCGTCGGCCGCAAAAAACGCCTCCATACGCCCACTGGGAGGGTGTTCTCGTGGAGTTCATATCCCGCCACCACGTCACCGCATCCAGCTGCAATGTTAGACGAAATCGTCACCGTTCGATTAGCTCATTGAAACGCATGCAGAAATTGTAAAATCCGGATGCATCTAACGCCCCGCCGCAATTTTCGCTTCGGCGCCAGAAAGATCATCTTTGAGAATTAGGCGCCTCAAACCAATGAGAAAGAATGACCGAAGGCGGAAAGGAATCGGACGTCACTCTCACAAAATGAGGCGCATAAGAAAATTAAACATAACGGCAGAAAGAGAGAGAGGGTGATAGAGAGGGAGAGAGGGAGTTCTCACTGTTGCACATGTCGAGCGTGCCTTATTAACGTGAAAGAAGGGCCCACAACCCAGAATCGTCGGCATTGGAGTCCTGCAAATAAACCTCGAATGCGAGGGCTTCCGAAAATAATAATCATGCCCACTGCCTGCTTATCCCTCCCATGGATATGCATGCAAAAATAGGAGAGAGGCATGAGCAGGGAATAGGGATGAGGGAAAAGGGGAAGGTGAAAGTTATCCCCTCCTCCTTCCTCCCTCCCCTTGGCCGGGGGAAGGGATTAGGGTCTCGGTAATAGGGCTGATATCCCAATTCGCTTTGTCTACGGGAAGTCTATTGCATTTGTTCCTTTAAAACCCACTGTCCTGATCCGGGGGAGAGGTTTCAGTTTACTCTGGAACCGTAACTCCAAAGCAAAGAGAACTCTAGCTGAAGACACAAATGCACTTTCACGTAGATATATATATATATATATAAATAAATATGATTGGCTTTCTAGATTTAACAATATCACCTTGCCCCAGAAAAGAGAATAAAATATATAAAATGTGAAATGTAGGGAAACGAGCTCAACATACCCCAACAATCAACGATGAGAATGAGAAAAAGGCAAACCCTCTCCGATAGTATCGTCAAAAAGGTCTGGTACTCCCGCAACCTTCGGTGTCCGCAGCTCGGAACCGACCAGACTCTTCTCGGTTCCTAATAGCAAAAAGTCCAAAATCACCCAAAAAGGAAGATAGTGCCAACTACCCGCCCAGACTGTGACTTCCACAAAAGACAGATTCCAAAACCAAGATGGCAATAGAGTCGAAACAACACAAAGATTCTCCAAAAGAAGGTTTGTTGGAATTTCTGAGGGTTTTCACAGGAGACAGTACTGAAAAGCAACCTGTCTCCTTCGCCCCAAGTGCCTTATACATCAAAGTTTGTCAAATTGTGAGTCCAAAAGTCAAAGCTACGCTATTAACCAATGAGCGGCAAGCAAGTGTAATTAAACTGACACAAGACAAATTAATCCATACTACACTCGGGGAAAAAAGTTCTGCTCCGGACTGCGGCTAGATCCGCGGCCGCAAGTATTATTCGGTCCACAATTATAAGACAAAATCCTGAAAATGACACTAACTTGCTAGACTTTGACCTAACGTAATAAATGGAAGAAAAGTCAACTGAGACTGAACTAAATTTCTACTGACGGTTACCAGCATAATCTAAATGCAAATCCGAAAAGTTACGTGGCAATCCACAATTTACCCCTCACGGGGGCTGGTGGCAAATGGCTCTTTGTAACAAAATTGTAATTGTTGAGACGGTAGAACTTTGTCATCCGGCCTCCGTTTGGCGCCAAATAAAGTGCGTGCCGCTCAGTTTAGGAAATACAAGGATCTCGTCCGGCTTGGTGCACTCACTCTTGCGTACTCTAACGAACGTACAGGGAAAAAGGGGCCCGGAAATCCTTGGTGATATAAAGGCATGCCTGAAAAAGCACATGAGCTTGACAGCTGTCAAGCGTGCCGGATTAAGGTGAGGGAAGGGCCCACAGCCCAGAATCTTCGGCATTCGAGTCCTGCAAATAAACCCCGAATGCGAGGGCTTCCCAAAATAATGATCATGCCCACTACTGCCCGCATCCCTCCCATGGATATGCATGCAAAAATAGAAGAGAGGCATGAGCAGGGAATAGGGATGAGGGCAAAGGGGAAGGCGAAAGTTATCCCCTCCTCCTTCCTCCCTCCCCATGGCCAAGGGAAGGGATTTGGGTCTCGGTAATAGGAGTGATATCCCAATCCCCCCACCCTCTTAGTCAACCGTGACTAAGATATGGAAATAATTACCAGCTCCATTCGCAGTTCCGACAGAACAAGATGGTGGAGGGTATAAGGTGTGGCTCCCAAGAGGAGGGGAGACAGGTTGAATGCCAACACTGACCACACTGATTCCAGATCAATAGGTGGTGCAGCTGGGAAAACTG
Organism: Zygnema cylindricum; assembly: GCA_037447655.1. Classification (NCBI taxonomy): domain Eukaryota; kingdom Viridiplantae; phylum Streptophyta; class Zygnematophyceae; order Zygnematales; family Zygnemataceae; genus Zygnema; species Zygnema cylindricum. The sequence goes on along the minus strand of JBBHKE010003163.1, from coordinate 7,045 downwards.
ATTGCAAGCTGATGAACAGGAGGGAGGATCAGCACAGTAAGTTAAGTGGAAAATTTGTTCGTCTTCTAATCCCCGAAGATGGCAGGGGGCGACATTGATCTGATTCTTTTTAATTCGTCGACCATCTTTCCCCTCCAATGTAAGAACCCCTTTGTTGGACACCTCGACCACTTTCAATATTACTCTTTTGGCAAAAATATCCAGCGTGTCCTTCTTCTGTTGCATTCGATATACAAAGTCTCCCGGCATAAATCGTCGCTGCTCGGGCACATAATTCCCACTCCGGCGCTGAGAATACCACAATTGATCTCGGTTTTGCGCCGCCTGCAAATTGCCCATGGCGAGAGGCATATCTCGGTGGAATACCTTGGCCTTGTCGGCAATCAGTTTTTCGCCTGTCCCCTTGTCATCCATCTCCGGTAGGACCACCGCTTGGGCCGATGTAGCTCCGCGCAAGATGGGATGTCTTCGAAATAGAATGAAATAAGGGCTATAGGAGTGGAGAGAAGCCTGCCTCCTAAATCTGTAACCTATAGCAATCCAAGGCACTTTTGTGTTTCACTCCCCCAACTCTTCTTCCACGACATATTTTGGTAGTGACCGCTTCACTGTCTATACGCACCTTTCGGCTAAACCGTCGGCTTAAGGGTGGTCACGGCTGGTCATCCGATGGTTGACCAAGCATTTTTCCAAGAGGTTGGGAAATTCTCCGGCAAATTCGCAGTCTTGGTCAGGATGTATTTCCGCAGGCGCTCCGAATTGGGATAGCACCCTTTGCAAAAAGGCATCGGCAATTGCCTTGGACTCCTTCCGAGGCAAAACCACCAACTCGATCCACTTAGAAAAATGTTTTATCATGACCAGCACAAAAACGTTCCCCCGCTTGCTGGTCGGAAGAGGTCCCAAAAGATCCAACGACCACCCATAAAACATCCATCGGATAGGCAGCAAATGAAGCTCAGTACCGCCCTTCTTGTCAAAAGCTGCCTTAACGCGATCGCATGAGGAGCAAGTTTGCACAATTCGGTTGACTTGAGTTCGCAACCTATGCCACCAATAGGAGCCCGTATTCAGGGAAGTGGTCCGCTTTTGCCCGAAGTGTCCACATTGCTGATGGAGATTAGAAATCAGAGTTTCTCGGTCAGAGGGGGGAGGAACCACTTTCCTCGTACTGTCTGACCATTTCCGAAGGAGAACGCCTCTGTCCCAATCATACGCAGCCATCCGGGTCTATACCCGGGATAAGAGAACTCCAGTCAAGTGGGGAAGAGGGGACCCCTGCTGGATAGATTGGAGAGCATCAGGGTCGTTCCAGATGTCATTGCGTCTGGCCTCTATGGGCGCCTGCCCCTCCACATCGGCAGAGAAAGTTGACAGTTCCCCCCCAGATTGGGGAAGCCAGATGAAAACGGAGGAGGCTCGAATGATTCCCAAGCTGATCTCAGGGTCCTCATCATGCCGAGCCCTGGTAGAATCCATGGTGGATGGATCAAGTTTCCGACTAAGTCCGTCGTCATTCCCATGGATCTCCCTTGCCCTATGAACAATGTCAAAATCATATTCCTGCGGGATAACAACCCATCGGGCGAGTTTGCCGGTCAACTTACTATTTTCCATGATCCATTTCAAGGGTTGGTGATCCATAATCAGTGTGAAATGGACTCCGTAGAAATAAGGTCGGAAATGCTGGATGGCCTAAAGAGCTGCAAGTAACTCTCCGTGGTAACTGCTATAATTCCCCTCAGCCCTGTTGTTGCTCTGGCTAGCGTAGGCCACCACATATTCAGCTCCGGCATCATCGACTTCAGCCAGAACCGCTCCCAATCCAAACCTGCTCCAATCAGTATAAAGGAGGAAAGGTCTTTGGTGATCAGGCATCCGGAGCACAAGGTGTTGCTTTAGAGCATCTTTCAAGAACTGGAAAGAGATGTGTTGTTCTTTGGCCCACTGCCACTCTTGGTCCTTTCGCATTAGCTGGTTAAGGGGCTGGGCGTGACTACTGAACTCAGGGATAAACCGCCGATAGTAGTTGGCCGAAACCAGAAAAGTGCGAAGGGCCGAGATGTCTTGTGGTGGGGGAAGAGCGTTAAGGGCTGCCACCTTGACCATGTGGGGACCCACAATCCCGAGTGTCACCTCATGTCCGAGGTAAATGATTTTCTGCGCCCCAAAAATGCCTTTGCCCGGGTGACATTTCAAGCCCGCTGCTCGGAGTGCCCGGAGAACGATCTGAATATGCTCCAGGTGTTCATCAAAAGTTTCTGAAAATATAATAACATCATCAATATAGCACCGAGCACAATCGGTTCCTCGTAGTGGTTCGTCCATGGCCCGTTGGAAATTTTGCTGGTGCATTTTTAAGCCCAAAGGGCATGTAAATCCATTCATAAAGTTTGGAACCCGCCCAAAATGCAGTTCTCTCCCGGTGCTCCGGTTCTATTGCAATCTGGTGGAAACCATTCTTCATGTCCAAAGTGGAATATATAGTGGCGCGTGCAAGAGAGTCGAATATCTCTTCCGTCGAATATCTCTTCCGGAGTCGGCATCGGATACTGGTCAGAGATGGTGGCCGTGTTCAGCATGCGATAGTCTCCGCACATTCGGAAATCTACAGTTTTCCCGGACGAGTCCTTTTTGAGAGGGAGGACTGTCAAGGAAGCGAACCCATGAAGTCCGGTACTTTCCTAAACCAATCCGGCTTCCAGCAGGGTTTGGACTTTAGCCGTGATGAATTCCTTTTCCTTAAAACTGAGAGGATATTGCTTCTGCCAAACAGTAGGCGTCTTGTTGATCAAATCGATTCGGAAAGGTGTTCCTTTGTAGATACCGACATCTGTTTCTGACCATGAGAACACCTATTTGTTTTTGGCCAACAGCTCCGAGAGTCGCGCCTTCTGCTGGGGGTCCAACTGCTCCCCCAGGGTCCAATCCATTTTCTCACACTCTACGGCAGCCCAAGCTTCCGGTGGTCTACCCCAGAGGTTAATGTCGAATTCTAACCCTACCGGTGGATCTGCCCCTACCTCTCCGGCTAGGACACTGCTGCTAACAACTTCCGCTAGACTGTCACCATCGGAGCCGCTGTCCCCCCCCACTAGGAAAACCTGTGGCGGTAAAATGTGAAGTTTGGTTTTTCTTCTCCTTTCTCTCCCCCCCTCAAGCTGCAAAGTTGCCTGCACAGCTAATAACTAAGGAGCTTGAAGGTAAATAGCTCTTGATTCCGGGGACGTGAGACTGGAAAAGGCGAGTGCATGCTTGAGTACCCATGTGACCGAATTCAAATCCATACTTTGCCCCATAAGGCTGCACCGCTGAAGGTCTGACATACCTGGTGCTGCCGTTGTTCCTTTCTGAAATCCCATTGCTTCTTCCCGTTCGGCTATCGTCGGTGTTGTCCAGAGTGCTGCTTTGCTATCGAAAATCATTCCTGCCGCTCCATTTCGATAAGCATGACTGTGAGGGAAAGAGACCAATGTCGGGAGGGCTTTCCTTGGGAATCCCGGTCTGTTGCACCGGAAGAAAGGTGGGCGATCGGATCGAGTCACAGGTGTGGCTATTCTACCTTCCCCAAGTATATGCTGAACGGAATTTTTCTTGTCGGGGATTTCCTTCTCCAACAATTGTCGGAGGACTGGAATCGTGATCATGTTTGTCCAATATGCCCTGACTCGGTGTGCCCGCGATCCCAGCTGTGCAGGGTTGAAAACTAATGGAGCCCCTAAGATCCGGGTTACGTGATTCCAGGTGTCTGCAACATGTTTTCGTTTATCATCTCCCGGTTGGACATTTTCCAGAACGTACCCCATCGGCGTTTCCTGGAGTTGTTGAAGCCACGAGATTAACTCAATCAACCGAAAAAAGGTTCCACTTCTGCGGTCTTGGTGCCCTTTTCCTTCTCCTGCTAGGGAGTATCCTTCAGAAGGCCAGCCTGCCAACACCAAATCCACTCTTCCCAAATTGGCTAGGTGGGTCGCCATGATGTTCTCTACATTGTGGGGAAGACTACGGTGAGCTTTGGAGAAGGCGGATACAAGAAGCCGTTGAGGATATTGGTGATGAAGTTGGTGGAGGCGATGTTCGCTGACAGCCCTATTCTCGAGAGATACTTCCACGGTTGTGTATGACTCCACTAGATATCCTGTTTTCAAGACCGTTTCCAAATCAGAACTAATTCCTGAAAATAGAGATAAAATACGCAGCCCAGAATCGGGAACTGCCAATGACACCACTTGTTGATTGAATTCCTTGTTACTGGTCTTGGGTTTGGAAGAATTAGACTGTGAGGTAGCTTCCTTTAACGTCAAGGCTGAAAATGCCTGATCCACTCCCCACCTGATTTTTGCTACCTGTAATAATATATTCTTATATTCCTTTTCCCACTGCTTGGAAATTGGGAATTGCTAGATTTCTTTGGCGATGTCGGTGGAACTACCAAATAGTTTTGTCGGAGATGATGTTGTGTACACTGGGTAGCATCCAGACACTTGGACATTTGTCTTTCCCCGGTTCCATAAATCTAGAGGAACCACCACTTTGGTTCCTTCCGGATTTTTTGGGTCCCGGATGGTACACTGTTCTTTCCACACGCTCAAACTCATATTGAGTCGGGTCCATGTGGCCATTCCCAACACAATTTCGAATTGAGTCACTTCCACCACCCAGAATGGGAGCTCAATTTTCACCTGTTGGCATCCGTCATCCGAAAACTCGATATCCATGGCCTTGATTATCCCATGGACTGGTTGATTGTCACTGCTTACGGTGCTTAAGCAGATGTTGCTTAAGTAGGTTTCGGGGCGGAGTTCCTCGGGCATCTTCTGCAGAGCGGAGGTGGTAATGAGGTTGGGGAGAGCTCCGGTGTCGACCACACCGTCCTGGTATCCCCCGTATCCTTTGAGCTTGAAGTTCGTGTTTCTGTTCGGTATGAGAGCCACGGATAAGGCTTTGTAGTCCCTATCCACTATATGGGTTTTACAAACCGTGGACAAAAATAATGCGGTTGGCAGAGTAGTCTTGTCTACCCCCCCCCTTCCAGAGTGGATCTCCTCTCCCAATGCCTGAATGAGGATTTCTTCAGGCAAGTTGTGAGACGAGGCTAGAGTCTTCACGTGTGTGAGAGCATAGGGCATGAGGTGGCGGACTAGCATGACAGCCGGCTTGGAGGAGGGAAGCGTTGCTTTTGGTGAAGGTGGAGATGAGTTCGGTTCCTGCTGATCCTGATCTTGTCTTTCATGCTCACTTTTTGAGCCGGAATCTGGAACATGAGGTGTTTGGGGGGCATCATTCTCCGGGCGTTCGGCCATATACTTTTCAAACCAGTCCTGATTGTTTTTTTTCTCTTGTTCCAGTACCTCCTTCTCTCGCTGTTGTTTCTCGTTCTTGTAATTTTCGAAACCAGGAGGCAATTTAGGTTTGGGAGGAAGAGATGGCTGGTGAGTGGGCTTGATTCCCAAGCCGATGTCGCTGTTCAGCATTACGGCTCGGGGAGTAAATGACAAAGGCCTTGTAGCTTTCCGGTTGTGATCCCTCTAACCCATTTTCTACCGGTCCTGTCTTTGCATTGAGGTGAGTTGCGGAGTTGGCGACGACTGTCTCCTACCCCAATATTCGAAGCTCCGGACGGGAAGTTTCGGGCATGGTGGGCATTTGGAGGTTTCAAATCCCAGCCCAATAAGTCGTCATCATTGGCACCCTCTGTGCTTTAAAGCTCAAGTTCCGCGAGCTTCTGTAGCAGCTCTTGTCTTTGCCTTTGGAGTCGTTGGGCTGCTCTAAGAGGTGTAGGACGGGAAGAAGATCCCAAACGGAGGGCAGCTAACTTTGCAGCCATCGCGGCCAACTGCTGACTTTGTTGTTGTATAATGATCTCCGGCGTAAACTTTGCCGGAGCAGCCGGAACTCGCTCAGGTCTCTCCGGTGTTGGCATAAGTTGGCGCCCCCACGAGTAAAGGAGTTGGAGGGGTAGAGGGTTAACGGCGGTTTCCCCTTCCCCAGTAAACAAAGCAAACTGCATCATTTCCTTAGGTATTTCATTTTTCCGGAAACATTGCCCTTCCTTATGCCCCAGAAATCCACAAGCTTCACACTTGGCGCCCTCGGTGGTATATTTACTCTGGATTTCGTTGGAGATTTGGGCGTCATCAAACTTTGGAAGTTTGATTTGCCGTAACTGAGATTGGGACATCTTAGAGGTTTCGCTCCGTGGAGTTAGACGGTAAGTTTCTTTGGTTACCGGTGTCTTGTCCTCTCCCCTCCCCCCCTTGAGCCTTTCTAGCTGTTTGAAAGTTCTTTCTTCCCGTTCTTTCTCACATTCTTTAAGTTTCAAAGACAGCTCCGGTTTAAGTTTTTTGGTGCAATGCTTCCACCCATGACCCAGTTGCTGACAATTCTAGCAATTATAGAGAAATACGCGCTCATCTGCTCCCATAGCTGGATATGACATGCTGTTAGCCACTTGCTTCCCTTTAAGCTTTCGGAGAGCTTGAAGTTCAGCATATTCCTCTTCATTGAAAGAGGTCTCCCAGGCGAATCCTACCAAATTTGCTCGGGCCTTGCCGGTCACGGCTTTCTCCCTTGCCTTAGTATGGATGAAATGATCATACAACTTCATGGCCACCATTGAAATGTCATTGGCTGAGGGATTAATGTCGTGAATTGCCTGTCCGGCAATCTAATTGTCCAGTGCAGTCTACCCTGTTGTCCCGAAGGAATTACGGACGGCGATGAAATATTTTGTGGCCATTGCAGGAAGATCAATCGTGGACAGCTTTGTCTTTTGATAGAGACTGGAGAGTCGGTTAAACAGAGTCTGGGGAGTCTCCTTCTTCAAACATCGGAATTCCGTGAATTCCTTGATTGCGGACTCGTTCCTCTTCGTGTAGAGGAGTTAGTCTCGTTCTTCAAACATCGGAATTGCGTGAATTCCTTGATTGCGGACTCGTTCCTCTTCGTGTAGAGGAGTCTCCAGATATTCAGCAGGGTGGTACAAGGGTTTGGGTTGGCCACCATGCGAGTTGCTGCCTGGGCTTCCTGGATCGTCTGCATATCG
>JBBHKE010003162.1:88279-98461 GCA_037447655.1 Zygnema cylindricum | reverse complement strand
CATAAATTAAAAGTACGATTCTGTATGTTACTAAACCGATATTGATATCACGACATTTTGGCGTGACGTCGAATTTGTCCCGTTTATCATACCACGACAAGGTGGCGTGATGTGACGGGATCGCACGCGCATAAATTAAAAGTACGATTCTGTTCGTTACCCAACCAGTATTGATATCACGACATTTTGGCGTGACGCCGAATTTGCCCAGTTTATCATGCCATTACAGCCACGCAAAATACAACAAATAGAATTGTACCGCGTGTCTCTTTTCATTACATCAAAATCGGAACAGGACAAAGCCAATCACAACTCAAATCACTCAACGGCTCAGGATCTTACACAAAATCAATCGACGATCAATATCGTTGTCACCATAAACGCCAATCAAAACTCAAAACACTCAACGGCTCATGATCTAACACAAAAAAATAGACGATCATTTATCGTTGTCACCAGATACGAAGGCGACTACAATGCTTTTCCCTTTTAGAAAAAGGGCAAAGCAAAAACGAAATAGGGAAACTATGGCGGAAGTTATTGAACCAGTGACGTCGACGTTGTCACAAGTGAGCATGACGTCACACTGTCACCAAACCGTAAACATCTACAATTTCACAAAAATCTAGACGTCTACAACTGTCGCTGTTTTTGTTGGCGTCACTAATCGTCGGAAGTTTCGTAGTCGGCTTCAATCGTCACAAGTTGTACCTACGTCTACAATCGTCACATTTCAAAGGTCGGACTTCATTTTCGCACATAGGGACGCTCTTCAAAGTAGTACGGAGAGTCTTTACTACATTCCAAAAAACTTTATCAAAGTACCGATTACATGGGACGTACCCTTGGATCAGTGAATATATAACGCTAATAACGATCGGCAGTGTACTTTTACTTTGGGACTTTTTCCAAATGTTGTTAAGAAATTTCCGAAAGCATTTGTCGTTGCGTGGAAATCCGTACATCATTCGAACGTCCTTCTCTTGCGGTCGTCAAAAAAACTTCCGTGTGCACAGTCTATATTTTTTCCTTCCAACAACAAAACCTTACCTGTACTGTACCATGTCTACGTAAGCCGTTTTCTTGTTACGTTTACTTGTTTTGTTTCTTTTGTCGTCAATCCCGTAATAAATAGTCGTACGGTTCCAAACGCTTCCAATCCAAACAGAAAAGAGTCAGCATTCAGCCATTCACCATATTTCTAGACATAGCTAGTACAGTACGTTCTCATGTACAACGATGTGTACTTTATTTTCCTGTCCACACCATAAACAGTTGGAAACGTAGCTGCGGTGATGTGCCGTACTCGACATCGATCGCTGATTTGTTTTGCCCTGGCGAACCAAACTATGCATGTATCCAATCTCTGGACGTCTCCAGGTTTGTTCCCTAAGCGTGGTTTAGGTTCCTATTTGGAGAATTAACGAACAGGATAATGATGACGGTATCGGACAATGGTCACAGATTTGGACGGAAATAGATCACTTCCTCGTGCGGAACTCCAGTAGATTCCTTTCTGCTGAGGACCCTCGGTCCATTCAATGGAAGTTTTAACGCAGATTCTGATAAATCCGGCATGCGGTCCGATTTTTCCGCCGTTTTACACAACTTCTCGATGGATACGGACCATCCCGTATCAATAATCAGCTCAAGGGAATCCCCGAAACGTTTCGGCGACAACCGTACAGCACGGAGCAAAGTAACAAAATTCGCTGTAAGAAATGATGATACCTGACAAATAGAGTTGGGTATTGGCCAAATAAAATCACAAGTATTATCCACTAAGGGTACGTCCCCATGTAATCGGTACTTTGATAAAGTATTCTGGACTATAGTGAAGATTCGCTGTACTATATTGAAGAGCGTCCCAATGTGCGAAAATGAAATCGGAACTTTGATATGTGACGTTTGTAGACGTAATTACAACTTGTGACAATTGAAGGCGACTACGAAACTTCCGACGATTAGTGACGCCAACAAAAACAGCGACAGTTGTAGACGTCTAGATTTTTGTGAAATTGCAAGTTTAGGGTTTGGTGACATTGTGACGTCACGCTCACGTGAAATGTACGGCTTTTTACGGGAAATGTACGGAATTTGACGAAAAAATACGTTGCACTTTGTACTACTTTTTGGGCGGTTAACTGTACATAAATTTGACGGGAATGTACGGAATTGTACCGATAAACTGATTATCATGAAACGGTAAAAAGACGACGGACTCAAAGTACAACGGATGCAGAATAACATTATGCGCGCGGCTAGAATCGAACGGACGACATTCAATGATAAAATAAGAGCGGACGGTCAGCGTGAGCGCCGACATCTCAGAATGGCTTTTTTTGGCGGCTTTGGCCAAAAAAGTCGATGGATGACACGTGGCAGGTTTTTAGTGGATCTAAAAAAAGAAAGGGACAAAGCCACGGCGTCGGATGTGGAAGGTACATCGCTTTAACTGGAGCCGTACTAAAGCCGTACATATATTATGCCGGCTACTGTCGGGGGAATAAGACGTACATATGAGTGTACAGGCCATACATTTATCTGTACGGTTCGTACAGTTATCGCCGATAGTTATCGTTATCGGCATTATCGCCGATAAGTAACCGATATTATCGGCTACTTATCGGCGATATGACCGATAGCGATATATTGTACCAATATATCGATTATCGGGTCCCCGAAAAATGGCCCATATCGGTTATCGGAAAATCCTTACCGATACACAACACTATAATAAACCATAGTTCAAAAGTAGGCGTTTTTATGGTAGGCCTTTGGTCGGCGCCTTTATCGTAAGTTATGTTATGGGCTTTTCATGTGATCTTCTTAGATCGCTACTTTGATCAGCGACCGTCCGATCGTCCGAATCTGACGGTGTACAATATGGGTCTTAAGGTCATATTGTATGTTTTGCATACAATAGGCATATTGTATGGGCCTACTTTCACCTACTTTTTAACTATGTAATAAACGACCTCAAAATGACGTTAAAAGTGTAGGGGTAGAGATGCTTATAACATTGTATTGTTATTGGGGTAACCAAAGCGGTGAACCAACACGCAGTTTGTATAACATGCTAATTTTTTCCATTTCTAGATCCGGTACCATGTGCCGACAACGAAGCGCATCCTTCATATCGACGACATTGTGACGTCACGCTCACTTGTGACAACGTCGACGTCACGGATTCAAGAACTTTCCGCCATGGTTTCCCGATTTCGCTTTTTCTACTTTTCTCACTCGATTTGCCATTAAATAAAAACCTAAATAAAAACAATTTTTTTTTTTAAAGATCTTTCATTTTATACCAACATTGTCTTGTCTCATTCTAAAAAGTGTGAGATACAAGCGATAGTGTGAGAGGGAGAGAGAAGAGGCGACGACGGCGAAAAAATATGTAAAGGACCCATGAATGCAAGTGGAAGTCCGAGACCCCTGCAAATTTTTTTCCGTACAGAGCGCGTGACGGGTACGGAAAAAAATAGCGAGGACTCTCCCTCGTCCAAATTTTTTACAAATCGTGTGGCGCGTGCGTGGTCCGCTTTTCATTCGCTGTTTGGGCAGTACTTGAACTAAAATCACCCCCTCGAGGTGATTTTGGATGAAGTTTTTTTTTGGGCTGGATTCTCTTGCCTGGGGGTCGAAAAGGGGAAAACGCCAAAATGCGTTCACATAACGACAAACATGCCGTACATCCAAAGTATGAATTGACGTTCACTTTACTTTGGTAAAAATGATTTTCTCGTACAGTTAAAGTTTTTTTCAAAGTTCCTTGAATTTTAGGGCAAAAAGACAGAGAAAAGTATGTACTTTAATACATGGGGACGTACCCTAAGTTTCCCATTAGTTGACTGAAGAGTGACCCTTATAATCGAGAGCAAATTAAGGTAATAAACGGCCTCAAAATGACGTTAAAAGTGTAGGAGTAGAGATGCTCATAACATTGTATTGTTATTCGGGTAACCAAAGCGGTGAACCAACACGTAGTTTGTCTAACATGCTAAATTTTTCCATTTCTAGATCCAGTACCATGTGCCGACAACGAAGCGCATCCTTCATATCGACGCTATGTGTCAAGACCGATATGATGCAATGTGAGACTCCAATTACGCTGTGCCGGTCGAATCAGTTGTACCTAAAAATGTACCCCGATATATACCCATGAAGCGCTAACCTCAAAACACCAAAGTCAAAACCTGAAACCTAAAACGTGAAACCAAAATGCGGGTGAGGAGACGGAGAAAGCAAGAAGGGATAGGGATGGTGAGGGTGCGGAGAAGGGGGAGATGGAAGGAAACTATTATAGCCATCTAGTCAATTAGCTAACCATTTACGTACGATTACAACGTGTGACAAAGTAAATAGTTCCTTTAAACCACTGTTGCAATTAATATATTATTGTTACCAAACAGGACAATCCTAAAATTTGTATTTAGTGTACGACCTAGATCAATAGAGTTTATGGAGTTAAGTCGTACGCTTAAGGGATATGAATAAGGCAGGGAAAAGGGGAGCGAGAGAAGCAAGATAAAGGAGAAAGATATGAAAAGTGGAGAAGGGGAGGAAGATCGACAAAGAGAGGGAGTTGGAACGTGAGCTTGAAGTGGGGGAGATAGAGAATCAAAGGACGTGAAAGATGGATGGGGAAAGAGAAAGGTAGAGGGTAAACAATAAAAAGAGGTTAAGGGAAAAAGAGTGGGAGAGGGAGAGCGAACCGAATCTTGTGGAAGGAAGGCATAAAGAGAGGGAGAGAGAAAGTGGGGAGAAGCGAGGACAGCCAGAGGATAAACGAACGTGGTAGAGACCAAAGGAGAAATAAAATAAAAGGAGGCCAAAAAATGAGAAAAAGAGGGGGGAAGACAAATAGGGAATCGCGTAAAAAGGAGAAGGAGAGGAGGAGAGGTAAAACGAGAGGGGGGAGGTGATGGAGAGGAGCAAATTAGGTGGCGTGGGACATGGGAAAGGATACGTAAAGAGGGAGAAGAAAAGGGAAATGGTGAAAAAAGGGATAAGCGTGTGACACTTTTAGGGAGGGGGGTGGTAAAAATGCGGAGTGAGGGGTAAGAGATGGAGCAAAAAGAAAGCAAGTGGGAGAGGCAAAGGGAGATGGGAAAAGAGAGGTATAAAACAAGGGAGATGGGAGGAGAGAGAATACAGTTAGTGGGGAGGAGGAAAGGGTTAAAAAGAGAAAGAGAGAAAGGAGTGAAAAAAAAATAGTAGGAAAAAAGGGGGAACAGGGAGACGGATGGAGAGGGTGAGCGGGAGGAGTGAGAGAGGTAGAGAGAGGGGAAAAGAGAGGATTCAACAAAGGGATCATGAAAATGAAAAAAATTGAAGGGGGGAGGATAGGGCAAAGTAGAGGGAGAGTGAGAAGGAGATGGCGAGGGAGTGGTAAAGGTAGAACAAGGAGGAAAAAATAGTGGTAAAAAAGAGAGGGAGAGGAAAAAAAAACGTGATAGATAGGGCGAGTAAGAGTGGGTGAGAAAAATAAAAGGGGAGAGGGATAAGGAGTTGGAAAAGGAAAGGGAAAATGAGAGTGAGTGGAAGAGGGAAATGAAGAAGGAAAAGAAAAGAATGATGGAAACACAAGGGAGAGTGGGAGGAAAAGGGAAAGAGAGAGGAGGAGGGAGATGGACAAAGATGAAGAGAGCAAGAAAGAGACGAAAAGGAGAGGGACAAAAAGAGTGCGAGGGAAATAGAGAGACAGAAAGGCAAATTAAGGATTAAAATGAGGGGGAGCAGAGAGGTAAAGCAAAAAGGAAATAGAGACAAAAACGGAAATAGAGAGGGGAGCAAGAACTAGAAAAAAAAAAGGAAGAAGTTACGGTGAGAGTGAGAGAGTAAGTGGAAGACAAAGAGGGAGAGGAAAGAAAGAGTATAAAACAAACAAAAAGAGAGAGGGAGGATAAAAAGATACATATGAAAAGAGAGAGGGAGAAATTTATGGAGAGGGAGAGGGAGGAAAATTGGGTGAGAGAAAGGGGGAAAGAGAGGTAGAGGGTGGGCTCGATAAAGGAAAAAAGAGAAGAATTGTCAAAGGAGAGGGAGAGGGATTGGGGAATAAAAAAGAGTTAAGGGGAAAGGTAGAGATAGGAGGAGAGGGAAAGGGAAAAAAAAGGTAGGAGGGAATAAGAGGGAGAGGGAGGAGGAGAAGGTAACAAGAAGAAGGGCGAGAAAGAGAATTAGACGAAGAGGAAAACAAAAAAATCGGGGAATGGAGTGGGAAAAGGATAAAGATAGTGAGATAAAGTCAAAGAAGGAGAGGGGGATTGAAAAGTATTTAGCAAGGGAGACAAAAAAAGAGAGGGAGATGGAGAGGGAGACGACATGAGTGAAGGAGGGGGTGAGGGATAAGGAAAGGGCAATTGAGAGGGAGAGGGAAAGAGAGAGAGAGGAAAAGAGAGAAGAGAGGATAAGGAGAGGGAGGGTGCTACAAATAGGAAGAGACGGAGGGAAAAAAAGGTTTGAAAGCGAGTGGAGGGAGTGATACATAGAAAGGCAAATGACGAGGGCGAGGGAGAGGGAGAGGGAGATATGTAAAGTCTCTTTTTCCACTTCCTACCTCTCTCACTTGCTCTTGTTCCCCCTTCCCCCTCTCCTTATCCTTCCCTCACCCCCTCACCCTTGTCTCACTCTACCTCTCGCCCCTTTTCTCTATTAGATCCTTTATTCTCCAGCCTTTCTCTTTGTCCCTCTCCCCCTATTCCCCCCGCCTTCGATCCATTATCTCCCTCCCTCTGTCTCTCTTTCCCTCCCTCTCACCCTCCCTCCTTGTCTCTCGAAAACTCTTAAAAAATCCATTATACCAAGGTATTGTTGTATTGAGGAATACACGAAGTAGTGATTTAGTGTCGTGTTGTATTTCATTGACACATTGATATCGGGACAATGGGTTTTCAGGGAATTTTGTGTATATCGCCTATAAGTTTGCGTCGTCACATCGGCAATTGCTTTTTTTCCGATGTAGTACTCATCGCTAATTTGTGATCATCCTCATCTCGTTCGTATATAAATAAGTATCATAAAGCAAACGTTAAAGTGTGTCGTTATTAGTGCTAATACCTTTTTACCACTTAAAACATCTTTTCTTTGTGCACACAAGTTGGATTATTGATATGGAGTTTTATAGTGGAACTTAAAACTTTAATCTTCTAATTGGCGGTATCAATTCAAAAAGCAAAGAAAAAACATTATATAAGCGGAAAGAGCAATATCAAGACAAAACGTTGCAGGGTGTAGTAACTTACACACTCCACCCTCTTAGCGTTTTTCTATGTTTTTCCACATTTTCTTGTTCTTGTAGTTCTTTTAGATTATGTTGAGATTTATCGGTAATTGCGATGAAAGGTGAATTGTACCCCGTGAATCGTAATTAGCGTTTTTTCGTAAAAACGCTAATTACGATTCACGATGTACTGTACTGTTCACCGTTAATCGCTATTAGAGTAAATGAATATATAGCGTAAATAAAAATTAACGTTTTTAACACTAATCGGGAATTAAAAAAAACATATATACATATATGAATATAATTAATCCCTAACAGTAATTTGGGTTGTCCTAAATATTAAATACCCGCCCTTTCGATGTCTATAGTAATATGTGTACTTGTACAAAATCTGTCAATTCGTACGCTATCGCGCTGTTCATACGGTCGACGGACGAACATAGGAGAACGTCATTTTTGTCGACGAGTTCGCGTCTCTTTCTTCCAGTGCACATTCACATGTGTGCGCAATAATGTTAAGTGTCTTTTTATGCCTTTGTAATTCAAAAAGTACCATTTCGTACGGAGATACCTTGTCCGTACGCCACACTATTTCCATCGCAGTGTACTTCCATTATTAACGCTAATTGAAAAAAAACCCTAATTAGAATAATGGAAAAAATAGAATTATGGATTTTATTTCAAGTTTTTTTTTTGAAAAAAGGGCACCTAATTAGCGTTATTTACTCTATTAGCGATTGGCGGTGTACACCGCGAATCGTTTTTAGTGTCAATAACTCTAATTTGGGTTCTTAAAATTTTGTTTGTTTTTTTTCAAATAGGATACATGATTGTAATTTTTCCTTGACGTTAATTAAGGTACCGTACAAAATAGCGTAAAGCCCGAAAGTACAGTAAAATCCAAATAGTGTGGTGTACGGTTGATGTCATACCGTACATAAATGTATCTTTTCAAGTGAATATTTACAAAAAATGAATTAAATCAGACGCGCACGCATAGGAACGTGCGCTAAAAAAAACGGGATTAGTCTGACACGTTAACTAGTATGTCACGTACGGATTTTTTAAATTCGCGACAGCGTACGATTTCTTATATTTGTGCAGATACATATATTAATAATTAATGTAAATAATCGTACGGAGAATATTCCATTTTTGCTGTTCCCAAATTAGCATTAACGCCGAAATTAGAATACACCCTTTTTTTGAAAAGTTTCAAATTCTTAATTAGCATCAAGTACGGTAAATTTTATTCAACACTATTTAAAATTTGACACATAACGATTCGCTGTGTAGTAGATTAGAGTACAGTCTTCTGACTGTTTGTCCTGTTTAACGATCTTGAGACGGGAATAAAAGTTAACCTTCTGCGGACTGCCGAACTCATACTGTAGTTTCTTAGGAAGCTAGGAACGCGTCAGCGGATGCGATAATCTCCCGAGCGAATCTGGCCGACTTCTTTAGTAATTCGTGTACACATCGAGGCGAATTTGTGCCCGCATTTATGTGCTTTTACTTGCTTCTAATAGGGTAACTACACGTCGCTACAGCTGGCATTTCTGATATTTGTACAGTTGTTATAGTGCGTAAATTGTATAATTGGAATCATTTGCTGTACGACTACTACGACGACGGTACTGTACTGTCCAGCACGGCGGTTAGATTGTACGACTTTTTACCTTCTTAGGAATGTGTCGGTTGGTACTATATTTGTCGCGAGTGAGTCAGGGCAACTGCTTGTGGCACTCCATGCACCTATCCAGGCTGTACATGTACGGTTATCGTTATTCGAATCCTGTCCGCTCGATAAAGCATTTACCGGACTCTCGGGATTTGGCACTTTACAAACAAAAATATCGTTCATCTACGTAGTCCGGTGTTGCACGAAAGGAGGAAAGTGTACGTTTTTGAGATTCGGTCCTGTACAAATTTTATATACTGTACTATTTATGGGATTTTGGTGTAGTACAAAATTATAACTGTACGGCGAGCGGAACGCCCAAGACAATTGTACAAAATATACAGGAAAATGTACGAATTTAGACCCAGGACATGTACGGATTTTACAGGGAAATCTAGACTGGGAAACAGTTCCATTCGACAAACACAGAATTCTCTCATTCAGAAAAAAAAAGGAACAAAAAGTATCGGTTGATTTTGTTTTTTTCTTTATGTTTTCCTTTCGTGTCGTTTCTTTTGGATTTTGTTTTAATTACTGTCAACTATTCACATGCACCCAATTGACATTTATTCAAATTAAAAAACTTACATCTCTTTCATTTCTATTTTTTTTTTTTTTTTTTCCCTGTCCTCTCCTCCCACCCAACATGGCTTCGGCCAATTCCTCCACCTCCTCCTCCCTCCTCTCCTCTCCCTCCTCCTCGCCCTCTCCCTCCCCTTTTCCCCGTCCTCCTCTAAACCCCATTTCCCACACTGTCTCCCTTAATACCCCTTTAACCCCTCGTTACCGAATGCTTTTTCTCGACCCCCAATTCCGTCCCCTCTCCCCCTGGCACCAAATTCCCCTCTATGTCGGAGAAGGATGCGTCAATTTTTTTTGTACGACACCCAAAAAAACTTGGGCACGCTTCGAAATTTCCGAAACCGAAGACTTTAATCCGTTAAAACTCGCGAAAAAGGGAAAATTGGGGACCCATTTCGCGACGAATTGTAAATGGAATTATGGAATTTTGCCGCAAACTTGGGCAGATCCCGAAAATTTGATCGAAAAATGCGGGAATTTGGGGCTAAATGGGGCTCCGGTGGACGTATTGGAAATCGGAGAGAGGGAAGGAGGGAGAGGGGAAGTGTATCCGGTCAAACCGTTGGCAGTTTTTGGCATTATCGATAAAAACAGAAAAGTTTCTTGGAAGATAGTGGCTGTCGCGGCGTCAGATTCGATGGCTCCGATTCTGTCGGACATTGAGGATGTGGACAAAAGTTTACCTTTT
>JBBHKE010003162.1:15779-83279 GCA_037447655.1 Zygnema cylindricum | reverse complement strand
GTTGTATGTGATTGGATGATCATCAAACTCTCAACGAAGAGAGTTTTTAAAGTTTGATTAAAACATAGTCTGTACCCAATTGAAAATGTAGCAAATAACATGGCCTATTAATAGTTGAAAAAGATGAGTATTTTGTTTAGAAGCTGGTTGAATCTCATGTAGTATTGTCCTTGGACGAACGGTGCAATAAATATTGGAAAACCTGATGATCAATTTAAGGGAAAGAAGGAATGTTAAAAGTAGATTGTATTTTCAGGATATAGCTCCAGAGTTTGAAGGTTTTTTCTTTGGTTGTTCATTTGTAAATTATTGAACAATAAACGACTCCTTGTCCGGCCACCTTCCGGAGGCACTCTCTCTCTGGTGTCCCGAAAACAGATATAAATTGTTAGGGCGAGACCAGTTTCTAGGTCTCACGCTGTTTGACTTTCTTCTTGGATAAAATCTCTATTTTTGCCAACACAATACGTGGCAGGTAAATGCGAATGTGCCTGTCGCTCTACGTAAAATCGAAAATTCAAATCGCTCTAAATCCAAATCCAAGGCAGTTGTTGAAAACTAAATTTGCAATCGTCCGTACACTTTCTTTTTAAAACATATAAAAAAAGAGATTCTCCATCTATGCATGGTCTTATCAATCGCTGAAATTTTTGTAAGATTCTGTTAGCTCAAGAGTTAGGGCGTGTCCCCATGTGTTCAAGTAAGGGTTTTTTTCCGTCGTTTACACAGAAAATGGGACTTCCTACTTGAAAATATTACGCCGTACGAAAAATGGGCAAAAACTCAAATACATTTTGCGTCATCTTGGAACTTGAAAGGTACGGCGATTTGGCAGTATTATCATCGCGACCCACTTCCAGCTCATCTTCACACTTGCAATGAAATCAAATCGCGACCTGCTTTTAATCAAAATACTACCCTATTGACGAATAGAAATCTTGGGTTGCACGCGTCAAAAGTTTTCATTTGTTTTTTTGCAGTTGGGAGAATACACGAAAAAAAAATTGTTTGTCCGTTTGCTTATGTTGTCCACTTGTGGGCGTCTACAAATGTCATTTTGTAGACGTAGGCGATTGCTTATGTCGTTCACGTGTGGGCGTCAACAAATGACAGTCGGCGTCGACAATTGTCCCAGTATGTCAAGAGCTCTTTGCGGCGTACAAATGTCCGCAGTTTGTTCCGAGACCGTTGGCGTCTACAAATGTCAGCAGTTTGGGTTTCGCAAGTATTGGCGACGTGTACAGCTGCCACATATTCAAAATAATGAACGCGCAAGTAACGATTCACATAGGCACACTTTGAAAAGTACACCGTAAAATCAGCGCTAAATTCCAAAATAACGTTTCAAAATATCGGTTACATGGGGACACGCCCTTAGCCTTGCAAGTAACCCCGGTCCTCCCAATATTCGAATTGTACGTTAACAGTACATAATCCTTGGACTGGTATTAGGCTACTAGCACTGTCGCGTTCATTTTACATGCATGAGTGCACACTTAGGTCCATCGACTTTCAGGGTACACCAGATTGTTCAATGGTCGAGATTGTGTATCGTGATTTTAATGTGGAGCTAATTATGGGGGAATTGTACGTATTTTACTGTACTTCTGCCGTTACTGGCCAACAGTCGCAGCAATCGTACAGAAAAGTTAACGATTCGTGCAGTTTTTGTTCGATTAATACGAGTACTGGCTAGTAACGTTAGTAAATGCGCACGTTTAATTGTTTGCATTTTTTGTTGCATATTAAAAGTAATACCCTGGGGCCGGCTGCCAGTAAGGGTGTGTAACGTCATAACGTCGAACCCTAAGCAATCTACAATGTCACAATAATCTGACGTCTACAGCCGTCGCTATTTTGTAAACTTCAAAAATTGTCGCGAGTTTTGTAATCGTCTACAACCGTCACAAATTGTATCCACGTCTACAACCGTATCCACGTCTACAACCGTATCCACGTCTACAACCGTCACAGTTTTAAAGTAATGATTTCGTTTTCGAACATGGGAACACTCTAAAAAGCAGTACGTACATTCTTCACTAAAAAATACAGTAACAAGACTAAGCTAAGGCTGCATGGGAACACACCCTAAGTTACGGTTACATGGGAACACAGCCTTACCGTGGTTAATTTCGAGTTACTTCTGGTTTTTTTTGTCTACAGGACATGCCTCGTACAAACGACCAATGTCCATTATTTCTATTATTGACCGTAATCAAAGTATTGTTGTATGTAATCCTTTAACAACTAACCCGCCGTCTTCTCCCCTGGATGCATGGCATCCCTACGAAACGATGTGAACAGGACATCTAAAAGGAAACGAATGTAAACAAAAATAGGCACAACTCGTCACGCATCTTCCTCATAAAGATCCCCTTCATTTCCTTAGGAAACCCAGTCCATTGGAGGGTTAGCAACAGACAATACAAGTGTTATAAAACCCACAGACATACAGGTCGGCCACCTACGGTGCATCAGTCTGGGAATGAAAATTATAGCTGCAGCGCATGAAGAACCACGCTTAATTATAATTAGGGAGAATCATGACAATGCCCAACCACTTACCAAACTAGGATTGGGAAAAAGACAATGTGTTGCTCAGTGTTATTAACACTAATAACGGTTCCGCATAACCAACAAGCTTCTTAAAGGCTTCCATATCCTCCTCCCTTTCCTTTCCAATGACGCTATCACACCTTCATGTTGCATAACCTTGATGTCATCATTTTCATCATTATTATTATCAAAATGAAATTTACGCGTACAGCAATGGCATAACGAATAACATCATTAACTTAAAACATATTGTCACTCCATTAACAATTCGACATGTTACAAAAAAATATCCTACAGATCAGCTGGAGTAGTAAACCGACAGAGGCAAGCCTTACCATCCACACCACACCAAAATGAAACAAATGAAAAACAGGTTTTGTCCCACCAGCTCCAAGGGGACAAAAAGAAAAAGACAACCAAGTGACAGGGAAATAAAGAGCCACCACCCTGAGAAGTGTGGCCATAATTAAAAATTGCACCTTCATATAATATCTCTTCCAGACAAAACCTTAATATTTTGACATGTTCCATATGCTAAAACAAAACACCCTTGTTAAGAGCCAAAAATAAAACTTCAAATGTTATAGAAGTGTAAACTGAGACTGTGAGACGACTCTTAAAAACTGAAGGGCTCAAAGGAAGAAATGCGACTTTTTCAACCACTAAGTTTTTTCTAAACTAGTTCCTGGTATATTCACTAAAACAAGTGATTGTTTTCTGATCATACTCATTTGTGCAGAAAAGCTTCATGCCAGGAAAAGGACAAAAAAAAAACTAACAAAAAAAACTAACTTCTATGATTGACCTTATATTATACTACCACCTGATATATATCTACAGAAACTGTGACAAATGAATGCCCTTTTACTCTTACATACAATCCCTCTCATTTTGACTTTAATGATAGAAAGAATTTATTCAAAAACCGGTGGTTAAGTCAATTATAAAACGAAAGGCCGGATGAAGGAACTGTATCTATAATGACTGTACATAAATCCGTAGCAATTTTTAAAATATAAGATTGTCGGACAATATCACGTGTTGTACAAGTCCTGCAATCCCTTCACCCGAGAAGACCAAAAAAATATTGTCAGAATCGTAAACCATCTTGAGAAACAAACTATTTGCTTGAGAATAACTGCCTATGTTTCTTTTGAGTGAAAACAAGGTTTAAGAAGTAAAAGGGTGGACCAGCCACAGTTGCTTCCCTAATCCTATCACTTTCCGATTAGAAGACAACCCCTATAGCAGTCACATACATACACGGAGACCATTAATACATACATAGAAAATATGTATACACACATTCATACATAAGAACATATGTATACGCTTAGGAACATATGTACACATACATACATACACAGGAACAGGACAATTGTTCCAGCAAATGCTAAACCTCCAAAAAATCCATTCTCAAAAATCGGAAAAACAGAGACCACCTATACTGCAGTGGTAGACAACAAGCAACCCAATTGAGTTGCAGGAAATGAAAGAAAATAATATTACACATCAAACCAACCAGAGGTTGAAAGCATTTGGCTTTCTTTGTCGAATCAGCACATAAGCAAATGACAATAATTAATTTTACATCATCAGAAATCTGAGGCAGAAATACTAATGACAACATTCTCAATGGAAGTTGCAATGAGATATTTAAAATGGTAACTATACAAACACAATCACAGGGAATACAGGCCAGTAATAGCCATAATCATACACAAAACAAAACAGGAAATGAACGACTACGCCTGTTACGGTGTACATATAATCCCTGCATTAAAAAAAAGGTTGGAGAGCAAACCTTAAGCAACACTCATAACCTGTCCAAATGATCGTCGAGAATGCCATGATCCCTCAGCAGAAGGTGATACATCCCATCTCTTTCCATTGCCTTTTGTGTCATCTGGCATTCATCAAGTGAAATCGGCATAGTCAGTAGTAGAAGCTATCAACAGTCCTCAATAGTAACAATCATCGTGAGACAAATTTATTTTTTTCCGAACATGAAACGAGAACCTTAGCATTCAGAATTAAAACCCATTGATAAAAAACTTCCAAAGACAGGAAACTTGAAGAAAATTTCACATCCCACTATTTAAAACCTAAACACCAGATGTAGGAACAAAATGCTCTTTAGAAGCAAAACCTGCAGCTTGTTATCACTTTATAACCTTCACAAACATACATACATACAAACCTTGTCAACAAAGTTCACTAGCAAATAAGTAGAGAGGCAACTCTCACTAAAACAAAGAATTCATTTAGAAAAAAAGGTCTAACAATTACCATCTTTCTGGTGGAAAAGGCTGTGGATATTCACCATTAGTACGTTCTGCAATGACATTCTCCATTATCTCAATCATTTGCTCAAGATTCATATCATCAGTCAAAGAACCGTCTATAAGACTACTATTCGGACTCGATGTGTCCCACTCCTCGTCTGAAGTATCTCCTCCCTCTCCCCTAAACCAACAAGTCGTACAAATCTCTGTCTCATATGCTCCATCCTTATTAAGAGGAAGACCTTCTTTACTAACCCTCAATTTGGTCACCGGAAGTTCTGTTGATTCTATTCTTGGAGGACAGGTGACTAAAGGAACCGAAGCCAAAGCTTCTGCTAAAGCACTGGCGTCACTCGGACTCATTTCTATATTTAGGGCTTCTTCTTGTCCAGATCCTTCTCCCTCGGCCAAATCGGCGTCTACGGGGGCCTCTCCATCGGACCATCGTGGACTTCCTTGAATTGGGCTTCCTTGACCTGTCTCTATTCCTATCCCTCTATCTGTCAGTCCTCCGGCATTATCGCTAGCAATACCATCTTGAAAAGTACTCTCTAAACCATTGTTGATCTCAGCATTGACTGGAGATCTACAGGAAGCGGGATAACGTCGTCTTTGATGATCGATGATGGTGTCCGCATAAGTTGTGACATCGCCATGAGATCTCTCCAAGTGTTGTTGTCCCGTGTTGCGGCTTAACGCCTCCATGTGTCCCCTAAGGGCTTTAAAGTCCATAGAACCTACCCTACTGAGTTCTCCACTGTCACTTGTGGACAGTTCGCATAGATCACTGTAATCCGTAAACCATCGCCTGTGTTTTTGATCCAAAGATCTTTCAAAATCAGAGTGATTACCAAACATGGCCTCAAACTGTTCCGAAGAAAGAGGAGGAGCTCGCTCTACCTCTTTCCCTCCTACACTAGAAATAGCCTCCTCAAGCTCCATTAAATGAGTTACAAGCTCCCACGCCTCTTCCAAAACTTTCGCTGATTTCTCTGAGTCCACATCATCGTAAGTCTTCTTTATTTCTATGTCTACTGCCCTTCCTACCTCCTGACCATCCTCTGGAATAAAATCAAAACTGTCAAAACCGTCGTCAGCGTCAAAATACTCGAGATTCGAATCACCATCCTCCTGTTGAGACTGTTGAGACAGTTGAGACTGTCTTTGAGTCAAAAGCTCCTCCATCACTTCCCAACCCTCATCCACGTCATCTGACATGTCATCGAGCCCAGCCCTGTCATTAACATTGTTCCCATTGCTTCCTCTCTGAATATCCACACCTGTGACAGTCGTAAACATTTGGTCACATCTCTCTCCAACTACTATCCTCGGGATACTTGTTTTCCTTTGGGAAGAGTCGAGACCACTTATAGTTCCCACTGCCAAAGTTTCCGTACCAGGAAAACCTTCATTTGCAAACCCTGTCGAACTCGAATCAGGGAATGTGATCACACGTGCCACAGGTAATGAGTCAACGTCTTCTACAAAGCATTCATCTGATGAACTTAAAAACCTACTTTTGTCCTTATTATCCAAAGGCTCCGCAACAGAATTACTATCCAAATGTTGAGCTTCGGACAGTCGATCTGAGACATTTTTCAAGCCACTCTTTGAAATGCCCTTTTTGCGAGGGACAGGGACACCATTAGGGACATAATTAGTCTTTAAATCTCCTGATTTCCCTACAAAATCACGAGACTTACTAACAGTTATCTCTCCAGGCTTCACCAATAACTCTCCTGACTTTGTACTTCCCAACGACTTCATAACCAGCTCTCCTGACTTACCACCTAATACTAACTCTCCCGAACAGCTTCCCGCTCGTAACATTGTGTCGTCAAGACTATGTCTACTCCTTGACCTTCGGTGACGTTGCTTGGCCCTTCCCCTCTCTCTCCCTTCATTGGAGGGAAGACTCTCCACTGCTGCTACTGCTCCACTGGCAGTAGACATCTCTCTCGGAGAAAAGCTCCTAATACTGGAGAGAGAGGGACAACAAGGAGCATGGACTCCACCGCCATCATCATCCGCATCTTGACTGTCATCGGCTGTGTCGGTAACAGTGAGAGAAAGGTCTTTAGAACTATTACTGCCACGAAGACTACCTTTACTTGACCCTTTCCTACGAAGTTTTCCAACTGTGGAGAACAACGTGCCCGCCACAACTGCTCCAAGGATTCCCATTATCAACAGCCGCATCATCAAATGAGAGAGGAGGTCGAGTGTAAGAGAGCCTAATAGAAAACTGGCGGAGTTACTGAAGCTGGAGCAAGCAACTTTCCTGACTTGTAAGAAGTGATGTCATGTCTCACAGCTTCATGTCTCTGCAACGTTTGAACATCCATTCTACGGCAGGATGGTCAGTGATAATTGGAAACAGATAATTGCAAGTCTGATACGGTACAACGGAAGCTATGAAATGAAACGCAGCACTGTAGGGGGCTCGCTGGATGATTGTATGGCGCCGCAGGACGTCTACAGTACCATACAGATATTTCTTGGTTGATTTGCTATGCTTTGGAGAGGATCGAGACCGTAGGTTTAATGAGCAAAATAGTACGCGCGTAAAGTACATGTAATATTCGTTTTCTTGTACTACATGAGAACCTGTATAGTACGGGTTCTCAAAGACTCAAACTTAATTTAACACAGAATCAGTGCAGTGCCGGAAGGGGGTCCTAAACTCAATACAGTGCCGTCCCACGGTTTTGAATATTTGGTTTTTATTTTTAAGCATTTAACTGCCCGTTTATCGTGAAAATAAAATATAAAAACCAATTAGACTCAGAATTTTCAGATGGTCTGACGTCAGGTTTTCTCTGTCCAAAGGTTACGCACGCTTAGAAATTTAGAGTGTGCTGGATGCGCTCGCGCACTTCACGCACTTTTACTGTTTTTGTTTGCACAGAACACCGTGTCGAACAGTTAACCTATGATCGACTCACACAAAATGGAATGGTACGCAAATTAGAATGCGTACACTTCTGTGAATAGTAATGTAGCGAGCAAAGTATAGTACGAGAGAATACAGTACATTACAGTACTGTACTGTACTGAACTGTACAATCGCGTAGTTGTTAGGGGAAAAGATATTCGTCGTACGAGGTTTTGGTAGTCTAGAGGAGATGCAAATTTGAGAAGGAACGGGGGACGTCAATGCTGGACACGTGGCATTGCTGGTCAACCATGCCGAATGTTTCTTCCTTGCTTTCACGCCTGCCGCTTGGTCACCCCCACGAAAGGACATGGAACATAGGTGAACAACAGAACAACTCTCTATTACGAAATTGGTATGTGTCAGATTCTGAGGTAAGAAACAAATTAGAGGCTGGCAAAATGTGATGATGTACTTAATCGGAAGGCATCGTACAGTCCAAGCCGGACTGCCGGGCCGGAAAATGTGAACGTCGTCTCTAGCCGTCTGTGAAGGCTGTTACGATAACAGATGAGGACGCGTCGGGATAGTGCCCTGCAGCTGGCGGAGGATCGTAAATTTGAATTTTGAATTTGAATTGTGGATGCTTTGTCGACGTCAGGCTGTCAGATCCAATGGAACTGTACACTTTTTGACAAGCGAGGGACACGACAAGGATTCGGCTTGGCATTCAGATTCGATGCTCGGTTGAAACAAAATCTGTACGACAGGCGCTTTGTAATCCAGGTGGAACCCATCGAGGGCCTATCTACCTATCATCAAAGTGCAGTCGCGGCAAAACCCACACCTGAAATTTCGTGTCTGTACGGATGCCTTTGTTTGTTCTTTGGCTTAGTTTGGTTGGGTTCAGACTTCAGAGGTCGGCCACGGCAGCGGGCTTACATAAGCGTGACACGTTGAGCACTTTTTCAGGTGCTCTGCCTTACGGGTCAGAAAGCAGACACGGCGCTCGTGGTTGGTTGGCTGCGCGATGTGTCCTGTAGGCGTTACAGACTGACAGCTGGCATATGCCAGAATTTGTCCACATGTAAGGGCTGGATAACGTCAACGGCGCGGTCTTTGTTTAATGCACATGGCTTTGACATTTCCCACATGGGTTCCGTTTGAACTTTGAAGTCATTCAGGGCAACAGTGGATCATATTTGACGCCTGCAGTTACGGTTGCGTAACGTAGGGCATCGCGTGACGCTACATCGGAGAGAGGATGCGGAGACGATGCACATGAGCCATGAGCAGAGGTCGCAAAAGTCAAGATTTTACATAACCGAAACCGACCGTTATTTTTATTCAAAATCTGAGTAACCGACGCCCGACCGGGTTATGTCACGCTCCAAAATTGTTAACCGTTAACCGACCGGCGTTTACAAAATAAAAATTAACCGAATCTCGATTTCTCGCGACTAACCGTGCCCGCCCGTAACCGAAAAAGTACAAAATTAACTAATGTACGACGTATGAATAAGCCAATAATCACGATTTGTCGCGTTCCTTAAGATTTGCGAAATGGATAGTGTCACTACACCGCGCATCGTTATTAGTGTCAAAGTTTAAATAGTGTGAAAGTAAATATACCGTCATTGACGCTAATTAAGAATTAAAAAAAAAAAAAAAAAAAAGGTGTATTCTATTTCGGCGTTTATGCTAATTTGGGAACAGCAAAAATGGAATATTCGCTGTACGATTATATACATTAATATATGTATCTATACAAAATATTAAAAATCGTACGCCGTCGTGAAATTTAAATATCCGTACACGTAAGACTAATTTACGTGTCAAAACAATCCCGTTTTTTTAGCGCACGATCCTATGCGTGCGCGTCTGATTTAACTCATTTTTGTAAAATTATCACTTGAAAAGGTACATTTATGTACGGTCTGACATCGACCGTACACCACACTATTTAGATATTATTGTAATTCGTCCTTTACGCTATTTTGTTTGGTACCTTAATTAACTTCAAGGAAAAATTAAAATCATGTATCCTATTTGAGGAAAAAATCAAAATTTTAAGAACCCAAATTAGTGTCGTTGACACTAATAACGATGCACGGTGTACCGTGTCAGATATGCGACGCTTTGTCGCGTTCCCTAAGATTTGGGAAATGAATAGTGTACTATCGTGTCAGATTTCTGACGCTTTGTCGCGTTCCCTAGTGTTGTGTATCGGTAAAAAAATTATCGGGATGACACCGATACCGATAGTTATCGGTTATCGAACGGTCAGCGGTCACGATATACTTGTACTTTCTGTACTTTCTGTCCGGAGTGCTTTCTGTCCGGTAAACTGAACGGTAATTTTACGAGAAATGTACGGTTTTTTACGGGAAATGTACGGAATTTGACGAAAAAATACGTTGCACTTTGTAGTACTTTTTGGGCGGTTAACTGAACATAAATTTTACGGGAACGTACGGAATTGTACTGATAAACTGATTATCATGGAACGGTAAAATGACGGCGGACACAAAGTACAACGGATGCAAAATAGCATTATGCGCGCCGCCGGAATCGAACGGACGACATTCAATGTGAAAATACAAGCGGACGGTCAGCATGAGCGTCGGCATCTCGGAATGGCTTTTTGGCGGCTTTTGCCAAAAAAGCCGAAGGATTGACACGTGGCAGGTTTCCAATGGATCTCAAAAAATAAAGGGACAAAGCCACGGCGTCGGATGTGAAATGTACATCGTTTTAACTGGAGCCGTACTAAAGTCGTACACAATTATGCCGGCTACTGTACTTTCGGCTTGTACAAATGATCTGATTGGTAGGTACCTCAGGGGTTTTGAGTAGGGCGCGTCGGGGGAATAAGACGTACAGTTGAGTGTACATGCCGTACGGTTATCTGTACGGGTCGTAAAGTTATCGCCGATAATTATCGTTATCGACATTATCGCCTATAAGTAGCCGATATTATCGGCTACTTATCGACGATAGGACCGATAGCGATATATCGTACCAATATATCGATTATCGGGTCCCCGAAAAAAGGCCCATATAGGTTATCGGCAAATCCTTACCGATACACAACACTAACGTTCCCTATGATTTGCGAAATAAATAGCGTTAATAAAGTACCGTGTCAGATTTGCAACACTAATCATGATGTCACGTACTTCCATGACACCAAAGAGTACAAATTATTATGACGTTTTCACTACGCAGTTTGTAAAAACGCATTCTTACGCGGTTTGTGAAAACGCAAGTACATCATACCGCAATGTATTAAATCATTTTTTATATTTTTTTCATTGATACGGTACAGTTTTGTACGTTAGCCACACTATTTAAAATGGCACTAAACTAGAGTTGTTAACGCTGATTCAAAGAGTACCTTGAATAAAGTATAGAATTTTTTTGAGTTATTTACTCTTTTTAAGGTTTTTGGGTCAAAATTCGTGGTGACGGAATTAGCGTTACTAACGCTAATTACGCTTCGCGGTGTAATGTAAATGGAAAATTATGATTAATAATACTATTTAATGCAAGGAGACGTGGCAAGTTATAGTCCACGTATTTAAAAAATGTTGTTAACTATATTTTGTGATTTCGGCTATAAGTAGTAGAGACTTATTAATACTAATAACAATGAGTGGTGTAGTGGTACATCTCCCTTTGCAAAAAACCAACTCTTGTACCTCTTCTTTTTACTATTTTGTCTTTTTGCAATCTCCCTTTATGAATAACTTTTTTCCTCGGCAGTCACATCCTTCAAGGGATTTGTTCCTAAATTTTCGTGTAATGAAACTCTGAGACCTCCATTGGCCCTCAGAGTAAGCAGATCCAAAAGAAGCTTATCTAGATAGTGCCGACTCCAAGTTGATATAAACCCAAATGACTGACCCCTTGACAATCAGAACCCAAATATAGATTCACCCTTGTGAAATAACACTTTCTGTGTGGTCAGTTCCACCACAGAATGCAAAGTTAGAATATGAGATTTGGACACATTCACCCACTTTGACTTTCCATTAGAAATACCGCAACCCTGGCAGGCAAAAACTCTGACCGACTACACCCCTGTGTAGCTTGGACTCCCCTGAGTCCGCAGCAAAAAGAATCACTGAAAATGGTCAAGTAAATTGATAGTTATGGCTGCCCAAAGTTAACCATTTATACAAGATGCTCTCTGGGAGAGGCGACTAGCTACTCAAAATATTCTAAGTCCTATTCTCACTCTAAGACCCTATCTACTGACGTACGGCACCAATCACATCACTGTACCGTACAGATAAGTACAGGTGGTGGTGTACTTTTCTGTACGAGAATCGTACGATATGGCTGAAATGTCAACACATGTCATATATCTATTTGTTCCCGTAATCTCTGGTGTCGCCGCAATCCAATGTTGACGTGCCATGTGTCATCCTATGTGGCGATGACCGCAAACCGCCAAAAGTACATATCCCGCGATCACGGCGATTATCGTGGCCGTTCGATCAAATCCGGCTATATTGCTAGCCGCTGAAAATAGACGCGCGGAATTTGTTTCGCGGTCGAACCAAATGCGCGGTATCCGTTTCAATAAATAAATCCGTACTCCGTACTATCCATAACTGTACCAATGCAATACGTATATATTTCCAGTTAAATGAACTAGTCTACATGTAACTATATAAATAATTATCAAACCCTATACGTCATAATACCAGCTCTAGTCTAAATGGATAAAGTCACTGGCTAACGGCGAGTTGACGGACGATAGGTACCAGGATCAGTTCTTGGGTTTGTCAAATACCTTTTGGTAAGTCTTACTAATTTACCCCCTGTCTTCTCTAGAGAGCTTAGGCAGTCATGACTCTAGCTCCCTATCCAGCCTTCAGTGACTACAACAAGTGTGGGGGCTTGGAGAGGGGAGTTAGAGGCAAACTGCCTCTGCCTTTTTCCTATCCTATTACAGACCTAGAAAATACACAAATATCAACATGTAACTCTTAGATTAATGCTAAAACCCTTATATTAATGTTTATTCTCTCGCAAATCTATTTTTTTCGCTACAATTTTCGGACGGTTTTTCTTTCGACTACAATACTATGTTATGAATTTTGCAAAAAAGGTAAATTTTCAATTATGTATGTTTAAAAAAAAAATCATTGTTTTCACATAGAAAATTAATTGACAAAACACACATTGTGATGAGCAAAAAAAAAATAAAAATATTTTGTAGTATCAAATATAGAAACAAACAAATAACAACCTCATTCTATTTTCGACTTTATTGTACAAATTCTCAACCTCAAACTTGAAACTACACAAAAATCTATAAATCTAAATTTGGTATACTTACGGCGCTTTGGTAATTTGATAAAAATAAGCATTCCGGTTTAAAAAAAAAAAAAAAAATTATACTAAAAAAATTGTGAAATAAAACAAAAATTTCAAAGGAAAGAAAAACATGATAACTAATACTAAAAAAATAACAATAATTAGAAAACAAAACAAAATAAAAAACCGTGCATTTAAAAGATCTTTGTTGGATCTAACACACAAAAGATCACTAGCAATCGAAGCCGCTAGTGAGCTTCTCTTTTTTGTTATTGTGTTCCCGGCATCCAAAAAATTGCATTCGGACGTGGAGCTAGAAGCCGGAATAGCTAGAATAGATCTAGCAACACCGGCTAGAATAGGAAATCCTCCATCTTTCCCACGTACATTTGAATTTTTTTTCCACCATTCAAGTATGTTAAAGTTCAATCTTTCGTCGTTGGTTAATTTTAAATCAAAATAACGTTTCATTTCGTCATTAACGAGCGTTTTTTTTGTCGGTGGTAATAGGAACCTCATTTTCCTCATCGCTCTCACCAAAAAAATTGTGGATACCTATTTACTTTGCGATGTTTTTGATTTTTTTGTGATACGTTGAGGACTACCAAAATCAACGTCATCACTGAGGTCGTTTGCGAGTTCTCGAAGTTTAACCCTTGCGCTTTCAATTTTTGTTTTCGATACCCCAATCGTTTCAAACTCTTGTTTTTGTCGAAGATCTGAGAGAGCCGCGACAATATGATACTCATGAAGGCCCCACTTCAGTAGTGCAAATTTCACAAAAAAATGGTTCATTTTTTGCAAGTTTAGAGAATCGGCGGGGCATTCTTTTTCACCGTCATTGTAAGATATTTTTCTTATCTTGCAATGGTTATGGAGAGACGATAGTTCAAACAAAACCAAATGTAAAGTTCGTTCTTTGAGTTTTTCCAATTTTAGGGTCGCTTCTTGAAACCTTGACAAAAATCATATAAGTTCGGTAGGGTGAGTCTTATTGCAATTCTGTGTCCTCCATTTGGTCCAAGAATGAGGAAGCCTCTAGCTGGTTTTTGACTAACCCACTTTCAACGAGAGCAACTGCTGCCCTAGCAGATAAATAGATAACCTGACTGCACCCCTGTGCAGTCTGGACTCCCCTGAGTCCACAGCAAAAAGAATCACTGAAAACGCCTTACCAGGCGATTAATTATCAAGCGGCAAAGATGCCAATATTTATACAAGCTTTTTGGGAGAGAGGTGGCTACCTCCTCAATCCACTAAGTCCCAAACCCTCTCAAAACCCCTATCTACTGAAGTACGGGACCAATCAAAAGACTGTTTAGTACAGAAAAGTACCATGGCCGATGTACTTTCTGTACGACCTGTGTACGACAAGGCCATGGGGTGGACGCCTGTCTCATCCGGACTTGTCCTCACGCTCCTCGGGATTCCGGCTTCCCAATGACATATTGCCACGTGTCGCCAGGTTATGTTACATCCGTAAATCGCCAAAGTGGCCATTCCAGGATCTCGACGATGATGTGAGCCGTCGGATCTAAGTCGGCTTGAATTCCCAGCCGTTTAAAACAAATGTCCGGTACATTTGTTTCGTGCGCACTTAATTTCCCATCTAGTTTCTATGTATCCTATTTGTAATTCCGTTAATCGGATTAGGCGTCTATCTATTTTTTAAATAGCTATCGAACCCTATGTATCCTAACGGACTACTACGACAGACTGGTAAGGGTTGACGACTATGCCTCGCCCTACCGATCGAAGGTTCGAGTCCTGCCGGACTCAACCTTTTTGGTTGAGAGTGACTTAGGTCACTCTTAAGCCCTGCCTATGGAGCTAAGGCAGCCATGGTTCCACCGCCCTCTCTCTCCTTCAGTGACTACAACAAGTATGGGGGTCAGAGAGAGAAGGTGGAGGCAAGCTGCCTCTGCTTTTCTTTTTCTTCTTATTTTAATTAAGACCTAGAAAATACCTCCCCTAAATCTAGTGATTTCAACACTTATCGATACAAGCAAAAAGTAACAATTTATGTTTTGCTTGAGCGATTGGTCCTATCTCATTGAATGCATCCTAAATACTCTTTAGCATTCGAAGCAAAGAATTCCACCGCGTTGCGTTTTCTTGTTTTTAATTTTTTTTCAAAAGATTTAGTAAATTACTCTGTTTGAAAAACGTGACCAATGATTTACACGCGTCAATTAGATCAAAAAAATCAGGAACTTCTACATCGTATTTGCCTTTTTTGGAAGTTTCGATCTTATTCAAGATCGTTGTCACAATTGTTGCAATTTTATGGTCCGCGCAAGGTATCCAAGTAAACATACTTGGTAGACCTACAGTCGCACACATGTTAGTGCCACTATCAATCATTACAACACAACGATCAAAATTGGGCATTTCAAAATTGGTCAAACAATTTTTGAAAGTCGTTAAAACATTTTCCACAGTGTGTTTTTCCTCCGGAAAATGATCGACTTGAAGCGTCTATGCATGAAGTTTAAATTCTTTGTCAATAAAATGAGCGTTTACTGACATGAATGAAGTTATCTTTATTGTCTCGGTCCAGAGATCGGTCGTGAATGTGACAAAAATATTGTTATTAATATTTTCTCTAAATTTTGGGATGATCAAACAACGAATATCTTTCGCATAAGATATAATGTAGTTTTTTACACTATTGATGGAGGGGAGTAGTTGGTCAATGTCAACACTTTTGTTGGACGAAACACCAACATCAAACAATGCTTGACAAAATGCTTGAAAACCTGGGGGAAAAAACAAAAAAAACAATAAGAAAATATCATACAATTACTAACCATGATAAATAAAGAAGGTTTCTACCGAAATGGTTTTTTTTTATAGAAAGACAAATAAAAAAAAATATCATGACAAACTAAGCTAAAATATATAAATTTACAAACAAAACAAGTTATAATGACATTTACACTCAAGCCATCTTAAATAGAATTTAAAATAAATCATACCTGAACCGTCGACTATCGAAAATGGTCGAAGGTCCTCACAAGACACCAATGCCACCATTTTCGCAATTTTTTTTTGGTCACTCGTTTTCGCCTCCGCTTTTGAAAGAAACTTATGAGAAAGTCCTCTTGAATTATCCATGTCGGCCAAATCTAAACATGTGTTAGTATTAATTGTTGAAGTACCGTTTGCTGACTTGTATTGATAAACTATGAAACATGTATTACAAGCCACAAAACGTGCCCCCTTTACCCTGTATTTGTTTGATGTTCTAACTTCATAGACATGCTCAAATTTTTTCTAACAATTTGACGTGGCCCTGCTTTCTTTCACTAGGTAATACTGAGCAACTTCACCATTTTTTTGATTTTCAAAGTTCGCTTTGGATTGTAGTTTTAAGGGAAGCGAGGATATTTTCTCCATTTTAATATATGACTAAGTTTTGTTTGAATTGTGGTCGAGTTTCTCTAACTTAAATAGCAATTCAATTTATCGATTTATTGTTTGACACATCTGAGTACGCCAATAATTATGACTAGTCGTGGGAAATCGATGTAATAGATTGATTTTCACTGATATATTGACCAATTATTACTACATGCCGTATGACATTGACATAATAATATGACATATTTGTGGAAACACGGTATAAAATGCGTAATTAACACTTTGCAATAATGTACGACGTATGAATAAACCAATATAATTTGTCGCGTTGCCTAAGATTTGCGAAATAAATAGCATTACTACAGTACCATGCCAGATTTGCGACGCTAATCATGATGTCACGTACTTCCACGATACCAAAGAGTACAAAGTACAAGAATGTTGGATTATACGGAGAGTACAAATTTTTCTTTTATTTTGGTTTTTTGGTTGACTGACCGTAACCGACTTTTTTTTTTCTCCCGTTGAATCAACCGACCGTAATCGCATGACCCGCGAAATTTGGCAACGGAATCCGTTCCGGATCCGGCGGTGGCGGTCAGTTAACGGTCGGTCACGGTTTCAGTTGACCGTTTGCGACCTCTGGCCATGAGGCATGAGCTCTGATTTAATTTAGTGGCGATGCGAAATTCACCGATGTTGACTTGACGATGTGAGAAATTGCTACTGTGAAAAGCGATATATTGCTAAATCGGGTATTGTGTGCTATGAGGGACGAATATTTAATAAATAGCGAGATAGTTCTATGCAATTTTACGGGAAACATTTTCAATTGGGAATTGATGCAAGGGCTTTTTTGGTTGCGTGTAGTCACCTTCGTCACTTTGTCAAATATTGAACATTCAAAGTACACATTGGTACAAGTTAAATACACCGTGAATCGCTATTAGCGTCAATGACTCTAATTGCGGTACCCCGTTTATTTACCCAAATTCTCAAATAGAATTAATAAAAACCCTTTAAATTTTTTTTAGAGAAAATAATTTCTTTAAAAACCCCGAAATTCCCAAATAGCGTTAATAACGCTAATTGTTTCTTAACATTATCTATTTCCAAACGTTAATAGCAATTCACGCTGTACCGTTGAGTTTAAATTTGATGGTCAATCCGTTGAACAACTTTGACTTTCGAAATATTGTAACAACCGATTAAAATTTTGCCGCGCTTGTGAACGTCGTCCGTCATAACAAAATCAACAATTCACACAACCGGTCAAGATTTACAGTAACAAAACTACGATAACCACATGAAAATAAAAGTTTTGCCCAGAGTCACTTTCTGACTTTACGTGAGCTCCGCTTCGAGAGCACAATTGAAACGGATTGACTGTCAAATTTAAACTCAACGGTACTTCACTTGTACCAATGTGTACTTTAAATGTACAATCTTTGACAAAGTGACGTAATTGACTGCGCGCAACTAAAATACTCACTACCATGATCAATTCCCTTCCAATTTTATGTATAGTGTTATCTTTACACAAAGTATACACCTTTGGTCGTCCGTTTGAAAATCTTT
The DNA here is from genome assembly GCA_037447655.1 of Zygnema cylindricum. NCBI lineage: Eukaryota > Viridiplantae > Streptophyta > Zygnematophyceae > Zygnematales > Zygnemataceae > Zygnema > Zygnema cylindricum. Next base: position 65,294 of record JBBHKE010003162.1, on the reverse strand, counting down.
AAATAGGCCGACTCCGTGTTCATCTGCACCCCTAAACGACATGTCACCGGCTTACGTCAACAAACAGGTAACGTTGTCCCTCGGCCCACGTCAACGATCAGGTAGCTTTGTCCCTCGACCAACGTTAGTAAACGTGTAACTTCAAAACAGCTAGCCGTCCGTTTTGAAGCAGTACGATTTCCTGTCGTTCATTTTTTGCTCGATTTTACATCAATCGTTGTGTTGTTTTGGGTTCCAAATGTCCGTACGCACGTCTATAATAGTACAATAGTACTTATTCATATCAATAAACAGGACAAGGTCTATGCGCGTGTAACGAGCATTGATTTGATGTCAACAAACAATTAACTTTGTCCCTCATGCTACCTCGCCGATCGGGTAACTTTCAAAGTACCCCACCAGAAATCGTTTTTGACCGTCAGATCGTAGATACTCGATCCTATTATTAAGTAGATATAATGCCGCCATCTTTAATGAGTCTTCAACCGTCTATCCTTTGTTCGTGACCGTGCGATCATAGAATTCTCGAAGTTCAGAAGATAACAGTCCTTTTCAAAAGTACGACTTTGTGCCGTGAATTCTTTGCTCAATTTAACGTCAATCGCTGTGTAATTCTGGGTCCCGTCTACAAATGTACGTATGGACGTCTTGAATAGTACAATTATACTGTGCTTACACCTTTTGATAAACAGTAAACTGTCCATGTGCGTGTAACGAGCATGATAAATGGGCATGATAAAACAAAACATGGTCCATGCCCGTGTAACGGTCATTGATTTACTTGTGACAATAACAAAGGAATTTTTAATCGCAGTGACAATTTTTGCTGCGCGCAAGTACAATAGTTGCGTCTGCTTGTCAAATTTTTTACATTTGAAATACAGTATGGGTTAGTTACATTCCTCCAGTCATTTGCAAGACCTTCGACACTTCGCGGGACTAGTCCCACAAACCTAGACAAAGGCCGTAATCGGGTATTTAAAATAGGGTTAATACGGTTAGAGTCATTTGTTTTTTATTTTTTTTTAATAGAAAAAAACCACGACCACATAAAAATCCCTAAACATACGGTCGGGCGTAGAAAATGGGAGGCCGAGGCGACGTGGACGCCTTCGGCACCCTTGTGGGGCTCCGAAACCTTGCAAGATCTAGATTAGTAGAAGTGAGGCACCGTTGAGTTTAGATTTTGACTGTCAATCCGTCGAACAACTTTGACTTGCAAAACATTTTAACAACCGGTTAAAAAAGTGTCACGCTTGCGAACGTTGATTGTCATAAAAAAAACAACAATTAATACGGTCGGCCAAGGTTTACGGGTAACAAAACTACGGCGACCACATGTAAATAAAAATGCTTCGCGCAAACGCTTTCTGCCTTAATTTGGTCGCGCGTGACGACGCGCGTTTTCATCATTTAGTTTCATCGATATTTATACATGGGTTCTGATGTAAGAAGTTTATTTCTTTTCATAGAGTTAGGCTACTTTCGGATTCAACCAAAACTTTAGTCTTGTAACTTTATTTTTAGGGAAGATTTTTCCGTGCTACTTTTAGAACATTCGTATGTAAAGAATTGAAAGCGTTACTTTAGATTGTGACGGATGTCAACGCGGGTGTAGTTTGTGACGGTTGTAGACAACTACAAAACTTGCGACAATTGATGACGTTTACAAAATAGTGAAAGTTGTGGACGTCTAACGACTTGTGACATTCTAGATGATTAGGGTTTGTGACATTTTGACGTCACGCTCAAATTATGAGAGCATCGACGTCATAAATTCTAAAACTTTCAACCATGGTTTTCCTATTTTGTTTTTTAGTCTTTTCTCATTCTACTTGCCATCAAAATACGCCCAAAGATGGTAAAAAAAACTCGTTTTTAGAGATATTTCATTTGATACCATTATTGACTTTTTTCATTGCAAGAATTGTGAGATAGACGTGGTAGTGGGAGGGGGAGAGAGAGAGGCGCTTACACGGACTTCGCTTTTGCGAAATGGCGTCCGTTGGTCGAGACCCCCTCCACGCCCTTGGACATAAAAAAACGCACGAAAAAAAATCACGCACAGGTTGGAAACATGCAGTGGGTTTTTTTTTGCTAGTTTGCACAAAGAAATTATCAAAAACTTCCGACACATGGGACATTATCGACTTATTGGCACACCTCATGGAGTTTTATTTAAAATCACCTTCATTTTATGTAAAGTTTGAAGATGAGCTGAAAGGACGCGAAAATGGGTCAAAACCCGCTAGACAACAAACTGCACTGCGGTAGACGACAAACTCCAGTACATATAAAGTTTTAATGTATCGTAGCTTGTACGGTGGTAATTTCAATTTTATAGTACGGCTTTAGATTCTCTTGCTTTTTTCTAAGTTATGGAGGAAATCGACAAAGAAATAACTCTAACTTTAGCACATGCAAAAGTACCATTAGTTTAACCATATCACCTCGTCCTTCAATTTGCATCTAAGTTCGACGTAACGCTTTGCGATTACATTCCAGTTTTGCGGCTAAGTTAAATGCTAGTATGTGCTCTCAGTGCAACTCTGAGACCTCCATTGGCCCTTAGAGTAAGCAGCTCACTAGAAGCCCCAAGAATAACCGTGACCCCTTTGAGTTTCCACAAAAATAACTGCAACCCTGACAAATAAAAACTCTCACCAACTTGACCCCTGTGAAGGCAAGACTCCCGTGAGTTGATAGCAAAGAGAATATCTGAATTTGCTCCCCTAAGCAGTAAGTTATAAAGGGTCAAATTTTGACCTTTTGTACGGTAGCTCTCTGGGAGAGAGGGGTCTACCTACCAAATTTTCTAAGTCCTAAATCCCTCTCTAAACTGTTGAAATAAGTAGTTTTTGGTATTTTCTAGGTCTAAAATAATTAGCGGAAACAGATAAAAAAAATGCAAGGAACCTGCCTCCATCTCTTCTCTCTTGCCCCCATACTTGTTGTAGTTACTGAATGAGAGAGAGCGATGGAGCCATGGCTGCCTCAGCTCTATACGAAGGACTAAAGAGTGACTTAAGTCAATCTCAACAAAAAGGTTGAGCTCGGCAGTACTAGAACCCCCGACCAGCAGAGCGCGGCGTAACCGTTAGCTCTAACCAGTCTGTCGTAGAAGTCCGTTAGGAGATATAGGGTTTGATAAGTATTTAACCTATCTTATAATATTGAAACCATTTAACTGAAATATGGAAGAATGAACATATAACTTGTTAAGGTTTAGTGCGAAATGTCATTTTGCACGAAACAAATGAATCGGACATTTGCTTCAACGGTTGACATTTGATGTTGGATTTAATCCGACGGCGCACGTCATCGCCGAGATTGCGGAATGGTCACTTTGGCTTTTATGGACGTTGCATGACTTGGCGCCGCGTGGAAGGATGACATTCGGTCGCGGGAATTCCGGAGAATATACAAACGAGTGGAAAAGTGACACCCGTCCACTCAATAGCCTTGTCGTACACCGGCCGTACAGAAAAGACATCGGCCGTAGTACCTTTCCTGTACTTTAGAGTTATATGATTGGTTCGTACTTCAGTAGATAGGGGTTGTGAGAGAGGTTTAGGACTTAGGAAATTTTGGTAGGTAGTCACATCTCTCTCTAAGAGAGCTTTGTATAAATTAACATTTTTTGCCGGCTCATAACTTATCGGCTGGTTGGCCTTTTCAGTGATTCTTTTTGCTACGGACTCAGGGAAGTCCAAGGTGCATACGCGTGCAGTCAAACTGTCATTTTGCCTTCGTGGACAACAGTGGTTGTTGCTAGAAGTGGGTTAGTTAAATACTATCTAGAGGCTTCTTGTATTCTGTGGTCCAATGGAGGACACCGAATTTCAGGTTATGGGCCCACCCTCTAGGGTACCCACCTTCAATGGATCTGGGTTCATTTATTGGGAAGCCATGATGATGGGAGCTTTGTGCGAAAAACGATACTGGGGTATCGTCAGTAGACAACTCAAACGTCCACCTTCGGGAACTCCACCGGGGACTCCAACAGGATTTGGAGGAGTAAGGTTTCCTGAGCAATGGCTGCCTCAGCGGAGGAGGCAGATGATGGGGATAGCTGTGTGTCCAAAAAGGGGAAAAGGAAGGAGACACCCCTTAGTCCTATTTGCACAGTACCGGGAGCGGCGACCGTGAAGACCGAGGAGAACGATACTCAAATGTGGGAGGATGTAAACATGGCTGCCAAGAACTTCATTCTGAGGCACCTCACTCAAGCTTTGGCCACCCCTCATCTTTGTTGTCCATAGCCGTTTTCAGCCATGGATTTACCCTCGGAAGCACCACAGAGTACCCAAAATCAGCCTACTTTGAATCAACACAGAATTCTACAAAAATAACAAAACAAGCTGAAACTAAAATCAAAAATAGTTTCTAAGCTATAGAATAACCTTACAAAGTTTCAGAAAAAAATAATATACAGAGTGATCACATCATCTAGTCAAAGTTACAGAAAAACAGTCTGCCAGAACTTTGATAAAACTGACCAACTTCACAATGAAGTAAAACACAAACCAGACACACAATAGGCCTGAAAATATGTGGCAATGCACACAACACAAAGAGGAACATACATGCAAAAATTGAGATAATTTTGCCAGCAGATCTGAGAGAAATCCTCAGATAAAATTACAAAAAATCACCATAAAGAGTTTTGGTCCAGAAAAGTTCATAAAACTAAAAATGACTAAGACGTACAAATATACACGAGCTCATTACTAAGTGTACGGAGGCATACCAGTCGTACGCAATCTACTAGCTACCTCTATTAATGTTAGTATACCCGAATACTTGGAGGTATGTCAAAATGAGTAAATCTACACTTATAACTAATACACATAAAAACAAACCATTTTTGTAAATATTTACAAAGTACACACAATCTTACAAAATCGTATGCTCAGTCATGCTGAGTCACTCAATGGAACTCCTCGAATTTCGTCAAACAATCCGGGACGTCCAAAATAAACATCGTGTGATAGACGCGATTTCGCGTCCCCACTACTTGAAAAATATCGGCGGCCTATATCCGCCGTCCGTTGATCTTATTCGGCACCCTCGATGTTGCGCCACGTGGTCAAAAAAATCTAAACGAAATCCACGTGAGTCGTCAAATATCCCACGACGTCGCGAAGCGAATTCAGTCATCCACGTCCACTTGTTAAAATAATAATCGTACAACCGAAATCATTTCGGTACCGCAACCGCGTCCTTTGCAATAAATGCAGCAAATAAAGTACACGTCATTTGTCACAAACGTTGCATATAAATTACATTTGTTCAAATTATATGTTCCGTACCGGCGACGTACATTTCGTCAACTTCACATCGGATCGCGTTGCGATCCGCCGTCCATTTCTTAACGCATTCCGCGCCAATCAATTACTACCTCATGTCCCTTTAATTTTACTCGTCCATTTACTCCCCCAATCCGCAAATCCATTCAAACCACCACATTACTTTCAATAATATATTACGCACGCGAAACGTCGCGTGCGCACAAAATGTCGAGTACGCACGAAACCAACTTTTCAAAAACAATTATCTTCACATTTACAAGGCTGAGGAGTTGTGGGTGAGTTTGGTCGAGATTTATAGAGCTGGAACTATTCAGGAGCTCTAGTTGGCTGAGCAAAAGTGAAATTCTGTGTCCTCCATTGGACCACAGAATATAGGAAGCCTCTAGATAGTATTTAACTAACCCACTTTAAGCCACAACCACTGCTGCCCAAGAAGGCAAACTGACAATTTGACTGCACCCCTCTGCAGCCTGGACTCCCCTGAGTCGGTAGCAAAAAGAATCACTGGAAACGGCCAACCAGCCGATTAGTTATGAGGCACTAAAAATGCCAATGTGTACAAACTCTCAAAGGGAGAGGTGACTACCTACCAAAATATTCTAAGTCCTGATTCCTTCTAATAACTTCTATCTACTGAAGTACGCACCAATCAAATTAATGTACCGTACCAAAAAGTACTATTGCCGGTGTACCTTTTGTACGGCCTATGTACGACAAGGCTATTAAGTGGACGCGTGTGTGCTTTTTACTTGTCCGTACATTCCTCGGAATTCCTATGACCGAATGTCATCTCTCCACGTGGCTACAGGTCATGCCACGTCACAAAACGCCAAAGTGACCACTCCGGGATTTCGGCGATGACGTGCGCCGTCGGATTCGTAATGAGACGTAATCTTAACCATTATAATTACTTGCGAGATATTTATTTCGCTGTCATACAAATACGAGGTATTCATTCTGAAGTGATTCATACTAAAACTGTATCTATGCACGCCGTTTCTTGTTTTAGTTAAATGGATTTCTTACTTCCTAAATCTATATATATCTATCATACTCTATAGCACTTAGCATTGGTCCTAGTCTAGTAGGATAAAGCTGACCGCTATCGGCCAACTTGTCGAACCGCAGGTTCCGGGTTCAAATTCCGGGTCCGTCAGGACTATTTTTAGTAACCTACTAAAAATAACTGCCTGTTGAACTAGGGCAGCCATGGATCAACCACCTTCTCTATCCTTCAGTGACTACAACAGTATGGGGGCTAGAGAAAGGAGGTGGAGGCAGGCTGTCTGTCCTTTTAGTTTTTCCTAACATATTTAAACCTAGAAAATACTATAGAAATCTATGAATTTTAACACTCCCCTTATTTTCTAGTCTAATTTTAATTTTTCTTTTAACCTGCATTTCTCTCGACAATATTTTAATTTCGGAGAGGGCACAGGTTTGGCCATCATGTCAGCCACCATTTCTTCATCAGGTCTATACACAAGATTTAAAATTTTATTTTCAACTTTTTCTCTTACGAAACTTAATCTTATGTCCACATGTTTTGCTTTGAAATGGTGTTTTGGATTGGCTGCGATTGCAATTGCAACTTGATTATCGCAAAAGATTTCATGCACTCCCTCCTTCATATATCCCAGTTCTTGCAACAATGACTTCACCCACATTAGTTCTTTTACAGCAGAACAAGACGCCATATACTCAGCCTCCATAGTAGACTGAGCAACCACCTTTTGTTGCTTACTGCTCCAACAGCAAGCTCCTTCCCCCACATACAAAACATATTCAGAAGTGCATCTTCTCATAGGTGCATCCCCATAACTGGCATCACTCCAAAGTGGTGATATCAGTGTGCTCCCCTCCCAAATGCAACCATAATTCTCTGGTTCCAACCAGATATCTCATGACTCTCTTGACTGCCTCCCAGTCTCTCTTCTTAGGATCATTAAGACTCCTACCTAGTACTCCAACTGCTGCCGCTATGTCCGGTCTGGTACAGTTCATAAAATAAAATAAACTTCCTACGACCTGTCTATAAGGGATAGACTTCATAAACTCTCTCTCTCTAGACTCATCTGATCATCTAAGATCATCACTCCTCCTTCTACACTCCCATCACTTACTTTTTTCAAGTCCATTGGAGTGGTACAACTGTTAGCATTTTCCATCTGGAATTTCTCAAGCATATTACTTATTGCTTCTTTCTGAGTAAGTCTGATAATCTTCTTCCCCCTATCTCTCTCCATTTGGATCCCCAAAATATATTTTGCCTCCCCTAAATCTTTCATATCAAATCTGCCCCTAAGATCTTTCTTTAGCCTATTGATATTCCCCAAAGACTTACTTAACACAAGTAGATCATCCACATAATTTGCAATAAAAATGACACCATTCTCATCTTCAGATATATAGATAGAATGGTTAGAGCTGATCCGGATGTATCCCAGATCGGTGAGAAACTCATCTAGTTTCTTATTCCACTGTCGGGGAGCCTGTTTCAGTCCATATATGGACTTTATGAGCCTGCACACTTTGCTCTCTTCTCCTTCTTCCACAAACCCCTCAAGTTGCCTCATAAAAAATTCTTCCTCTAACTCACCATTAAGAAAATCAGTCTTAATGTCCATCTGGTGTATTTCCATGTCTTCCGCTGCGGCCAGACTGAGGAGAATCCTTACCGAAGGGAATCGAACAACTGGAGCAAAGGTCTCCTCATAGTCAATCCCCTCTTTTTGGGTGAACCCCTTCGCTACCAATCGAGCCTTATACCTCTCAATTGTATTATCTAGGTTAAGTTTTTGTTTAAATACCCATTTACATCTAATAGGTTTTTCTGTCTGGAGGGCAATCCGCTAGTTCCCAAGTATTTGCTTCTATGATAGAAGCCATCTCATCATTTATGGCTCTAATCCATCTTTCTTTCTCTGGACTGTTCATTGCCTCTAAGTAAGACTGAGGCTCATCTGGGTGAGATAGCTTAGTTACCTTATGAGCAACTTGTTTTTTGTGTATCCTTTTGCTGCTCCTCCTTCCTCCCTCAAACTCCGAAGCAAGAATGGATGGAAGTCTTGGATTTCTTCTCACTGTCTCATTGGCTCCCCTGTCCATGGAAACCGGTTCTTGTCTCGCTTTTTCTATCTCCTAGAAGTCCATAGGAGTATGTGAGGTTTCCGATGAGTCTCTTCTATCTTCGATCACCCCTGAATCTATAATCACGGTTTCACCCATGTCCCTTTCGAGAATGACCGAATTCTCCTCACTTTCGGACTCAAATCTGATCCTTATCTTCTTTGTATATTTGAAAGGGTCAAATGACTTCCCTTAATCCATGACAACTAAGTGTTTGACCAGAATGATATCTTTCTTTGCTAAGTCATAAACTCTATATCCTTTAACATCCTGATCATAGCCCACAAAGTATCCAGGTTTTCTTTTAGCATCTAGTTTCCAGTTTTTCCTATCCGTGTCAAAGCTGTAAACTTGGCTACCAAATACTTTAAGGTGTGAGATATCTGGTTTCCTTCCAACCCATCTCTCATAAGGTGTCACTCCCTTTACAAGTGAGGTAAGGACTCTATTCTTAATGTAGTTCGCACAGTTCATTCCTTCTGCCCAAAATCTCTTTCCTATTTTCTTGTCTGCCAACATAATGCGTACACTATCTCCTAGTGTTCGATTCAACCTCTCAGCTACCCCATTTTGTTCCGGGTTATATAGTATAGTTTTCTGGTGCTGCACTCCCTCATCTCTCAGATATTCCTCAAACTCGTTAGAGGTATATTCCCCCCCCATTATCACTCGTTATCCTCTTAATGGGGGTTTCATGCAACTTCTCACTCCAAGCTTTATATTCTTTGAAGTAAGTTAATGCTTCAGACTTCGTTTTCAGAAAGTAGACTCTAGAGTATCTAGACGAGTCATCAGTTATTGTCATCATAAACCTATTTCCTCCAACCGAAGGTACTTTTGCAGGTCCCCAAATATCTGTGTGGACCAAATCTAACACTTTCTCACCTCTATATGTGGCGGCTTTGGGAAAGGGAAGTCTGTGAGCCTTACCTTGAGCACAACACTACAATCATCCATCATTTCATTATCCCCAAACTGAATGCCATCTACTACCCCAAGCTTTTTCATTTCCCTCAACCTATCAAAATGCACATGCCCCAACCGCTTATGCCAAATCATCACCTTAGGAACACCAACATAGTAAGCATTCTTCTTTTCATTACTCAGGTTATGCCTAAGCATTCCTTGGCTACCCTTATCTGTTGTGAAGTAAACTTCATTCCCATACTTAGCTGTAAAGACTCCCTTTCTGGTGAAGGTATCAAACTCTTTGTCATCTAACATAGACGTAGAGACAAGATTTTTACTCAGCTGAGGAATGTAAAGTACATATGAGAATGTAAGTATAGAAGTCTTACCCTCCACTAAGACTTTCAGATCTACAGATCCCACTAGATCTGTAGTAACCACTCTCCCATCCCCATACTCTATATCTACAATAGGAATCTTTCTTAGCTTAGTGAAGAGTTATTTATCACGACACATATGCATGGATGCACCTGAGTCGATGATCCATCCTTCCTGTGGAGCTTCCCGAATTGCTCCAAGGGCACACTTCTGCCTCTGAGGGATCTCCTTCTCCTCCAGACTCTCGTCAAGAAGAAGCTCCCCATCCTCCTCAGAGGACTCATCCTCGGTTTCTCCTGTCACTTTTGTAACCACAAGTGCCTTTTTCTTTCCTCTGGAAGAACCCCCTCCTTGGTTTTATTGGAGCCTCAGCTCTGATAGCTTGACACAATGTGCAATAAAGTGTCCCGGCTTTTTGCAATAATGACAAAGACCCTTTAGGGGCCTTTGTCCCCCAGAATGATCTCTTTCCCCTCTATAAGGTTTCTTCGGGTCCTTCCCCCATCAGCCCCCTCCGCTGCTAGAGATAGAATGCTCTTTCCTCCTCTCCTAATCTCCATTGTGTTTTCCTGCACAAGTATCATCCTGACTACTATGTTCCATTTCCATGAACTATCAGGCATTCCCTGTACTCCGTACACTATGTTTTCGAACTCATCTGGTAATTTCATGATAAGGGTGTTAACTTTCATTTTCATTGTACGTGTCCACCCGGCACTTTCCATTTCCATATACAAAAAAGAAAGATCATTACAGTAATCTAACATCTTTCCTCCTTTGTAAGTGTAACTCAATAGCTTTTGCTCAGCCAACTGGAGCTCCTGAATAGTTCCAGCTCTATAAATCTCCACCAAACTCTCCCACAACTCCTCGGCCTTGTAAATGTGAAGATGAGGAGTGGCCAAACCTTGAGTGAGGTGCCTCAGAATGAAGTTCTTGGCAGCCATGTTTACATCCTCCCACATTTGAGTATTGTTCTCCACGGTCTTCACTGTCGCCGCTCCCGATACTGTGGCAATAGGAGTGAGGGGTGTCTCCTTCCCTTTCTCCTTTTCAGACACACTGCTGTCCCCATCATCTTCCTCCTCCGCTGAGGCAGCCGTTGTTGCAGAAAACCTTACTCCCCCAAATCCTGGTGGAGTTCCTAAAAGGTGGACGTTTCACTTGTCCACTGACGATACCACAGTATCGTTTTTCACACAAAGCTCCTATCATCATGGCTTCCCAATAGATGAACCTAGATCCATTGAAGGTGGGCACCCTAGAGGGTGGGCCCATAACCTGAAATTCTGTGTCCTCCATTGGACCACAGAATACCGGAAGCCTCTAAATAGTATTTAACTAACCCACTTTAAGCCACAACCACTGCTACCCAAGAAGGCAAACTGACAATTTGACTGCACCCGTGTGCAACTTGGACTCCCTTGAGTCCGTAGCAAAAAGAATCATTGAAAACGGCTAACCAACCGATTAGTTATGAGGCACTAAAAATGCCAATTTGTACAAACTCTCAAAGGGAGAGGTGACTACCTACCAAAATTTTCTAAGTCCTGATTCTTTCTAAAAACTTCTATCTACTGAAGTACGGACCAATCAAATTACTGTACCGTATCAAAAACTACTACTGCGAGTGTACCTTTTGTACGCCCTATGTACGACAAGGCTATTAAGTGGACGCTTGTGTGCTTTTTACTTGTCCGTACATTCCTAGGAATTCCTATGACCGAATGTCATCTCTCCACGTGGCTCCAGGTCATGCCATGTCACAAATCGCCAAGGTGACCACTCCGGGATTTCGGCGATAACGTGCGCCGTTGGATTCGTAATGTGATGTAATCTTAACCGTTATAATTACATGCGAGATATTTGTTTCGTTGTCAAACAAATGCGAGGTATTCATTCTGAAGTGATGTCGTACTAAAACTGTATCTATGCACGCCGTATATTGTTTTAGTTAAATGGATTTCTTACTTCCTAAATGTATATATATCTATCATACTCTATAGCACTTAGCATTGGTCCTAGTCTAGTAAGATAAAGCTGACCGCTATCGGCCAACTTGACGAACCGCAGGTTCCGGGTTCAAATCCCGGGTCCATCAAGACTATTTTTAGTAACCTACTAAAAATAACTAGTTGTTGAACTAAGGCAGCCATGGATCAACCACCTTCTCTATCCTTCAGTGACTACAACAAGTATGGGGGCTAGAGAAAGGAGGTGGAGGCAGGCTGTCTGTCTTTTTACTTTTTCCTAACATATTTAAACCTAGAAAATACTATAGAAATCTATGAATTTCAACAAAAAGTTAGTGAGTTACACTTACAAAGGAGGATGCAATTCTGTGTCCTCCATTGGACTACAGAATACAGGAAGCCTCTAGATAGTATTTAACTAACCCACTTCAAGCCACAACCACTGCTGCCTAAAAAGTCACAATGACAATTTGACTGCAACCCTGTGCAGCCTGGACTACCCTGAGTCGGTAGCAAAAAGAATCACTGAAAACGGCCAACCAACCGATAAGTTATGAGTCGGCAAAAATGCTAAGTTGATAGAAACTCTCAAAGGGAGAGAGGTTCCTATCTACTAATATTCTTTAAGTCCTAAACCCCTCTCACAACCCCTATCTATTGAAGTACGAACCAATTAGATCACTGTAGGGTATATAAAAGTACTATGGCCGATGTACTCTCTGTACGGCCCATGTACGGCAACGCCATTAAGTGGACGCGTGTCCACTTTTCACTTGTCCTTATGTTCACCGGAATTCGTGCGACCAAATGTCATCCCTCGGCGTGGCGCCACGTCACGCCACGTCCATAAACGCCAAAAGTGACCATTTTGCGATCGCGGCATTGATGTACGCCGTCGGATCAGATTCAATATTAAATGTCCGCCGTCAAAACAAATGTCCGATTCATTTGTTTTCGTGCGAGATAATGTTCGCACTATATAATACTTGGTTCCATGTTCGTCTGTTTGTAATTCCGTTAATTGAATTCATACACGTAACATTGTATAAATAATAATCAAACCGAATGTATCTCAATGGACTCCTACGACAGACTGGTTAGAGCTAACGGCTAAGCCGTGCTCTGCAGGTCGGAGGTTCGAGTCGTGCCGCACTCAACCTTTTGTTGAGCGTGAAATAAGTCACTCTTTAGCCTTGCTTGCTTAAGCTAGGACAGCCATGGCTCAGCCATCCTCTCTATCCCTTAGTGACTACGACAAGTATGGTGGGAAGGGAGAGGAGGCGGAGGCAGGCTGTTCGTCTTTTTCTTTTTTCTTATTTGTACTAAATTCAGACCTAGAAAATACCAAATAAAACTACTAATTTCAACACTCCCCTTATTTTCTAGTCTAATTTAAATTTCAGTTTTAATCCACACTTTTCCCCTGCAATATTTTAACTTGGGAGAAGGCACCGGTTTTGTCATCATATCAGCTACCATTTCCTCATCAGATCTATATACAAGATTCACGATTTTATTCTCAACTTTTTCTCTTACAAAACTTAATCTTATGTCCATATGTTTAGCCTTAAAATGATGTTTTGGATTAGCTACAATTGCAATGGCAGCTTGATTATCACAAAACACTTCATGCACTCCCTCCTTCATATACCCCAGTTCTTACAGCAAGGACTTGACCCACATCAACTCTTTCACAGCAGAATAAGAGGCCATGTATTCAGCCTCCAAAGTGGACTGAGCAACCACCTTTTGTTGCTTACTGCTCCAACAACAAGCACCTTCCCCCACATACAACACATACCCAGAAGTGCATCTTCTTATAGGTGCATCACCATAACTTGCATCACTCCAAGTGGTGATATCAGTGTGCTCCCCTCCCAAATGCAACCATAACTCTCTACTTCCTACCAGATATCTCATGACTCTCTTGGCTGCCTCCCAGTCTCTCTTCGTAGGATCATTAACACTCCTACTGAGTAATCCAACTGCTGCCGCTATCTCCCGTCTGGTAAAATTCGTAAAATAGATTAAACTTCCTACGACCTGTCTATAAGGGATAAACTTCATAAATTCTCTCTTTTCTGGACTCATCTGATCATCTAAGATCATCACTCCTCCTTCTACACTCCCATCACTTATTTTTTTCAAGTCCATGGGAGTGGTAGAGCTGTTAGCATTTTCCATCAAGAATTTCTCTAGCATATTACCTATTGCTTCCTTCTGAGTGAGTCTGATAATCGTTTTCCCCCTATCTCTCTCCATCCGAATCCCCAAATTATGTGTTGCCTCCCCTAAATCCTTCATATCAAATCTGCTTCCAAGATCTTTTTTTATCTTATCGATTTTTTCCAAAGATTTACTCAACACAAGCAAATCACCCACATAAATTGCAATAAAAATTACACCATTCTCATCTTCAAACATATAGATAGAATGGTCAGAGCTGATACGGATATATCCCAGACTTGTAAGAAACTCATCTAAGTTCTTATTCTGCTGTCGGGGAGTCTGCTTCAGTCCCTATTAGGACTTTACGAGTCTACAGACTTTGCTCTCTTCTCCTTCTTCCACGAACCCCTCGGGTTGTCTCATAAAAATTTCCTCCTCTAACTCACCATTAAGAAAAGCAGTCTTAATGTCCATCTGGTGAATTTCCATGTCTTCCGCTGGTGTCACACTGAGGATAATCATTACTGAGGGGAACCGAACAATTGGAGCAAAGGTGTCCTCTTAGTCAATCCCCTTTGGGTGAACCCTTTCGCTACCAATCGAGCCTTATATCTTTCAATGGTGTTATCTGGGTTTAGTTTTAGTTTAAATACCCATTTACACCCAATAGGTTTTCTGTCTGGAGGGCAATCCGCCAATTCCCAAGTATTTGCTTCCATGATAGAAGCCATCTCATCATTTATGGCTCTAATCCATCTTTCTTTCTCTGGACTATTCACTGCCTCTGAGTAAGACTGAGGCTCATCTGGGTGAGATAGCTTAGGTACCTTATGAGCGGCTTGTTTTTCTTGTATCCGTTTGCTGCACCTCCTTCCTCCCCCAAACTCCGAAGCTGGAATAGATGGAAGTATTGGATTTCTTCTCACTGTCTCATCGGCTCCCATGTCCATGGAAGCCGGTTTTTGTCCCGCTTTTTATATCTCCTCGAAGTCCATAGGAGTATGTGAGGTTTCCGATGAGTCTCTTGCATCTTCGATCTCCCTTGAATCTACAATCACGGTTTCAATCATGTCCCTTTCGGGAACGATCGAGTTCTCCTCACTTTCGGACTCAAATCTGATTCTTATCTTCTTTATATATTTGAAGGGGTCAAATGACTTCCCTTCATCCATGACAACTAAGTGTTTGACCAGAATGATATCTTTCTTAGCTAAGTCATAGACTCTATATCCCTTAACATCCTCATCATATCCCACAAAGTATCCAGGTTTCCCTTAGCATCTAGTTTCCAGTTTTTCTTATCCGTGTCAAGACTGTAAACTTGGCTACCGAATACTTTAAGGTGTGAGATATCTGGTTTCCTTCCAACCCATCTCTGATAAAGTGTCACTCCCTTTACAACTGAGGGAAGGACTCTATTCTTGATGTAGTTGGCAGAATTCATTGCTTCTTCCCAAAATCTCTTTCCTATTTTCTTGTCGGCCAACATACTGCGTACACTATCTCCTAGTGTTCGATTCAACCTCTCAGCTACCCCATTTTGTTCCGGGTTATATGGTTCAGTTTTCTGGTGCTGTACTCCCTCATCTCTCAGATATTCCTCAAACTGGTTAGAGGTATATTCCCCCCCCATTATCACTCCTTATCCTCTTAATGGAGGTTTCATGCAACTTCTCACTCCAGGCTTTATATTCTTTGAAGTAAGTTAATGATTCAGACTTTGTTTTCAAAAAGTAGACTCTAGAGTACCTAGACCAGTCATCGGTTATTGTCATCATAAACCTCTTTCCTCCAACCGATGGTACTTTTGCAGGACCCCAAATATCTGTGTGGACTAAATCTAACACTTTCTCACCTCTATATGTGGCGGCTTTGGGAAAGGGAAATCTTTGAGCCTTACCTTGAGCACAACCACTACAATCATCCATCATTTCATTATCCCCAAAGTGAATGCCTTCTACTACCTCAAGCTTTTTCATTTCCCTCAACCTATCAAAATGCACATGCCCCAACCGCTTATGCCAAATCATCAACTTAGGAACACCAACATAGTAAGCATTCTTCTTTTCATTACTCAGGTTAAGCCTAAACATTCCTTAGCTACCCCTATCTGCCGTGAACTAAACTTCATCCCCATACTTAGCTGTAAAGACTCCCTTTCGAGTGAAGGTATCAAATTCTTTGTCATCTAACACAGACGTAGAGACAAGATTTTTACTCAGCTGAGGAATGTAGAGTACATCTGAGAATGTAAGTATAGAAGTCTTACCCTCCACTAAGACTTTCAGATCTACTGATCCCACTAGATCTGTAGTTACTACTCTCCCATCCCCATACTCTATCTCTACAGTAGGGATTTTCCTTAACTTAGTGAAGAGTTCTTTATCGCGACACATATGCATGGATGCACTTGAGTCGATAATCTATCCTTCCTGTGGAGCTTCCCGAATTGTTTCAAGGGCACACTTCTGTCTCAAGGGATCTCCTTCTCCTCCAGACTCTCGTCAAGAAGAAGCTCCCTATCCTCCTCAGAGGACTCATCCTCGGTTACTCCTGTCACCTTTCTAACAACAAGTGCCTTTTTCTTCCATTCGGAAGAACCCCCTCCACGGTTCTCTTGGAGCCTCACCTTTGGCAGCTTGACACAATTTGCGATGAAGTGTCCCGACTTTTTTCAAAAATGACAAAGACCCTTTGGGGGCCTCGGTCCTCCAAGATGATCTCTTTCCCCTTTGTATGGTTTATTCGGGTCCTTCCTCCATCGGTCCCCTCTTGCTGCTAGAGCTTGAATGCTCTTTCCTCCTCTCCTAATCTCCATTGTGTTTTCTTGCACAAGTATCATCCTGACCACTATGTTCCATTTCCATGAACTATCAGGCATTTCCTGTACTCGATACACTATGTTCTCGAACTCATCTGGTAACTTCATGATAAGAGTGTTAACTTTCATTTTCATTCTACCTGTCCATCCGGCACTTTCCATCTCCATATACAAACAAGAAAGATCATTACAGTAATCTAACATCTTTAGTAATCTAACTGTAATGATCTCATTTTTGTATATGGAGATGGAAATTGCCGGGTGGACAGGTATAATGAAAATGAAAGTTTACACCCTTATCATGAAGTTACCAGATGAGTACGAGAACATAGTGAACCGAGTACAGGAAATGCCTGATAGTTCATGGAAATAGAACACAGTGGTCAGGATGATACTTGTGCAAGAAAACAAAATGGAGATTAGGAAAGGAGGAAAGACCATTCAAGCTCTAGCAGTAGGAGGGGACCGATAGGGGAAGGACCCGAAGAAACTGTACAAAGGGGAAAGAGATCATTCTGGAGGACTGAGGCTCCTAAAGTGTCTTTGTCCTTTTTGCAAAAAGCCGGGACACTTCATCGCAGATTGTGTCAAGCTGTCGTAGTTGAGGCTCCAAGAAAACCGTGGAGGGGGTTCTTCCGGAGGGAAGAATAAGGCACTTGTGGTTACAAAAGTGACATGAGAAACCGAGGATGAGTCTTCTAACAAGGATGGGGAGCTTCTTCTTGACAAGAGTCTAGAGGAGAAGGAGATCCCTCGGAGGCAGAAGTTTGCCCTTGGAGCAATTCAGGAAGCTCCACTGGAAGGATGGATCATCGACTCAGGTACATCCATGCATATGTGTCGTGATAAGGAACTCTTTACTAAGCTAAGTAAGATCCCTACTATAGAGATAGAGTATGGGGATGGGAGAGTGGTTACTACAGATCTAGTGGGGTCAGTAGATGTGAAAGTCTTAGTGGAGGGTAAGACTTCTACACTTACATTCTCAGATGTACTCTACATTCCTCAGTTGAGTACAAATCTTGTCTCTACGTCTGTGTTAGATGACAAAGAGTTTGATACCTTCACTAGAAAGGGAGTCTTTATAGCTAAGTATGGGGATGAAGTTTACTTCACGGCAGATAAGGGTAGCCAAGGAATGTTTAGGCTTAACCTGAGTAATGAAAAGAAGAATGCTTACTATGTTGGTGTTCCCAAGGTGATGATTTGGCATAAGCAGTTGGGGCATGTGCATTTTGATAGGTTGAGGGAAATGAAAAAGCTTGGGGTAGTAGAAGGCATTTAGTTTGGGGATAATGAAATGATGGATGATTGTAGTGGTTGTGCTCAAGGTAAGGCTCAAAGATTTCCCTTTCCCAAAGCCGCCACATATAGAGGTGAGAAAGTGTTAGATTTGGTCCACACAGATATTTGGGGTCCTTCAAAAGTACCTTCGGTTAGAGAAAAGAGGTTTATGATGACAATAACCGATGATTGGTCTAGATACTTTAGAGTCTACTTTTAAAAACAAAGTCTGAAGCATCAACTTACTTCAAAGAATATAAAGCCAGGAGTGAGAAGGTGCATGAAACCCCCATTTAGAGGATAAAGAGTGATATTGGGGGGGAATATACCTCTAACCAGTTTGAGGAATATTTGAGAGATGACGGAGTGCAGCACCAGAAAACTGTACCATATAACCCGGAACAAAATGGGGTAGCTGAGAGGTTTACTTGACACTAGGAGATACTGCATGCATTATGTTGGCCGACAAGAAAATAGGAAACAGATTTTGGGCAGAAGCAATGAATGTGCCAATTACATTAAGAATAGAGTCCTTCCCTCAGTTGTAAAGGGAGTGACACTTTATCAGAGATGGGTTGGAACGAAACCAGATATCTCACACCTTAAAGTATTCGGTAGCCAAGTTTACAGTCTTGACACGAATTGGAAAAACTAGAAACTAGATGCTAAGGGAAAACCTGGATACTTTGTGGGATATCATGAGGATGTCAAGGGATATAGAGTTTATCACTTAGCAAAGAAAGATATCATTCTAGTCAAACACGTAGTTGTCATGGATGAAGGGATGTCATTTGACCCTTTCAAATATACAAAGAAGATAAATATCAGATTTGAGTTCGAGAGTGAGGAGAACGCGGTCGTTCTCGAAAAGGACATGAATGAAACCATGATTACAGATTTAGGGGAGATCTGAGATACAACAGACTTACCGGAAATCTCACATACTCGTAGGGACAACGAGGAGATAGAAGAAGTGGGACCAGAACCGGCTCCCATGGATAGGGGAGCCGATGAGACAGTAAGGAGAAATCTAAGACTTCCATCCATTCCAGCTTCAGAATTTGAGGGAGGAAGAAGAAGGAGCAAAAGGATACAAGAAAAACAGGCCGCTCATAAGGTAACTAAGCTATCTTACCAAGATGAGCCTCACTCTTACTCGGAGGCAGTAAATAGTCATGAGAAAGAAAGGCGGATTAGAGCCATAAATGATGAGATGGCTTTGATCATGGAAGCAAATACTTGGGAGCTAACAGATTGTCCTCCAGACACAAAACCCAGTGGGTGTAAATGGGTATTTAAACTAAAACTGAACCTAGATAATACCATTGAGAGATATAAGGCTCGAATTGTAGCGAAATTGTTTACCTAAAAGGAGGGGATTGACTATGAGGAGACCTTTGCTCCTGTTGTCCTGTTCCCATCAGTAAGGATTCTCCTCAGTTTGGCAACAGCGGAAGACATGGAAATACACCAGATAGACATTAAGACTGCTTTTCTTAAAGGTGAGTTAGAGGAAGAAATTTCCATGAGGCAACCGGAGGGGTTCATGGAGGCTGGAGAAGAGAGCAAAGTTTGCAGGCTCATAAAGTCCTTATATGGACTAAAGCAGGCTCCCCGACAGTGGAATAAAAAACTACATCTGTTTCTCACCGGTCTAGGATATATCCGGATCAGCTGTGACCATTCTATTTATATGTTTGAAGATGAGAATGGTGTCATTTTTATTGCAATTTATGTGGATGATTTCCTTGTATCGAGTAAGTCTTTTGAGAAAAAATCAATAGGCTAAAGAAAGATCTTAGGGGCAGATTTGATATGAAGGATTTAGGTGAGGCAAAATATATTTTGGGGATCCAAATGGAGAGAGATAGGGGTAAAAGGATTATCAGACTTACTCAGAAAGAAGCAATAGGTAATATGCTTGAGAAATTCCAGATGGAAAAGGCTAATAATTGTACCACTCCAATGGACTTGAAAAAACTAAGTGATGGGAGTGTAGAAGGAGGAATGATGATCTTAGATGATTAGATGAGTCCAGAGGAGAGAGAGTTTATCAAGTCTATCCCTTATAGACAGGTCGTAGGAAGTTTGATCTATTTTATGAACTCTACCAGGCCCGACATAGCGGCAGCAAGAGGAGTCCTCAGTAGGAGTCTTAATGATCTTAGGAAGAGAGATTGGGAGGCAGCCAAGAGAGTCATGAGATATCTGGTAGGAACTACAGAGTTATGGTTACATTTGGGAGGGGAGCACAATGATATCACTACTTGGAGTGATGCCAGTTATGGGGATGCACTAATGAGAAGATGCACTTCTCCGTGTGTGTTGTATGTGGGGGAAGGTGCTTGTTGTTGGAGCAGTAAGCAACAAAAAGTGGTTGCTTAGTCTACTATAGAGGCTGAGTATATGGCCTCTTGTTTGGCTGTGAAAGAGTTGATGTTGATCAAATCCTTGTTGCAAGAATTGAGTATTTATAGGAGGGAGTGCATGAAGTTTTTTGTGATAATCAGGCTCTCGTTGCCATTGCAGCCAATCCAAAACATCATTTCAAGGCTAAACATATGGACATAAGATCGAGCTTCGTGAGGGAAAAAGTTGAAAATAAAATTGTAAATCTTGTGTACAAATCCAAAGAAGAAATGGTGGCTGACATGATGACCAAACCTGTGCACTCTCCAAAGTTAGAATATTGTAGGGAAAAATGTGGATTAAAAGAAAAGTTAAAATTAGACTAGAAAATAAGGGGAGTATTTAAATAAGTAGTTTTTGGTATTTTATAGGTCTAAAATAATTAGCGGAAACAGATAAAGAAAATGCACGCAGCCTGCCTCCATCTCTTCTCTCTTGCCCCTATACTTGTTGTAGTCACTGAAGGAGAGAGAGAGCGATGGAGCCATGGCTGCCTCAGCTCTATAGGAAGGACTAAAGAGTGACTTAAGTCACTCTCAACAAAAGGTTCAGTCCGGCAAGACTCGAACCCTTGACCGGTAGAGCGCGGCGTAGCCGTTAGCTCTGACCAGTCTGTCGTAGAAGTCCGTTAGGAGATATAGGGTTTGATAAGTATTTAAGCTATTGTATAATACTGAATCATTTAACTGAAATATGGACGAATGAACATAGAACTTGTTAAGGTTTAGTGCGAAACGTCATTTCGCACGAAACAAATGAATTAGACATTTGTTTCAATAGTCGACATTTAATGTCAAATTTAATCCGACGGCGCATGTCATGGCCGAGATTGCGGAATGGTCACTTTGGCTTTTATAGACGTTCCATGACATGGCGCCGCGTGAGGGGATGACATTCGGTCGCGGGAATTTCCGGAGAATATACGAACAAGTGGAAAAGTGACACGCGTCCACTCAGTAGCCTTGTCGTACACCGGCCGTACAAAAAAGACATTGCCCGTAGTACCTTTCCTGTACTTTACAGTTATATGATTGGTTCGTACTTTAGTAGATAGGGGTTGTGAGAGAGGTTTAGGACTTAGGGAATTTTGGTAGGTAGTCACCTCTCTCTAAGAGAGCTGTGTATAAATTGGCATTTTTTGCCAGCTTATAACTTATTGGCTGGTTGGCCTTTTTTGCTATTCTTTTTGCTACGGACTTAGGGGAGTCCAAGCTGCATAAGGGAGCAGTCAAACTGTCATTTTGCCTGACTGGTCAGCAGTGGTTGTGGCTTGAAGTGGGTTTTTTAAATACTATCTAGAGGCTTCCTGTATTCTGTGGTCCAATGGAGGACATAGAATTGCATAAACCTTATACTACTAGAGTACGACACCAATCAGATTATTTTGTCGTATAGAAAAGTAGAGATGCCGATGTACTTTCTGTACGGCCATCGTACGATATGGCCAAAATGTCGACACCTACCATATGCGGATTTTCTCCTGTATTCTCCGGAGATGCCACAAGCTAATATGATTGTGCCACGTGTCAATTGACGAGACGATGACGGAAAAACGCCAAAGCGCCTATTTTGCGATCTCACCATTTATCTTGGCCGTTCGATCAAGATCGACTTTTCATTCTAGTTGTTGAAAATAGATGCGTGGTATTTGTTTCGCTGTAGAAACAAATAGCCGGTATTAGTTTCGTGAAGTACTGTAAACGGTACGTTAACAAAAACTGTATCTATGTCGAAAGATTGTTCGCGCTATTAAATGAAATTGTCTACGCATACATTTATAAATATGTAAATAACCCAATGTACTTCAGCACTGATCGTAGATTAACAGGATAAAGTTACCGACTACGACTTGAATTGCCAGACGGTAGGTACTACGATCAAATCTTGGGTGTGTCAAGTCCCTATAGTTAAAAAAAACCAAAACTACTACCTGTCTCCCTCTCGACAATGAAATTATGTGGTCTCTATTAACCCACAAAATGAGAAGCCTATGTAAAGCCTCTAGGATAATATTTGCCCCTTTCACTTTCCCACTGAATAAGTGCCTCTCAGGCACACAAATATCTTGACCAACCACAACCTTGTGAGGACAAGACTCCCCTGAGTCAAACTCAAAAAGAATCACTGAATTTGCTCCCTGAGAAATAAGTTATGCTGGCCGAAGATGGCTTATAAATACAAAAGGTCACCTGGAGAGAGGCGCCTCAAACACGCTAAGTCTCTTAACTCCTACTCAGAACTACCTACTACTCTACCCTAGGGCAATCAAAAGGGTGTATAGTAGAAGAAGCTACACTGGCCGATCGCACTTATTGTACGACCATTCTACAACATGGCCTTCGGGTTGACACTTGTCAACATGGGAGGCATCGTTACTCCTCCCATCCTTTCCGGGGGTACAATGATGTGGAGCCACGCGGCACATAGAGCCGCTATGTTTGAAAGCCGTAAAAGATTCATTCGGGTTAGGTGGGGGCGACGACGTCTATCCGATCATGTATTTTACACGGTTAGATTCGCGTCCGCGAGCGCCATTTGACTATATATGCCGTTTCTTCAATTTTGGTATGTTTTAATGAAAGTGATGTTTGCGTAACACTATAAATAAATAGCAAACAAAGTAAGTGTATTGTATCCTCAACGCCATAATGGTTAAGGCGTACGCCAACACATTGATAAAAAATAGGATCGTTGCTCACAACAACTGAACAAAAAAAATATATCATGCACAGCGGAAGCTTGACACAAAACAGTCTCACAATCTCACAACAAAGTTCATTGATTAAACATACTTTTATTCAGCGGAAAGCTTTTCATTTTCCTTTACACAACTCTCACTCTTGCTCTCACTCTTCTTACTCACTCACATCTCTTCTTCTCACTCACTCACTTACTCTCACTTCTTCACTTACTCTCACTGACTTCCTTACACTCACTCTCACTTAACTCTGATGCATCTACTACTACAGAAGCATAATAATTCTTGACTCATACTTCTTTTTAAATAAGGGCTCAAAGGAAGACTTAGTCGGCACGACTCTTCCGCTAACTACACGGAAACTTGCATAGACGATTTCTCCTTCTCACGTTACTAACTCATTTAGACTTCAAGTACACGTATTTCACTCACGCGCAATAGAACCTTCAGCGCGTAAACAGAAGTGACGCAGAACTTAAACGTGCACTGAACGAAAGTATGGTACCTCTGTTCTTTGACCTAAATGAACCGACTCTCGTACCATACCAAACGACATGAAGTAAATGTTACGGTACAGTACAAGTAATTCAAACGAAACAAAACGTACCGACAACTGAACCGCCGACGCGAACTAAACAAACATAACCTAACGCGAACCGAGCCAAACGTGAATTTGGGCAATCCGCCGATTCACCCAATATTCCTAACATTCCCCCTCTTATGGGCGAAGCGGTGGGAGGCCGAATGCCGATGCTTTTTGCCCCCTCTCAAACCTGTCGCCGTACGCCAATACCAAATTGAACACCAATCCACTCACGCTCCAAACAAAATCGTACAAACGAAACCGTACCTATATTTTCCTCTTCAAATTTCTTCTTTGTCACCTCCTCACCTCACGTCACTCACGAACGTCTTCCTCACAAATATTTCCTTCCTCACATAAACATCTGCCCTGTGCAGATCTCTCACCGTCGTTGTGAATTTCTCACTGTACCCCAACTAACCGACAACTCTTTAAACTGCCGCATACCGTTTTCTACATTCGAACTTAAAATGTATGAACATTGCGGCTGGAATCACTTTCAACAAAAACCGCATTTTCTCCACGACGAAAATTCATGACCAATTCCACAACAAAATTTGCGACAATGACCACGTCTTCCTCTTATCTCCGAGCCTCTTTTTCCTCGGTCAAAAACATATCCGTACAATTCACCATTTCTCCTCCATTGAAATATTTGCAATCTCTTCCCCTTTTCTTTTCCAATTTTCCACACATTTTCCTTCACAGTTTTTTTGTCTCCTTCCTCTTTTCCTTCTTCTTCTTTCACATCCTCATAATTTTCAGCTTCTTCGTCCTCCAAATCGGAATCATCCTCGAATTCTTGCATCTCCTAACAACTTTTCTCATTCAAAAGTGCGACATTATAATCCGAATTTCCTCTAATTGGACTCGAATTCGGAGCCAGATCATCACTCACTCGGAAATTTCCTTTCCTTCTAACATCGGATATTCTCCCATCCACGTAACCAAACCGGTTCGGAAACAAATCACAACGTCTTTCCTCGAACATGGTTGAAGCTCAACCACTAACTTCGCAAGCCGGATCACTCGTACAGTAATCACAGAAAAAATATATCAAGCATAGCGGAAGCTTAACACAAAACAGTCTTACAATCTCACAACAAAGTTCATCGACCAAATATACGTTTATTCAGCCAAAAGCTTTTCCTTTTTCCTTTGCAAAACTGTCACTCATGCTCTCACTCTTTTTACTCACTCACATCTCTTCTTCTCACTCACTCACTTCTCACTCACTCACTTACTCTCACTTCTTCACTTACTCTCACTAACTTCCTTACAATCACTCTCACTTAACTCAGATGCATCTACTACTACAAAAGCATAATAATTCTTGACTCTTACTTCTCTTTAAATAAAGGCTGAAACAAAGACTTAGTCTGCACGACTTGTTCCACTAACTACACGGAAACTTACACAGCCGATTTCTCCCACGGAAACTTACACAGACGATTTCTCCCTCTCACGTTACTAACTCATTTTGACTTCACCTACACGTATTTCACTCACGCGTACTAGAACCTTTAGAGCCTAGATAGAAGTGACATAGAACTTAAACATGCACTGAACCAAAGTATGGTACCACGGTTCTGCCCACTAAATGAACCGACGCTCGTACCGTACCAAACGACATGAAGTAAATGTTACGGTACAGTACAAGTAATTCAAACGAAACAAAACGTACCGACAACTGAACCGCCGACGCGAACTAAACAAACATAACCTAACGCGAACCGAGCCAAACGTGAATTTGGGCAATCCGCCGATTCACCCAATATTCCTAACATTCCCCCTCTTATGGGCGAAGCGGTGGGAGGCCGAATGCCGATGCTTTTTGCCCCCTCTCAAACCTGTCGCCGTACGCCAATACCAAATTGAACACCAATCCACTCACGCTCCAAACAAAACCGTACCTATATTTTCCTCTTCAAATTTCTTCTTTGTCACCTCCTCACCTCACGTCACTCACGAACGTCTTCCTCACAAATATTTCCTTCCTCACATAAACATCTGCCCTGTGCAGATTCTCTCACCGTCGTTGTGAATTTCTCACTGTACCCCAACTAACCGACAACTCTTTAAACTGCCGCATACCGTTTTCTACATTCGAACTTTAAATGTATGAACATTGCGGCTGGAATCACTTTCAACAAAAACCGCATTTTCTCCACGACGAAAATTCATGACCAATTCCACAACAAAATTTGCGACAATGACCACGTCTTCCTCCTATCTCCGAGCCTCTTTTTCCCCGGTCAAAAACATATCCGTACAATTCACCATTTCTCCTCCATTGAAATATTTGCAATCTTTTCCCCTTTTCCTTTCCAATTTTCCACACATTTTCCTCCACATTTTTTTTGTCTCCTTCCTCTTTTCCTTCTTCTTCTTTCACATCCTCATAATTTTCAGCTTCTTCGTCCTCCAAATCGGAATCATCCTCGACTTCTTGCATCTCCTAACAACTTTTCTCATTCAAAAGTGCGACATTATAATCCGAATTTCCTCTAATTGGACTTGAATTCGGAGCCAGATCATCACTCACTCGGAAATTTCCTTTCCTTCTAACATCGGATATTCTCCCATCCACGTAACCATACTGGTTCGGAAACAAATCACAACGTCTTTCCTCGAACATGGTTGAAGCTCAACCACTAACTTGGCAAGCCGGATCACTCGAGAGAAATGATTCACCAGTAGCCTTTCGGAAAGTGAACTTTTTCTCACTCTTCAAACTCTCACTCCCACAAGGGCTGAACCTCGGCTCCTTACTCCCATAACACATTCCATTCCTTCCTCCAAACTCATTCTGAAGTCTCACAGTAATGTACTGGATCACCGTGTAAAACAATTAAGAAAACTGATTCTCGAAATTTCTTGCACCTCCAGAATTGACTTCACTCTCACACGCCAAATGGGAAGACTTTTCGAGAACAAGAAACACGTCCAAATTCTTCCTTCCCATGGCTCCTACATCCTCACTAACTCACTAACCTCCTCACTAACTCACTAACCTCCTCACTAACCTTTACTCACAAGAAATCATCTTCCTCACAAACGAGAACACTAACCCGCTCTGATACCAATTGATCAAAAATAAGATCGTTGCTCACAACAACCGGAGAGAAAAAATATATCATGCATAGCGGAAACTTAACACAAAACAGTCTCACAATCTCACAACAAAGTTCATCGACCAAAATACTTTTATTCAGCCAAAAGCTTTTCCTTTTTCCTTTGCAAAACTCTCACTCGTGCTCTCACTCTTTTTACTCAGTCACATCTCTTCTTCTCACTCACTCACTTCTCACTCACTCACTTACTCTCACTTCTTCACTTACTCTAATTGACTTCCTTACACTCACTCTCACTTAACACTGATGCATCTACTACTACAAAAGCATAATAATTCTTGACTCTTACTTCTCCTTAAATAAAGGCTCAAAGGAAGACTTAGTCTGCACGACTTCTTCCACTAACTACACGGAAACTTACACAGACGATTTCTCCCTCTCACGTTACTAACTCATTTAGACTTCACGTACACGTATTTCACTCACGCGTACTATAACCTTCAGCGCCTAAACAGAAGTGACGTAGAACTTAAACGTGGTCTGTGAAACTCTGAGACCTCCATAAGTCCCCATAAGTCGTCAGAGTGGACAGCTTCCAAGAAGCCTGTAGGATAACCCTGACCCCTTTGTGTTTCAGCAAAAACAACTGCCACCCTGGCAAACAATATCTGTGACCAACTTCACCCTTGTGAAGACAAGACTCCCCTGAGTCGATAGCAAAAAGAATCTCTGAATTTGCTCCCTTGAGCAGTAAGTTATGGAGGGTCAAAGTTGACCTTTTGTACAGAAGCTCTTTAGGAGAGAGGGTCCTATCTTCTAATTTTTCTAAGTCCTATCTCTCTCACAGACTCTATCTACTGATATACGGAACCAATCAGATTACAGTTCTGTACGAAAGAGTACTGCTGCCGGTGTACTTTCTGTACGGACACTGTACGACATGGCCTAAATGTCGACACGTGGTATGTCCGGATTTGCTCCCTTAATCCTCGGAGATGCCGCGATCCAATGTCATTCCGCCACGTGTCATCCGATGTGGCGATGACCAAAAACCGCCGAAATCCTCTTTCGCGATCTCGGCGTTCATTCCGGCTGTCCGATTAAATTCACATTTAATCGTAGCCGTAATAAATACATGCTCGGTATTCGTTTCATTAAAGAAATAAATGCGCGGTATTGGTTTCTTATCCGTATCGTAATCCGTACTTTTACATTACTGGATCTATGTATCCCGTAAACAGTTACAGTTAAATGAATTATCCTTCGTGGTAATGTTTAATTAAATATCAAACCATAAAGTACGTAACACTAATTAAAGACTTAACGGCTAACGCTACCGACTACCGGCTGTCTAACGTCCGGTAGGTACCAGGATCAAATCCTGTGGTGGGCACATACCTTTTAGTAAATAAACCCCTAAATAATATATATTTCCCGTAAACCTCTGGATAGCCTAGGTAGTCATGGCTCTAGCTCCCTCTCCAATTTCTCAGTGATTGTAACAAGTTTGAGAGTAGGAGAGAGAAGTTCGAGGTAGACTGCCTCGGCTTCTTTCTATATTTCTATTTAGACCTAGAAAATACTTAAAATGGACCATAAATTTCTACACTCCCCTTATTTTCTAGTCAATCTTTAATTTCAAACCACACTTCTCCTTACAGAATATTAGCTTAGGGGAAGGCACAGGTTTGGTCATCATATGTGCTACCATCTCACTATCTGGTCGGTACTCTAAACTGATTATTTTGTTTTCTACTTTCTCTCTAACAAAGCTAAGTCCGATGTCCATGTGTTTGGCTTTAAAATGATGTTTAGGATTGGCGGAAATAGCGATTGCTGCCTAATTATCACAAAACAAATTCTGCACACCACTCTTAAGGTGACCAAGCTCACCAAGCAAAGACTTGACCCACATCAATTCTTTTACAGCATAGCAAGAGGCCATATACTCAGCCTCCATGGTGGACTGAGCAATAACTTTTTGATGTTTGCTACTCCAACAGCAAGCCCCATCACCCACATTTAATACATATCCAGAAGTGCATCTCCTCATCGGAGCATCATCATAACTGGCATCACTACAAGTAGTGATGTCAGTATTCTCCCCACACAAATGCAACCATATATCCCTAGTTCCTATCAAATATCTAAGGACTCTCTTAGCTGACTCCCAATCCCTCTTAGTGGGAGCATTTAGACTTCTACTCAGCACTCCTACAGCTGCAGCTAAATCCGGCCGGGTACAATTCATAAAATAGATTAGACTTCCCACTACTTGCCTGTAAGGAATAGTCTGCATGAACTTCTGTTTTTCAGGAGATAATTCCTCGTCTAAAACTATGACTCTTTCTTCCTCACTCCCCTAACTTCCCTTCTTCAACTCCATTAGAGATGTACAACTATTAGCTTTATCCATTTGAAATTTTTCAAGAATGTTCCCTATTTCCTCATTTTGAGTCAATCTTATAATTTTTCTTTTTCGGTCTCTCTCTACTTAAATTCCCAAAAAATATTTTGCTTCCCCCGTATCCTTCATTTCAAATCTCCCCTAAAGATTGGTTTTCAGTTTATTAATTTTTTCCATTGATTTACTTAAAACAAGCAAATCATCAACATAAATTGCAATAAATATAAAACCTTCCTCATCTTCGAAAACATAGATTGAGTGATCTAAGCTGATCCGGATATATCCTAGACCGATAAGATCATCAAGCTTCTTATTCCAGTGTCGAGGCGCCTGTTTCAAACCATAAAGAGATTTAATCAGCCGGCATACCTTACTCTCCTCTTCTTCCTGCACAAATCCTTCCGGTTGTCGCATGAAGATCTCCTCTTCCAATTCTCCATGCAAAAAGGTTGTTTTGATGTCCATCTGGTGCACTTCAATGTCTTCCGCTGCGGTCAAGCTGATAAGTATGCAGAGAGAGGGAAATCTGACCACCGGGGTAAAGGTTTCCTCATAGTCAATTCCCTCCTTTTGTGTAAATCCCTTTGCCACAAGTCGGGCCTTTTAGCGCTTGATTGTGTTATCTCGGTTCAGTTTTAATTTGAAAACCCACTTACAACCGATTGGTTTTCGGTTATGTGGAAAATCCACCAGCTCCCAAGTATCGGCTGCCATAATTTAGGCCATCTCCTCATTGATGGCTGTCTTCCACCGATTTCTTTCTGGACAAGTATTCGCCTCTCCATATGTTTGAGGTTCATCTTGATGAGATAGTTTAGTTACCTTGTTATTAACTTGTTTTTCTTGCAGTCTTTTGCTACTTCTCCTTCCCCCCTCAAAATTTGAGGCCGGAATAGATGGTTCTCGAGGATTCTTTCAAACAAACTCGGCTTCTCCCCTATCCCTTGATTCCGTATCAATTTCCACCACGTCTTTCGCTTCGGTAGAGTTGTGAGTGGAGTTTCCACAGCCGAGTCCTTTTCAGTCTGATTTGTACCAGCAAGAATGTCATCTTTTCTAAAACCTAGATAGTGAGGAAGTTTAAAGTCATCGGAATTTTCTGACTCAAATCTGATTTTTACTGACTTTGTATATTTGAAGGGATCCACATACTTTCCTTCATCGATAACTACTAGATGCTTTACTAAGATTATATCTTCTATTTTTAGATCATAAACTCTATATCCTTTAACATCCTCATCATATCCTAATAAGTATCCCGGTTTTCCTTTAGGATCTAGCTTCCTATTAGACCGATCTGTATCTAGACTGAATACTTGACTGTCGAAAACCTTTAAGTGAGATATGTCTGGTTTCCGACCTGTCCATCTCTCATAAGGTGTTTGATATTTTATAGCTGAAAGAAGAACTCTATTTTTGAGATAATTAGCACAGTTCATTGCTTCTGCCCAAAACCTTTTTCCTATCTTCTTATCTGACAACATACTTCTAGCACTATCACTTAGTGTTCTATTTAACCTTTCAGCTACTCCATTTTGTTCCGGGTTTTCGGGAACTGTCTTTTGGTGTTCGACCCCATCTTCCCTCAGAAAATCCTCAAACTGGTTAGAAGTATACTCTCCACCATTGTCACTCCTTATTCTCTTGATTGGAGTTTCATGGAGTTTTTCGCTCCATGCTTTATATTGTCTAAAACCATCCTGAGCTTCGGACTTGTTTTTCAAAAAATACACTTTGGAATACCGAGACCAATCATCAATGATAGTCATCATAAATCTCTTCCCCCCCGGTGATGGTACTTTAGCCGGTCCCCAAATATCTGTGTGTACTAGATCTAGAATTTTTTCTCCCTTATAGGTGGTTGTTTTAGGAAAGGGTAATCTATGTGTTTTACCTTGAGCACATCCACTACAATCACTTATATTATCAGTCTCACTGAACTTAATCCCTTCCACCACTCCCATCTTTTTCATCTCTCTTTACTTGTCTAGATTCACATGCCCAAGCCTCTTATGCCACATCATAATATCATGAACACCAGCATAATAAAGTTTCTTCTTTTCATTAGTTAAACCAGCCTTAACATCCCATGGCTACCTTTCTTAGCAATGAAATAGACATCCTCCTCAAAACTTTTAGTAAAGACTTCTTCCCTAGTGCTAGTAAAAAAACCCTTATCATCTAATACAGATGTAGAGATGAGGTTTTTGTTCAGCTCCAAAATAAACAATACATCAGAAAATATTACTATGGATGTCTTTCCTTCTACTAACACTTTCAAATCTACCGATCCTACAAGAGTAGTGGTGACTATCCTTCCATCCCCGTACTCTATCTCTACGGTGGGAATATTTTTTATCTTAGTGAACAGGTGCCTATCCTTACACATGTGCATGGAGGCACCTGAATCTACAATCCAGCCTGCTTCACCTTTCAATCCACCGTAAGCACATTTCTGCCTTCGTGGAATTTCGACCTCTTTTTTCGCCTCGAACTCCTCATCTAAAATGAGCTCATCGTCCTCGTCCTCAGATTTCGCCTCATGTACCTGTGTCATAAGGGCCTTTTTCTTTCCTCTCGGGGTACCACCGGTCTGCCCCTCCTTTAACAGAAGCTCGGTTAACTTAGTGCACTCTGCCATATAGTGCCCAAGTTTCTTACAAAAATGACATAAACCTTTGGGAGCACTTGGTCCGAACTCGTTGGTCTGATTTTTCTGCTCCATCCCCCTTTTGTTTCCGACCGGTTTTCGGGAATCGTTTTTCCCCAAATCGGTCGTAGTTGCCAAGGCTTGGCCACTCTTTCCTCCCCTTCGGATCTCAATCGTATTCTCCCGAACGAGAATCATCCCTACCACTGAGTTCCATATCTACCTTGAGTCTGGCAAGTCCTGCACACAGTTGACTATGTTCTCCACCTCCTCGGGTAAGTTCATTAGTAAACAGTTAACCTTTTCTTTTTCACTAAAAACTTTTCCCGCACTCTCTAGCTCCATGAAGAGTGTAGCAAGCTCATTGCAAAAATCCAACATCTTCCCCCCTTTGTATGCATACTCCTTAACTCTCTGATCAGCCAACTGTTGTTGCTGAATCGTACCACTTCAGTATATCTCTATGAGAGCCATCCAAAGATCGGATGCCTTTTCTACCTGCAAATGAGGACATGCAAGTCCTTCAGTGAGATGGCGTAGGATGAAGTGCTTTGGTGCCATATTGTTGAAGTCCCAGGTTTCAGTATCATTCTCCTCGTTCCTCGGAATAGGTGACATGAATGTCGAACCGGTTGCTATTGGTGTGGTCGCCTCCTTCTCCTTTCCTTTGTCCACCACCTCTCCTTCCTTTGTTTCCTCCGTTGAAGGTGAATCCTCTTTCCTGGTGAATCTGCTTCCTTTAAACCCAGGAGGAATTCCAAGACTTGATGGACGCCCCAATCGTCCACTCACTATCCCCCAAAACCTTTTTTCGCATAGAGCTCCTATCATCATACTTTCCCAGTATATGAAGCCAGTTCCATTAAAGATTGGTACCCTAGAGGGTGGGCCCATAACCTGAAACTCTGAGACCTCCATAAGTCCTCAGAGTGGACAGCTTCCAAGAAGCCCCTAGGATAACCCTGACCCCTTTGTGTTTCAGCAAAAACAACTGCCATCGTGGCAGATAATTGTTGTTCTTTGGTCTAAAATAGACCGCAGAAGCGACCCAAACTATCATGCAAAAAGCTAAGCAAAAATAGGTCGACGAACAATCATTTGAAATGCATCCTCCATATGCGTAAATATATACGCACGAAACATCGCGTGCGCATCAAATTTCACATACGCACGAAACTAAATCTTCAAAAACAACAATAATAACTCTAACCAACTTCACTTTTGTGAAGGTAAGACTCCCCTTAGTCGATAGCAAAAAGAATCTCTGATTTTGCTCCCCTGAGCAGTAAGTTATGGAGGGTCAAAGTTGACCTTTTGTACGGAAGCTCTTTGGGAGAGAGGGTCCTATCTCCTAATTTTTCTAAGTCTTATCTCTCTCAAAGACTCTATCTACTGATGTACGGAGCCAATCAAATTACAGTTCCGTACACAAAAGTACAGCTGCTGGTGTACTTTCTGTACGGACACTGTACGAAATGGCCTAAATGTCGACACGTGGTATGTCCGGATTTGCTCCCTTAATCCTCGGAGATGCCACGATCCAATGTCATTCCGCCACGTGTCATCCGATAGGGCGATGTCCAAAAAACGCCGAAATCCTCTTCTGTGATCTCGGCGTTAATTCCGGCCGTCGAATTAAATTCAGATTTAATCGTAGCCGTAATGAAAACATGCGCGGTAGTCATTTCATTAAAGTAATAAATGAGTGGTATTGGTTTTTTATCCGTACCGTAATCCGTACTTTTACATTACTAGATCTATGTATCCTGTAAACAGTTACAGTTAAATGAATTATCCTTCCTGGTAATGTTTAATTAAATATCAAACCATATAGTACGTAACACTAATTAAAGACTTAACGGCTAAGGCTACCGGCTACCGGCTGTCTACCGTCCGGTAGGTACCAGGATCAAATCCTGTGGCCGGCACATACCTTTTAGTAAATAAACCCCTAACTAATATATATTTCCCGTAAACCTCTGGATAGCCTAGGTAGCCATGGCTCTAGCTCCCTCTCCAATTTCTCAGTTATTGCGACAAGTTTGAGAGTTGGAGAGAGAAGTTAGAGGTAGACTGCCTTGGCTTCTTTCTATATTTCTAATTAGACCTAGAAAATACTTAAAATGGACCTTTGATTTCCACACACTGAACCAAAGTATGGTACCACGTTTATGCGCACTAAATGAATCGAGGCCCGTACTG
This sequence comes from Zygnema cylindricum, assembly GCA_037447655.1. Classification (NCBI taxonomy): domain Eukaryota; kingdom Viridiplantae; phylum Streptophyta; class Zygnematophyceae; order Zygnematales; family Zygnemataceae; genus Zygnema; species Zygnema cylindricum. The sequence goes on along the minus strand of JBBHKE010003162.1, from coordinate 31,296 downwards.
TACCAAACGATATGAAGTTAATGTTACGGTACAGTACAAGTAATTCTAACGAAACAAAACTTATCGAAAACTGAACCGCCAACGCGAACTAAACAAACATAACTTAACGCGAACTGAGCCAAACGTGAATTTGGGCGATCCGCCGATTCACCCAATATTCCTAACACATAGCGCTTGGAGACCTAGGTTCAAATCTGCTTTAAGGCAACATTTTGATAATCTTTCAATCTGTCTGCCTATCTGCCTCTTTCTTTCTGACTATGGCGGTAGCCATGGTGACTTTCTCTCTCTTCACTCAAGAGTAAATTAAGAAGTGAATATTAATTACTCCTTTTCAACAAACCCCTTAATTCTTAGTCAACTTTTAAATTAAGTCCACCGGTTTCTCTGTTGAATTTTAACTTAGGACAAAGTACCAGTTTTTGTCATCATGTCAGCAATCATCTCTTTATCACTTTTATGAACCAGTTTAATTAATTTATTTTCAACCTTCAGTGTGAAAATGCTTAGTGTTATACCGATATGTTTGGCTTTGAAATGGTGTTTTGGATTAGCTGCGATAAAAACAACAACTTGAGTATCACAAAAGACATTCTGAGTCCCAGATTTCATGAACCCAAGTTCTCCGAGTAGAGATTTTACCCACATTAATTCTTTAGTGGCAGCACAAAAAGCCATGCATTCAACCTTTATAGTGGACTATGCATCTACTTTCTATTGTTTGCTACTCTAATAGCATGCACCAGATCCAATTTGTAACACATATCCAGTGGTACATCGTCTCAAAGGCACATCCCCATAACTCGCATCACTCCAAGTGGTGATGTCATTGTGCTCCCCTCCCAAATGCAACCATAATTCCTTTGTTCCTACCAAATTTCTCATCACTCATTTGGTTGCTTTCCAGTCTCTTTTTCTGCAACTCTGAGACCTTGATAGATCCTTAGAATGGACAGCATAGAAGAAGCCTGTAGGATAACCCTGACCCCTTTGTGTTTTAGCAAGAATCAATACCACCTTGGCTGACAAAAACTCTGACCACCTTCACCCTTGTGAAGGCAAGACTCCCTTGAGTCGATAGCAAAAAGAGTCTATGAATTTGCTCCCCTGAGCACTAAGTTATAGAGGGTCAAAGTTGACTTTTTGTATAGAAACTCTTTGGGAGAGAGGGTCGTATCTACCAATTTTTTCTAAGTCCTATCTCTCTCTAAAAATCTATCTAGTGATGTACGACACCAATCATATTACATTGCCGTACACAAAAGTACAGCTGCCGGTGTACTTTTCTGTACGAATATTGTACGACATGGCCTAAATGTCGACACATGTCAAATCTGGATTCGGTCCCGTAATCCCCGGAGATACCGCAATGAAATGTAATTGTGCCACATATCATCCGATGTGGTGATGACCACAAACCGTTGAGATTCTCTTCTGCAATCTCGGCATTCTTCCCGGTCGTCCGATTGAATGCAAATTTCAATCGTAGCCATCATAAATACTTGCACGTTATTTGTTTCCTTTGAAGAAACAAATGCGCAGTACTCGTTTTTTATTCGTACCGTAATCCATACTTTCACATAACTAAATCTATGTATCCCGTAAACAGTTGCCGTTAAATGAATTATCCTATGTTGTTACATTTAAATATCTAATAAACACTATAGCATGTAACTCTAGTCCTAGACTTAATTGATAAGTCTACTAGTTACCGTCGGCTTTATCGGACGGCTGGTACCACGATCAAATCCTGTACTCGACATCTCCCCTCTTAGTACATAAACCACCTATCCGTAAATCAACTAATCTATTTCCCGTAAACCTCTGGATAACCTAGGTAGCCATGGCTCTAGCTTCCTCTCCAACTTCTCAGTGACTACAACAAGTGTGGGAGTTCGAGAGAGAAGTTAGAGGCAGACTACCTCGGCTTCTTTCTGCATTTAAATTTAAACCTAGAAAATACTAAAAGAACTATCAATTTCTACACTCCCGTTATTTTCTAGTCACTCTTTAATTTCAGACCACACTTCTCCATGCAAAAAAATAGCTTAGGGGAAGGCATAGGTTTGGTCATCATATCTGCTACCATATCGCTATCTGGTCAGTACTCTAAACTGATTATTTTGTTTTCTACTTTCTCTCTAACAAAGGTGAGTCTAATGTCCATGTGTGTGGCTATAAAATGATATTTAGGATTGGCAGAAAAAAGCGATTGCTGCCTGACTATCACAAAAAAAAATTTGCACACCACTCTTAAGGTAACTTAGCTCACCAAGCAAAGACTTGACCCACATCAATTCTTTTACGGCAAAGCAAGAGGCCATATACTCACCCTCCATGGTGGACTGAGCAATAACCTTTTGCTATTTGCTACTCCAACAGCAAGCCCAATCACCCACATATAATACATATCTAGAAGTACATCTCCCATCGGAGCATCACCATAAATGGCATCACTCCAAGTAGGGATGTCAGTATTCTCCCCACCCAAATGCAACCATAGATCCTAGTTCCTATCAAATATCTAAGGACTCTCTTAGCTGCCTCCCAATCCTTCTTAGTGGGAGCATTTAGACTTCTACTCAGCACTCCTACAGCTGCAGCTAAATCCGGCCGGGTACAATTCATAAAATAGATTAGGCTTCCCACTACTTGCCTGTAAGGAATAGTCTGCATGAACTTTTGTTCTTCAGGACTTAATTCCTCGTCTAAGACTATGACTCGTTCATCCTCACTCCCCTCACTTCCCTTTTTTAACTCCATTGGAGTTGTACAACTATTAGCTTTATCCATCTGAAAATTTTCCAACATGTTCCCTATTGCTTCGTTTTGTGTCAATCTTATAATCTTTCTTTCTCGGTCTCTTTCCTCTTGAATTCCCAAAATATATCTTGCCTCCCCCATATCTTTCATTTCAAATCTCCCCTTAAGATCGAGTTTCAGTTTATTAATTTTTTCCATTGATTTACATAAAACAAACAAATCATCAACATAAATTGCAATAAATATAACACCTTCCTCATCTTCAAAAACATAGATTGAGTGACCTGAGCTCATCCGGATATATCCTAGACCGGTAAGAAATTCATCAAGCTTCTTATTCCACTGTCGATGCGCTTGTTTTAAACCATAAAGAGATTTTATCAGCCGGCATACCTTACTCTCCCCTCCTTCCTCCACAAATCCTTCGAGTTGTCGCATAAAGATCTCCTCTTCTAATTCTCCATGCAAAAAGGTTGTCTTGATGTCCATCTAGTGCACCTCAATGTCTTTCGCTGCTGCCAGACTGAGAAGTATGCGGATGAAGGGAAACTGACATTCGGGGCAAAGGTTTCCTCATAGTCAATTCCTTCTTTCTGTGTAAATCCTTTTGCCACTAATCGGGCTTTCTAATGCTCAATGGTGTTATCTGGGTTCAACTTTAATTTGAAGACCCACTTAGAACCGATTGGTTTTCGGTTAGGTGGACAATCCACCAGCTCCCAAGTATCGGCTGCCATAATTGAGGCCATCTCCTCATTGATGGCTCTCTTCTACCGATTTCTTTCTGGACAAGTCATCCCCCCTCCATAAGTTTGAGGTACATCTTGATGAGATAGTTTTGTTACCTTGTTATTAACCTGTTTTTCTTACAATCTATTGCAACTTCTCCTTCCCCCCTCAAAATTTGTGGCCGGAATAGATGGTTCTCGTGCGTTCTTTCGAACAATCACGGCTTCTCCTCTGTCCCTTGATTTCGAATCAATTTCCACCACGTCTTTCACTTCGGGTAGAGTTGTCACTAGAGTTTCCGCAGCCGAGTCCTTTTCAGTCTGATTTGTACCAGCAAGAATGTCATCTTCTCTAAAACTTAGATAGTTAGGAAGCTCAAAGTCATCGGAATTTTCTAACTCAAATCTGATTTTTACTGACTTAGTATACTTGAAGGGATCCACAAACTTTGTTTCATCCATAACTACTACATGCTTTACTAAGATTATATCTTCTCTTTTTAGATCATAAACTCTATATCTTTTAACATCCTCATCATATCCTAATAAGCATCCCAATTTTCCTTTAGGATCTAGCTTCTAATTAGACCGATCTGTATCTAGATTGAATACTTGACTGCCGAAAACCTTTAAGTGAGATATGTCTGGTTTCCAGCCAATCCATCTCTCATAAGGTGTTTGACCTTTTATAGCTGAAATAATAACTCTATTTTTGAGGTAATTAGCACAGTTCATTGCTTCTGCCCAAAACCTTTTTCCTATCTTTTTATCCTACAACATACTTCTAACACTATCACTTAGTGTCCTATTTAACCTTTCAGCTATCCTTTTTTGTTCCGGATTTTCTGGAACTGCCTTTTGGTGTTGAACTCCATCTTCCCTTAGAAAATCCTCAAACTGGTTAGAAGTATACTTTCCACCATTGTCACTCCTTACTCTCTTGATTGGAGTTTCATGTAGTTTTTCGCTCCATGCTTTATATTTTCTAAAACAATCTTGAGTTTCTGACTTTTTTTTCAAAAAATACACCATAGAATACCGAGACCAATCATCAGTGATAGTCATCATAAATCTCTTCCCCCCCCCCGGTGAGGGCACTTTGGCCGGTCCCCAAATATCTGTGTGTACTAAATTTAGAATTTTTTCTCCCTTATAGGTGGTTGTTTCGGGAAAGGGTAATCTGTGTGCTTTACCTTGAGCACATCCACTACAGTCACTTAGATTCTAACTCTCACCGAACTAAATCTCTTTTGCCACTCCCATCTTTTTCATCTCCCTTAACTTATCTAGATTCACATACCCGAGCCTCTTATGCCACATCATTATATCATGAACACCAGCATAATAAAGTTTCTTCTTTTCATTGCTTAAAATCAGCATAAACATCCCTTGGCTACCTTTTTCATCAGTGAAATATACTTCCTCCTCAAAACTAGCAGTAAAAACTCCTTTCCTAGTGCTAGTATCAAAACCTTTATCATCTAATACGGATGTAGAGATGAGGTTTTTGTTCAGCTTCGGAATAAACAATACATCGGAGAATGTAACTATATATGTCTTTCCTTCTACTAACACTTTCGGATCTACCGATCCTACAATAGTAGTTGTGACTATCCTCCCATCCCCGTACTCTATTTCTACGGTGGGAATCTTTCTTATCTTAGTGAACAGGTGTTTATCTTTACACATGTGCATAGATGCACCTAAGTCTACAATCTAGCATGCTTCATCTTTCAATCTAATGAAAGCACATTTTCCTTTCGTGGAATATCTACCTCGTTTGTCGCTTCCAACTCGTCATCCAATAGAAGCTCATCGTCCTCGTCTTCGAATTCCACCTCATATACCTATGTCACAAGGGCCTTTTTCTTTCCTCTCAAGGTTCCACCAATCTGCCCCTCCTTTAACCAAAGCTCGGTTAGCTTAGTGCACTCCGCCATATAGTGCCCTGGTTTCTTACAGAAATGACATAAACCCTTGGGAGCCCTTGGTCTGAACTCATCAGTTTGATTTTTCTGCTCCCCACCTACGTAATTTTCGTTCGGTCTTCGAGAATCCTTGTTCCTCCAATCGGTCCCAGCTGCCAAGGCCCGTCCACTCTTTCCTCCCCTTTGGATCTCAATCGTATTCTCCCGAACGAGAATCATTCCTACCACTGAGTTCCATATCCACCTTGAGTCGGCAAGTCCTACACACGGTTGACTATGTTCTCAAACTCATCGGGTTACTTCATGAGTAAACAGTTAACCTTTTGCTTTTCACTAAATTCTTTTCCAACACTCTCTAGCTCCATGAAAAGTGTAGCAAGCTCATTGCAAAAATCCAACATCTTCCCCCCTTTGTATACATACTCCTTAATTTTCTTATCAGCCAACAGCTGTTGCTGAATCATACCACTTCGGTACATCTCTATGAGAGCCATCCAAATATTGGATGCCCTTCCTACCTGCAAATGAGGACATGCAAGCCCTTCAGTAAGATGGCGGAGGATGAAGTGTTTTGCCGCCATATTGTTTAAGTCCCAGATATTTATATCTTTCTCCTCGTTCCTCGGAATATATGACATGAATGCCGAACCGATCGCTATTGGTGTGGTCGTCTCCTTCTCCTTTCCTTTGTCCACCACCTCCCTTTCCTTTGTCTTCTCCATTGAAGATGGATCAACTTTCCTACTGAATCTGCTTCCTCCAAACCTTAGAGGGATTCCAAGACTTGATGGACGCCCCACTCGTCCACTCAATATCCCCCAAAATCTTTTCTCGCATAGAGCTCGTGTCATCATTTTTTCCGAGTTTATGAAGCCAGTTCCATTAAAGATGGGTACCCTAGAGGGTGGGCCCATAACGTGCAACACTGAGACCTCCATAGATCCTTAAAATAGACAACTTGCAAGCAGCCTATAGGATATCCCAAACCCCTTTTTGTTTCAGCAAGAATAATTGTCACCCAGGCTGACAAAAACTCTTACCATCTTCACCCTTTTGAAGGGAAGACTCTTTTGATTCGATAACAAAAAGAATCTCTAAATTTGCTCCCTTGAGCAGTAAGTTATAGAGGGTCAAAGTTGACCTTTTGTATTGAATCTCTCTAAGAGAGAGGGTCCTATCTACCAAGTTTTTCTAAGTCCTATCTCTCTCTAAAACTCTATCTCCTGATGTACGGCACCAATCATATTACACTACCGTACAGAAAAGTACAGCTGTCAGTGTACTTTCTGTACGAATATTGTACGACATGGCCTAAATGTCGACACATGTCATATCGAGATTCGGTCCCGTAATCCCTAGAGATGCCACAATCAAATGTAATTGTGCCACGTGTCATCCGATGTGGCAATGACCACAAACCGCCGAGATTCTTTTCCGCGATCTCTGCATTCTTCGCGGCTGTTCAATTGAATGCAGATTTCAATCGTAGCCGTCATAAATACTTGCGCAATATCTGTTTTGTTTAAAGAAACAAATGCGCACTACTCGTTTATTATCTGTACCGTAATCCGTACTTTCACATAACTGAATTTATGTATCTCGTTAACAGTTGCCATTAAATGAATTATCATACGTGATAATATTTAAATAACTAACAAACCCTATAGTTTGCAACTATAGTCTTAGACTTAATGGATAAGTCTACCGGCTATCGTCGGCTTTATCGGACGGCTAGTATCAAGATCAAATCCTAGACTCGACATCTTCCCTTTTAGTAAATGAACTACCTATCCGTAAATCAACTAATGTATTTCCGTTAAACCTATGGATAGCCCACGTAGCCATGGCTCTAACTTCCTCTCCAACTTCTCAGTGATTGCAACAAGTGTGGGAGTTGGAGAGAGAAGTTAGAGGTAGACTGCCTCGGCTTCTTTCTTTACTTCATTTTAGACCTAGAAAATACTAAAAGAACCATCAATTTCTAAATTTTTGTAGGTTCATTTAGACTTCTACTGACAACACCTACAGTTGAACCTATGTCCAGACGTGTACAATTCATAAAGTAAATTAAACTGCCTACAATTTGCTGATAAAGAATTCATTCCATAAACCTATTTTCTTCCTCCTCCATCTCATCATTCAAAATCAATATCCTTGAAATTTTGTGGTCTCCATTGACCCACAGAATGAGCAGCCTATATAAAGCCTCTAGGATAATATTTTCCCCTTCCACTTTCCCACTGAATAATTGTTGCCCAAGAACACAAGTATTCTAACCACCCTCACCCTTATGAGGACAAGACTCCCTTGAGTTAATCGCAAAAAGAATCAGTGAATTTGCTCCCATGAGCAATAAGTTATGGCTGGTCAAAGATGACATTTATAGTTACAATCTCTCTTAGAGAGAGGTACCTAAATATCACTAAGTCATGGTCTGCCTACTCAAGACTACCTACTACTAAACTCTAGTCCAATAGGAACACTATATAGTACAATAAGGTACAATAGGAGATGTACTTATTGTACGGCCATTGTACGACAAGGTCTACAAGGTGACACTTGTCAAATCGGGAGCCATGGTTCCTCCTCCCATCTTCTCCGGTATCAAATAATGTAGCGCCACGTGGCACCGCGTGACGCTATCTCCAAATGACGCCAAAATCTCACTTCGCGTGGCGGCTACAATGCCGGCCGTCCGATCAAAGCATATTTTACATGGTTCAGCTTCGCGTACATGCATGAATTGCTCTTTTTCGTCAGTAGTCTGCTTTTAACTAGCTGTTGCGTTAATATTTAGATATCTTTGAAACCCGTAACGTGTATCGTTTCGATAACTCCCTGTTGGATAAGGCTTACTTCTACATAATAGTTCACAGACCCAAGTTCAAATGTGGACTTAAGCAACATTTTAGTAAAATATCCTCTAGTTCAAAATCTGCCACTTTCTAAATATGGCGGCAGCCATGGCCTGCCTTTGATCCTCAATCTCTTTCTTTAAAGTAAAACTAAAATAGAGAAGTGAACTATTAATTTCCTCTTTTCAACACCCCCCCTTAATTCCTAGTCACTTTATACTTTTAATCTACAGTTTTCTCTGCAATAAATCAACTTAGGGGAAGGCATTGGTTCTTTTATCATGTCTGCAATCATTTCTCTATCAGTTTTATGAACAAGTTTAATAATTTTATTTTCAACCTTCTCTTTGACAAAGCTTAGTCTAATATCCATATGCTTAGCTTTGAAGTGATGTTTCGGATTAGCTGCAATAGAGATAGCAGCTTGATTATCACAAAAAATATTTTGAGTTCCAGACTTGATGAACCCAAGTTATTCAAGAAGAGATTTAACCCACATTAATTCTTTGGTGGCAGCACATAAAGCCATGTATTCAGCCTCCATAGTGGACTAAGCAACTTCTTTTTGTTGCTTGCTACTCCAACAACATGCACCGGATCCAATTTGGAACATATATTCAGTCGTACACCGCCTTAAAGGCACATCTCCATAACTGGCATCACTCCAGGTGGTGATGTCAGTGTGCTCCCCTCCGAAATGCAACCATAATTCCCTTGTCCCCACCAGATACCTCATCACCCTTTGGCAGCCTCCCAGTCTCTCTTTCTTAGTTCATTTAGACTTCTACGAAGGACACCTACAGCTGCAGCTATATCCGGACGGGTACAGTTCATAAAATAAATTAAATTGCCTACAATCTCTCGATAAGGGATAATTTCCATAAAATTTCTTTCTATCTCATCCATCTCATCATTAATGATCAATATTCCTCTCTGTTCACTCCGCTCAGACACTTTCTTCAAATCTATAGGAGTAGTACATCCGTTTGCTTTTTCCATCTGAAATTTTTCTAGCATATAACCGATTGCTTTTTTTTATTGAGTCTTATAATTCTATTCCCTCTATCTCTCTCCATCTAAATTCCCAAAATATACTTTGCTTTGCCGAGATCTTTCATATCAAAACTGCTTGTAAGATCCCGTTTTAGTTTGTTAATTTTATCTAAGGACTTGCTTAAGAACCACAAATCATCCACATAAATAGCAATAAATATCACTCCATTCTCATCCTCAAATAAATATATAGAGTGATCTGAACTAATTTCTGATATACCCCAAACCGGTCAGAAATTCGTTAGCTTTATATTCCATTGTCGCGGGGCTTGCTTAAGCCCATAGAGTGATTTTATCAGTTTACAAACCTTACTTTCTTCCCCACTTTCCACGAATCCTTCCGGTTGCCTCATGTAAATTTCTTCTTCCAACTCTCCGTGCAAAAAGGCCGTTTTAATATCGATTTGGTGTATTCTCATATCCTCCGCTGCGGCTATACTTAAATGGATTCTAACAGAAGGAAATATGACAACAAGTGCAAAGGTTTCTTCGTAGTCTATCCCCTCTTTCTGAGTATAACCTTTTGCAACTAACCTAGCTTTATACCTCTCAATGGTATTATCAGGGTTTAATTTAAGTTTAAAAACCCACTTACATCCGATCGGTTTTCGGTCCAGTTGACAATCTACTAACTCCCATGTATTAGCTTCTATGATAGAGGCCATTTCTTCATTTATAGCTGTGATCCACCGGCTACTTTCTAGGGTGTTTATGGCCTCTAAGTATGTTTGAGGTCCATTCGGGTGAGACATCTTTGTGAGTTGGTTATTTACTTCTTTTTCTTGAAGTCGTTTACTACTTCTTCTTCCCCCTTCAAAATCGGAAGCCGGTATGGAAGGCATCCTTGGGTTTCCTTTAGGAAGATTTTCAGCTCCCTTATCTTCCAATTCCGGTGTCTCATCAAGTTCCTCATCGGTTTCCACTTCGTATTGTGGCGTTGCCTCGGATGTTGTCGTTTCCTCCTCCTTTGGTAGATCTGCAGATTTTCCTTTTTCCCCGTCTTCATTCTCTTTATTTTCAAAGTCAAAGTCAAAAAACTGATCCGTTTCAAATCTGATTTTGACTTCTTTATTATATTTGAATGGATCAATGGACTTCACTTCATTCATCACCACTATGTGTTTTACCAAAATTATATCTCTCTTTTTCAAGTTATACACTCGATATCCTTTTGTGCTCTCATCATATCCTACAAGATATCTTGGTTTCTCTCTTCCCTCTAACTTCTATTTAGTCTATCGGAATCCAAACTGTAGACTTGACTTCCGAACACTCTCAAACTAGACAAATCAGGCTTTCTTCGTGTCCACCTCTCATACGAAGTTTCCTCTTTATTTGCTGAAGTTAGGACTCTATTTTTGATGAAATTAGCATAGTTCATAGACTCAGCCCAAAACTGCAGCCCTATCCTCTTGTCACTTAACATACTTCTGGGCATATCTCCTAAAGTTCTATTCACTCTTTCTGCTACTCCATTTTGTTCCGGATTATAGGGAACAATTTTCTCATGATGAATTCTTTCTTCTTTAAGATATTCTTCAAATTCACTTGAGGTGTACTCTTTCCCATTATCACTTCTTATCTCTGTTATTGAGGTTTCATGTAGCTTTTCACTCCATACTTTATACTTTTTGAAACATCTTAATACCCTTGACTTATGTCTGAGAAAGTATACCTTCGTGTATCTAGACGAATCATCTGTGATAGTTAATATCCATCTCTTCCCCCCATATGAAGCATACCTAGCAGGTCCCCAAAAATCGGTGTGAACTAGATCTAATACTTTCTCTCTCCTAAATGTGGTTGCCTTTGGAAATGGAAGTCTATGAATCTTCCCTTGGGCACATCCACTACAATCATCAAAGGTCTTATCATCCTCAAAAGTAATACCCTCCACTATTCTTTTTTTCTTCATTTTCTTTAATCTATCTAGATGCACATGCCCCAACCTTTTATGTCAAAGCTTCATCTCACTTGCACACGAGTAGAGAACACTCTTTTCATTGCAAAGAACAATTCTAAACATCCCTTGACTGCCCTTCTCAGCTATGAAATAAACCTCATTATCAAAGCTTGTAGTGAAGATTCCTTTCCTAGTTCTTGTTTCAAACTCCTTTTCATCTAGGACAGATGTTGAGATTAAGTTCTTGCTAAGCTATGGAATTTAAAGAACGTCTGAGAGTGTTACAATTGAGGCCTTTCCATCAACTAGAACCTTCAAGTCAACAGTTCCAACAAGACTTGTGGTTTCTACTCTACCATCTCCGTACTCTATCTCAACTGTTGAGATCTTTCTCAGTTTAGTGAACCACCGCTTATCTTTGCACATATGCATTGAAGCCCCTGGGTCTATGATCCACCCATCCTCGGGTGGATCTCTCTTACCTCTGAAAGCACACTTTTGTCTCCGTGGAATGTCGACATGCTTTTCAGTGTTTTTCGGATTAAGAATAAGCTCCTCAAGCTCCCTTTTTGGTTCAGTTTTTTCTTCCACTTCCTCATTATGAGCTTGAGTCAGTAAAGCCCTTTTCTTTCCTCCATCCCTTGAGGTTCCTTGACCATCTTTCAGTCGAAGATCTGCAAGTTTGACAGAATCTGCCATATAGTATCCCGGTTTCGTGCAAAAGTGACATAATCCTCCTCGAGAAGTTCCTCTCCCCTGTCTATCAAATCTGCCACCTCCTTGTCCTCTTCCACCAAAGTTTCGATAGGGATCTTTCCCTCTCTCCTCATCACGCTTTCGCCAATCAGCTCCTGCAGACAATGCTTGAACACTTGGACTCCCTATCCTAAGCTCTATGGTGCTTTCTTTCAGTAGAATCATTCACACTGTGTCATCCCAATTCCAAATGCTATCTCCTATGTCCTGCAATCGGTTAATGATGTTCTCATACTCTTCAGGTAGTTTCATCATTAATGTGTTCACTCTTTGTCTCTCAGACCATGAGTTACCTGCACTCTCTAACTCTCCAAATAGTGCTCTTAAATCATTGCAATAATTATTCATACTTCCTCCTTTATAAGTATAAGCTGCAATCTTATTTTCCGCCAACTGTTGTTGCTGCAATGATCCACTCTCATATTTGTTAACTAGTGATATCCAAATGTGAGATGAAGATTTGACATGCATAAGGGGAATTGCAATGCCCTTTGGTACACTTTTAAGAATTAAGAGCTTAGCAACCTTGTCTTTGTAGTTCCACTTTTCATACTCTGATCTTTCGGTCTGAACCCTTGTTGCCGTTGTTGGTGGTGCTGCTACCAGTATCGCCTTCGGCAATGGTGTCACTTGAGTTGCAACTCCTCCATTTTCTCCTTCTATGACAATCTCCTCTCCTTCCTCATCTTCATCCTCGGTGATGGTGGCAACTGTTCTACCAACTGTAGAGGTGGAGGTGCCCGAAAAACGTGTCCCTCCAAACCCAGCTGGAGGTGGGCATCGAATTTGTCCAGACACTATGCCCCATAGATGCTTCTCAAATAGTTCTACCTCCATCATCATTTCCCAATACAAAAAGTCTGATCCATCAAATATGGGCACCTTAAAGGGTGGGCCCATAACCTGAAATTCGGTGGTCTCCATTGACCCACAGAATGAGCAGCCTATGTAAAGCCTTTAGGATAATATTTGCCCCTTCCACTTTCCCACTGAATAATTGCCGCCCAGGCATACAAATATTCTGACCACCCTCACCCCTGTGAGGACAAGACTCCCTTGAGTCAAACGCAAAAAGAATCACTAAAATTGCTCCCTTGAGCAGTAAGTTATGGCTAGTCAAAGATGACCTTTATAGTTACAAGCTCTCTTAGAAAGAGGTACCTAAATATCACTAAGTCTTGGTCTGCCTACTCACGACTACCTACTACTAAATTCTAGTCCAATAGGAACACTATATAGTATTAGAAGGTACAATAAGAGATGTAGTTATTGTATGGCCATTGTACGACATGGTCTACAAGGTGACACTTGTCAAATTGGGAGCCATGGTTCCTCCTCCCATCTTCTCCGGTATCAAATAATATGGCGCCACGTGGCAGCGCGTGACGCTATCTCCAAATTACGCCAAAAGCTCACTTCTGGTGGCGGCTACAATGGCGACCGTCCGATCTAAACATATTTTACACGGTTCAGATTCGCGTACATGCATGAATTGCTCTTTTAGGTTAGTAGTCTGCTGTTAACTAGCTGTTGCGTTAATGTTTATATATCTTTGAAACCCGTAATGTGTATCGTTTCGATAACTCCCTGTTGGATAGGGCTTACTTCTACATAATAGTTCACAGACCCAGGTTCAAATGTGGACTTAAGCAACATTTTAGTAAAATATCCTCTACTTTGCCACTTTCTAAATATGGCGGCAGCCATGGCGTGCCTTTGATCCTCAATCTCTTTGTTTAAATTAAAACTAAAATAGTGAAGTGAACTATTAATTACGTCTTTTCAACAATCCCTCGCTCTTCACTCCCCTCCGGTACTTTCTTTAGATCGATGGGAGTGGTAAACCCATTTGCTTTCTCCATCTGAAACTTTTATAGCATATTCCGATAACTTCTTTCTGAGTGATTCTTATAATTCTATTCCCTCTATCCCTTTTCATTTGAATCCCCAAAATGTATTTTGCTTTCGCCGAGATTTTTTATGTCAAACCGACTTTTCAAATCTTGTTTGAGTTTGTTAATTTTATCGAATGACTTGTTTAAGACTAACAAATCATCAACATAAATAACAACAAGATCTAAACTTATTCTAATATATCCCAAACTTGTCAGATTTTCGTCCAATTTTATATTCTATTTTCGCGGGGCTTGTTTTAGGCCATAAAGTTATTTTATCCGTTTGCACACCTTGTTTTTTCTCGAATTTCCATGAATCCCTCCGGTTGCCTCATGTAGATTTCTTCTTCCAACTCTGCGTGTAAGAAGGCGGTCTTAATATCTATCTGGTATATTTCCATATCCTTTAGTGCTGCTAAACTTAAAAGGATTCTGACTAAGGGATATCTGACTACCGGTGCAAAGGTTTGTCTATAGTATATTCATTATTTTGCATTTTTCTCCAATTTCCACGAATCCGTCCGGTTGCCTCATGTAGATTTCTTCTTCCAACTCTCCGTATAAGAAGGCGGTCTTAATATCCATCTGGTGTATTTCCATAGCCTCTACTGCGGCTAAAAAGGATTCTGATTGAGGGAAATTTGACTATCGGTGCCAAGGTTTCTTCATAGTCTATACCTTCTTTCTGAGTATAACCTTTAGTAACCAACCTAGCTTTATATCTTTGAATGGTATTATCTGGGTTTAGTTTAAGCTTAAAAACCCACTTACACCCACTTGGTTTTCGGTCTGGTAGACAGTCTACCAACTCGCATGTATTGGCTTCTATGATGGAAGCCATTTCTTCATTGATGGCAGTGATCTAGCGGTTGCTTTCTGGGGTATTTATGGCCTCTAAGTATGTTTCAGGTTCATCTGGGTAAGACATCTTTGTGAGTTGGTTATTTACTTGTCTTTCTTGAAACCGTTTACTACTTCTTCTTCCATTCTTTAAAATCTTACGCCGGTATGGAAGGCATCCTCGGGTTTTGGTTTAAGAAGATTTTCAACTCCCCTATCATCCAATTCCAGTGTTTGATAAAGTTCCTTGTCAGTTTCCACTTCGTATTGTGGCGTTTCCTCGGATGTTGTCTTTCCGTCCTTCTCCTTTAATATATCTGCAAATTTTTCATTCTCCCTGTCTTCCTTCTCTTCATTTCCAAAGTCAAAGTCAAAAAACTTACCCGGTTCAAATCTGATTTTGACTTCTTTGTTATATTTGAATGGATCAATAGACTTTACTTCATTCATCACCACAATGTATTTTACCAAAATGAATTGTTTCTTCAGTTTTAGTCTAAACTTGGCCCATTCAAAAAACTGAAACTGAAACCTTTACTTCTCTTCCTTCTGTCCCTCTTACTTTTTAAACGTCTATATAATTTCCTCTTCCTGCCTTTCTGTTGTAGGCTCCTTTGCGGTGTTATGCTTCACCTTTGACTGTTCCTTGAAATAGTTTGTGACCTTAACCTACTATCCCCTCAACTTTTAGAAGAATTTGGTTTTGGGCTCCTACGGAAGGTATGGCCGCATTCTAAAATTTCTTACCTTCTTCTTCATCATTTGCCAAAGTTCTTTCTGTTCATTTATTGGTTGA
>JBBHKE010003162.1:0-15769 GCA_037447655.1 Zygnema cylindricum | reverse complement strand
ATAAATATCACTCCATTTTCATCCTCAAATATATATATGGAGTGATATGAACTTATTCTAATGTATCCCAAACCTGTCAGAAATTCGTCCAATTTTATGTTCCATTGCCGCGGGCTTGCTTAAAGCCATAAAGTGATTTTATCAGTTTGCACACCTTGCTTTCTTCTCCACTTTCCACGAATCCTTCCGGTTGCCTCATGTAGATTTCTTCTTCCAACTCTCCGTGTAAGAAGGCGGTCTTAATATCCATCTGGTGTATTTCCATATCCTCAGCTACGGCTAAACTTAAGAGGATTCTGATAGAAGGGAATCTGACTACGGGTGCAAAGGTTTCTTCATAGTCTATTCATTTTTTCTGAGTATAACCTTTAGCAACCAACCTAGCCTTATATCTTTCAATGGTATTATCTGGGTTTAGTTTAAGCTTAAAAACCCACTTACATCCAATCGGTTTTCTGTCTGGTGGACAATCTACCAACTCCCATGTATTGGCTTCCATGATAGAGGCCATTTCTTCATTGATGGCAGTGATCCACCGGCTGCTTTCTAGGGTATTTATGGCATTTAAGTATGTTTGAGGTTCTTCAGGGTGAGACATCTTTGTGAGTTTATTATTTACATGTCTTTGTTGAAGCCGTTTACTATTTTTTTTCCACCTTCAAAATCTGACGCCGGTATAGTAGGCATCCTCGGGTTTCATTTAGGAAGATTTTCATCTCCCCTATCTTCCAATTCCGGTATTTGATCAAGTTTCCTTGTCGATTTCCACTTCGTATTCTGGTGTTACCTCGGATGTTGTCTTTTCGTCCTTCTCCTTTGGCACATGTGCAGATATTTCCTTCTCCTTGTCTTCCTTCTCTTCATTTCCCAAGTCAAAGTCAGAATACTGACCCGATTCAAATCTGATTTTGACTTCTTTGTTATATTTGAATGGATCAATAGACTTTACTTCATTCATCACCAATATATGTTTTACCAAAATGATATCTCTCTTTTTCAAGTCATATACTCGATATCCTTTTGTGCTCTCATCATATCCTACAAGATATCATGGTTTCCCTCTTCCCTCTAACTTCCATTTAGTCTTAACGGAATCCATACGGTAGACTTGACTTCTGAACACTCTCAAACCTAACAAATGTGGCTCTTCCCGTCTACCTTTCATACAAAGTTTCCTCCTTATTTGCCAAAGTTATCACTCTATTTTTGATAAAGTTAGCATAGTTCATAGACTCAGCCCAAAACTGCAATCCTAAAATTTTATCAGTTAGCATACTTCAGGATATATCTCCTAAAGTTTTATTACTCTTTCTGCTACTCCATTTTGTTTTCCGGATTATATAGAACAGTTTTCTCATGATGGATTCCTTCTTCTTTAAGAAATTCTTCAAATTCCTTTGAGGTGTATTCTTTCCCATTATCACTTCTTATCTCTTTTATTGAGGTTTCATGAAATTTTTCACTCCATACTTTGTATTCTATAAAACATCTTAGTACCTCTGACTTATGTCTAAGAAAATATACCTTAGTGTATCTAGGCCAATCATCTATAATGGTTAGCATCCATCTTTTCCCCCATGTGAAACATACCTAGCTCGTCCCCAAAAATCAGAGTGAACAAAATCTTATTCTTTCTCTCTTCTAAATGTGGATGCCTTTGGAAATGGAAGTCTATCAATCTTCACTTGGGCAGATCGACTACTATCATCTGAGGTCTCATCATCTCCAAACTCAATTCCATCCACTATTTCCCTTTTTCTTCATTTTTCTTTAATCTATCTAGATTCACATGCCCTAACCTCTTGTGCCAAAGCATCATATCACTTCCACACGAGTAGAGAACATCTTTTTCATTGCAAAGCACAATTCTGAACATTCTTTGACTACGCTTTTTAGCTATGAAATAAACCTCATTATCAAAGCTAGCTGCGAAGATTCCTTTCTTACTTTCGGTTTCGAAATCTTTTTCATCTAGAACAGCTGTAGAGACTAGATTCTTGCTAAGCTGTGGAATGTAAAGAACATGTGAGAGTGTTAGAATTGAAGCCTTTCCATCAACTAGAACTTTAAATTCAACCGATCCAACAAGATTTGTGGTTTCTACTCCACCATCTCCATACTCTATCTCAACTATTGGAATTTTTCTTAATTTAGTAAACCACCTCTTTTCCTTGCACATATGCATTGAGCCCCCTAAGTCTATGATCCACCCATCCTCAGGTGGATCCCTCTTACCTCCAAAGGCACACTTTTGTCTCCGTAGAATGTCTGCATGCTTCTCAGTGGTTTTTGGTTTAAGAAGAAGCTCCTTAAGGTCATCTTCCGGTTCGGTTACGTCATCTTCTTCCTCATCATGAACTTGAGTCAGAAAAGCCTTTTTCTTTCCTCCATCTTTTGAGGAACCTTATCCATCTTTCAGTTGGAGATCCGCAAGCTTGACACAATCTACTATATAATGTCCTAATTTCTTGCAGAAGTGACATAATCCACCTCGAGGAACTCCTCTCCCCTCTCGATCAAATCTGCCACCTCCTTGTCTTTTTCCTCCAAAGTTTCGATAGGGATCCTTTTCCTTTTCCTCATCACGCTTTCGCCAATTCAGATCCTGCAGCCAATGCTTGAACACTCGGACTTCCTCTCTGAAGTTCTATGGTACTCTCTTTCACTAAAATCATCCCCACTGTTTCATCCCAATTCCAATTGGTATCCCCTAGATCTTGTTGTTTTGGAAAGCTTTAGTCCTCTCTATGCCTCGAGTGTGAGGGAGAGAGAGTTTCACGACTTAGCATATGTTTGGTAGTAAGTTCGTTTCATTACACACCAGAATTGATGTTCCACTAGATCGGTAGGGAGTACACCTTTGTATACACTCCCGAGACACAAGTCACTACAAGAAAGAAGACACTCCAGAATATCCGGTTGTTTGTGCATAGATACACGTGAGAACAAAATGGCACATGGAGATTTGTCTACGGTGCCGAATCTAATATATACGCGGCGGACAGAGACCGCCGACAAATGCTGGTCCGTGTAAACCACATACACGACATATGACGTGGCATATAGAATCCTACTCTTTTGTAAATATCTAGTTAAGTAGGTTTTTGTCTTTGTGTGGTTAGCTGATTAGTAAAGGAATCTTTTTGTATGACGTCCCTTGTTCGGTTCGAGCCGTAGGTATTTATTGTACGGTTGGTATGCCTCCGTACGTTCAGCAGCATAGGCTTCAGTGTATATTAGTAGGACTTAGACAACTTTGAAGGAATGAACACTTTGTAGTCAAAATCTCTACAACCTGTTTTTGGCATTTTTATCAGTGAATATCTCACAAATATGTAGGCAGAATTACTTATAACGTTGTGTGTGTGTTCATCCAGATACTATCTACTTTTTGGTAGATTTTTATAGCTATTGTGTTTGTGGTTTGGGTTTTATCAACTGTTGAAGTTGCTGTTTTTCAGACACGTTTTTGTGAAAGTTTCTTGCTTCGTTTGGTTCCGAGATGACTACACCGGCATCCTCATCGTCTTCGGTTCTGCCTGTTGTCTCAGAACAACAGATCCTGGAACCGATTAATGATATTCTCATACTCTCCAGGTAATTTCATTATTAGTGTATTTACTCTTTGTCTCTCAGACCATGAGTTACCTGCGCTCTCTAATTCTCCAAATAATGCTCTTAAGTCATTGCAATAGTCATTCATACTTCCTCCCTTGTAAGCATAAGCTGAAATCTTATTTTCTACCAGTTGTTGCTGCTGCAATGACCCACTCATATATTTGTTAACAAGAGATACCCAAATCTGTGAGGAAGATCTAACTTGCATAAGAGGAATGGCAATACCCTTCACAACACTTTTGAGAATTAAGAGCTTAGCCACCTTGTCCTTATAGTTCCAATTTTCATATTGTTGAAATTTAAGTATTTTCTAGGTCTGTATTTTCCTATGTGTTTAAAAGATAGTATTAAAAGGTTTTAAAGTTTCTACTTGGTGCTTGGAAATACTTTTTTCTCTATATACTTGTCGTAGTCACTGAGAGATAGAAGAAACCCCATGTCTACCCACAGATAGTTAGGGAGACAGGCTGGAGGGTTGAGAGGATAGTCTGCCAAAATGAAGATGGCCCATACCGGAGCATTTAATTCTAGAAAGCTAGCCGTAGCTTACAATGCTCAGCTTCAGAGAGATTATAGATTTCAAGGAAATCAGTCTTTTCAGCAATATGAATGGTGTGTCTATTGCTATAATAATGGACATTTGTACAAGTTTTGTCCTTTTTATATAAAAGCGTGTGAAACAGGTTCTTATCACAAAGGATGGAATGTGAGAGGAGCTCCATTTACACTGAAACCTCCGAGCTTAACTGCGGCTGTTTCAGCGGAGGAAGAGGAACCGCTGAAAGAGATAGAGAAGAGAAATCAGAGGTTGTTAGTTTTCCTAAAACTGACGACACCGAGTTCTTTGCTATGGCAAAAATGATGGAGGGAGAGAAAGATCTCGGGTGGATTATGGACTCCGGGAGTTCCTCCCATATTTGTTAGAACAAATCCTATTTCAAGCATATGACACCTATCCCTACTCGTCAAATATTTTATGCTTGTGGTGCCACGGTGGAAGCTAATGCTAGAGGTAGCATAGATCTGAATTGTGAGATAGATGGCAAAGCGGTAAAAAGAACTTTGCATGATGTTTTATATGTGCCTAAATTTAAGAAAAAATTGTTTTCTACCTCAGTTGCAAAGAGTAAAGGTTTTGATGTTCTTCAGAGCAAAGGCAAAAATATAGTAAGCAAGGATGGGAGAGTAGCCTTAGTGGGAACTAGAGGCCTAAACATGTTGTATCGGATAGACCTGGTTAATAATGTTGATTTTGTGTACTCCAGTGTCCTTTCTGAAAATGTTTTGTGGCATAATAGGCTTGGGCATGTTCATAATGAGAGGCTTGAAAAGATGGTGAAGACTAATATGATAGAAGGTGTCAAGCTTGGTGAAAAGGAATCCCATGTTTGTGATGGTTGTGCTCTAGGAAAGCTTCATAAGCTTCCCCTACCACAGACTTCAGATTATCGAGCAAAGGATCTTCTCGGCCTTATCCACTCGGATGTATGGGGACCGGCCAAAGTTCCTTCCCTTGGTGGAAGGAAATACCTTGTTACCTTCACTGATGACCACTCACGTTTCAGCCGAGTGTACTTTATGAAGGAGAAGAGCGAGGTCTTCACACATTTCAAGCATTTCCGGATCTGGGCGGAGAAACTTCACGGAAAATCGATCATTGCTTTGCGATCTGACAACGGTGGAGAGTATGTATCAAATGCCTTTGCTGAATACTTGAAAGAAAATGGAATTTATCATGAGTTTACTGTTCCTTACACTCCGGAACAGAATGGTGTGGCTGAAAGACTCAATAGGACCCTGACTGAATGTGCTATGTCTATGATGATGGATAAAGGTGTAGATCCGAAATTTTGGGGGGAAGCTTTTCACTGTGCTTCTTACATTAGAAATAGAATAGAAACCAGATCTGTGAAGGATAAAACACCTTATGAAATGTGGACAGGAAAAAAGCCGAATGTTAGTCACTTTAGAGTATTTGGAAGTAAGTGTTTTATGTTAGATAACCTTCCAAATTGGAAATTAAGTCCGAAATCTGTACTTGGGATATTTCTGGGCTATGATGATGAGTTTGTAGGATATAGAGTGTATAATCCTTTGAAAACTACATTTCAGATTGTTAGGAATGATCAGATCTAAGAAGAAAGTCAATCTTTTGATGTTTTTAGCATGAATGAGGCGGAAAAGGCAAAAACATTGCAGGAATATGTCATCTTTGAGCAAATTCCTTTCAAGCAAACAACGATTTCTTCCTCTACATCTGAATTACCACATGTTTTGGGGCCGCCTGATCCACCTACTATTGCAACTTCTAAAGGAACACCTCCTCCTCCTCCTCCTCCTCCAAGACTGCGTCGGGGACCAACAATTCTCGCTTCAGTTTTTCATAGGGGGAGAAGACAAAGCAGCTGGCTGAGAGGTGACCGAGTGGATCATGCCTATTCTGCAATCACAGGGGAGCCTCTTACCATTCAAGAAGCTTTCTCCGTTTGGAAAAAAGATCTGTGGATTGTTGCGGCGAATGATGAGATAAAGTCAATTATGGAGGCTCAAACTTGGGAGCTTGTGGAACTTCCACCGGATCGGAAAGCGATTGGTTGTAAGTGGGTATTCAAGTTAAAACTAAATCCCGATAATACCATTGAGAGATATAAGGCCAGGATTGTTGCTAAGGGGTATAGCCAGAAAGAGGGCATTGACTATGAAGAGACGTTCTTACCTGTAGTTCGTTTTCCTACTGTTAGGATTCTCTTATCTTTAGCAACAATAGAGGATATGGAATTGCATCAAATGGATGTGAAAACCGCTTTCTTGCATGGGGATTTGGAGGAAGTTATATATATGACGCAACCAGAGGGATATGTAAAAAAAGGGAAAGAAAATCTGGTTTGTAAATTGTTAAAGTCCCTTTATGGTCTGAAGCAGGCTCCACGACAGTGGAATGTAAAACTGTATGAATTTTTGACAAATCTTGGCTTTACTATAATCAATTCAGATCATTCAGTTTATGATATGGAAGGGGAAGATGGAGTGATATGTATTGCTGTTATGTTGATGATTTGTTGTTGCTAAGCAAATCTATTAATGAAATTAACAAAATAATAACAACTCTAAATTCCCGGTTCGAAATGAAAGATTTGGGGGAGGCAAAGTATATTTTGGGAATTCACGTAGAAAGGGATAGAAAACATAAACTAATTTATTTGACACAGAAAGAAACCATTGGAAACATGCTTGAAAGGTTTGGCATGTCAGAGGCAAAGGGAAGTGTTACTCCTATGGAGTTCAGACAAAAAATAGAAGGGAAAGAATCACATGGTGGGGTTGTGATGGATGACTCTTTGGAGTCAGGGGAGGCAGATTCTATGCCCTCTATTCCTTACAACCACATTGTTGGAAGCCTCATCTACTTCATGAATTGTTCCCGTCCGGTTATTGCAGCAGTTGTTGGAGCTTTAAGCCGAAGTTTGCAAAATCCAAAGAAGTCAGAATGGGAGGCAGCAAAGAGAGTTTTTCGATATCTTGCAGGAACTCGAAACCTCCGACTCTCTCTCGGTGGAGAAGAAGTAAAAATTCAGACATGGAGCGATGCAAGCTATGGAGATATGCCAAGTCGACGCTCTACTAGTAGATACATTATGAAGATTGGAAGTGGGACATGCTGTTGGAGCAGCAAACTTCACAAGGTGACAGCTCAGTCTACTATGGAGGCTGAGTACATGGCGGCTAGCGCAGCCGTCAAAGAGTTACTTTGGGTAAAGTCTCTCCTTTAAGAGCTTTTGTTTATGCAACCTGGACCTTAGGTAGTGTGGTGTGACAATCAGGCTGCCATTGCTATTGCATCTAACCTTAGCCATCACTTTAAGAGCAAACACATTGATATCAAACTACACTTTTTGAGAGAGAAGGTTATGGGAAGAGTTCTAAAACTCAGTTATTTACCAGATGAGGAGATGGTTGCTGACATGATGACTTAACCTTTGCCTACACCTAAATTAAAGTTTTGTAGAGAGGCATGTGGCTTAAGTGGCTAGCAGAGTCTAAAGCTTTAGGGGAGTGTTGTTTTGGAAAGCTTTAGTCCTCTCTATAACTCGAGTGTGAGGGAGAGAGAGTTTCACGACTTAGAATATGTTTGGTTGTAAGTTCGTTTCATTACACACCAGAATTGATGTTCCACTAGGTCGATAGGGAGTACACCTTTGTACACACTCCCGAGACATAAGTCACTACAAGAAAGAAGACACTCCAGAATATCCGGTTGTTTGTGCATAGATACACGTGAGAACAAAATGGCACATGGAGATTTGTCTACGGTGCCGAATCTAATATATACGCGGCGGACAGAGACCGCCGACAAATGCTGGTCCGTGTAAACCACATACACGACATATGACGTGGCATATAGAATCCTACTCTTTTGTAAATATCTAGTTAAGTAGGTTTTTGTCTTTGTGTGGTTAGCTGATTAGTAAAGGAATCTTTTTGTATGACGTCCCTTGTTCGGTTCGAGCCGTAGGTATTTATTGTACGGTTGGTATGCCTCCGTACGTTCAGCAGCATAGGCTTCAGTGTATATTAGTAGGACTTAGACAACTTTGAAGGAATGAACACTTTGTAGTCAAAATCTCTACAACCTGTTTTTGGCATTTTTATCAGTGAATATCTCACAAATATGTAGGCAGAATTACTTATAACGTTGTGTGTGTGTTCATCCAGATACTATCTACTTTTTGGTAGATTTTTATAGCTATTGTGTTTGTGGTTTGGGTTTTATCAACTGTTGAAGTTGCTGTTTTTCAGACACGTTTTTGTGAAAGTTTCTTGCTTCGTTTGGTTCCGAGATGACTACACCGGCATCCTCATCGTCTTCGGTTCTGCCTGTTGTCTCAGAACAACAGATCCTGGAACCGATTAATGATATTCTCATACTCTCCAGGTAATTTCATTATTAGTGTATTTACTCTTTGTCTCTCAGACCATGAGTTACCTGCGCTCTCTAATTCTCCAAATAATGCTCTTAAGTCATTGCAATAGTCATTCATACTTCCTCCCTTGTAAGCATAAGCTGAAATCTTATTTTCTACCAGTTGTTGCTGCTGCAATGACCCACTCATATATTTGTTAACAAGAGATACCCAAATCTGTGAGGAAGATCTAACTTGCATAAGAGGAATGGCAATACCCTTCACAACACTTTTGAGAATTAAGAGCTTAGCCACCTTGTCCTTATAGTTCCAATTTTCATATTGTTGAAATTTAAGTATTTTCTAGGTCTGTATTTTCCTATGTGTTTAAAAGATAGTATTAAAAGGTTTTAAAGTTTCTACTTGGTGCTTGGAAATACTTTTTTCTCTATATACTTGTCGTAGTCACTGAGAGATAGAAGTAACCCCATGTCTACCCACAGATAGTTAGGGAGACAGGCTGGAGGGTTGAGAGGATAATCTGCCAAAATGAAGATGGCCCATACTGGATTTGAACATGGGTCTATGATCTGCTAATACAGTACTATCCTATTTATATAAATGGGCAGATGACTATATAGGGTTTAACTTTAATATAAACATAAGACACAAAAGAGAGAGAGAAAGAGAATTAGTAAACAAGCATTTGGTTTGTGTGCCCCACTAGGATTTGAACTTAGTTCTTTCGGAATATAGACGTACGGCGTAGCCGTGAGCCTTATCCTGTAGGTCTCAATGAAACGATACACGTATTACGTTTGAAAAGTATTTATCCGTGGTACCAATCTACATACTCAATATATACGGATTACGAAACAAAACGACATTGGATTTCAACGGATGTAATCAAATGTCGACTTCGCGATCAACGGCTCGCGGAGGAGCCGGAATTTAGGAGTGGTCTTTTGGCGGTTTGCTGAGCGTATGTCGCCGGATGACACGTGGCGAGGGGTGATTGGACAGCGGGTATCGAGGAGGGAGCAACTTCGGCTCAAGAACTGACACGCGTCAGCGGAGCGGCCATGCCGTAATATGGCCGTAGAAGAAGTACAGCGGTACCTGTACCTTCTTCTACCTTACAGTATTTTGATTGGATAGGTACACTTGTAGTAGGCTTAGTGAGGTAGTTTAGGACTTAGTTTATTTTTTGGTTTTTCAGCCTCTCTCTAAGAGTGCACTTGTATTTATGGACCAACTTTGGCCAGCCATAACTTAATGCTCAAGTGAGCAAATTCAGTGATTCTTTTTGCTGCGCACTGAAGGGAGTCCAAGCTACACAGGGAAGTAGTCAGACAGAGTCTTTGCGTGCCAGGGAGGCACTTATTCAGTGGGAAAGTCAAAGTGGGGAATATTGTCCAAAACACATATTCAAGCTTTGCATTCTGTGGTGGAACTGAGCACACAGAAGGTCTTCTCTTCACAGGGGTGAAGGTGTATTAGGGTTCTGATTGTCAAGGGATCATTCATTTGGGTTTATATCAACTTGGAATTGGCACTATCTACATTAACTTCTTTTCGATCTGCAAATTTTGTGGGCAATGGAGCCCATAGAATTTCACATATTCTAACCCATCGGTCTAACTCTTTCTCACCATTACTAGTGGTGCTGCTGCCGATATCATCCTTAACAATGGAGTCCCTCGAGAAGCAACTCCTCCCTTTTCTCCTTCCATGATTATCTCCTCCCCTTCCTCGTCATCATTCGTGATGGTGGTTCTGGTGGTGGAGGCGCCAGAAAAACATGTTCCTCCAAACCCAGGTGGGGGTGGACATTGAATTTGCCAGGACACTATGCCCAATAGGTGCTTCTCAAAAATTTCTCCCTCTATCATCATTTCCCATTAAAGAAAGTCAGATGCATTAAATATGGGCACCCTAGAGGGTGGGCCCATAACGTGAAATTATGTGGCCTCCATAAACCCACAAAACTAGCAGCCTATGTAAAGCCAATAAGATAATATATGCCCCTTTCACTTTCTCACTCAATAAGTGCCGCCCAGGCACACGAATATTCTGACCACCCTCACCCCTGTGAGGACAAGATTTTATTGAAATTTATGTATTTTCTAGGTCTGTATTGGAAAAATAAATAGAGTAAGTCAACAAAGGCAGCCTGCTTCTTGCTCAAATCTCTCCGGTCCCCATACTTGTTGCAGTCACTAAAGACCAGAGAGAGAGCTAGAGCCATGGCTGTCTAAAGAGGATAGGCTAATCGTAGTTTATACCAAAGTGGATATACCGGAATCGGGATTAGATCTTGGTACCTACCATCCTATAACAACCATTAGTTTTAGCCTATAGCTTAGAGTCAACGATGGCATATGTGGGGTACAATAGGTATTTATAAGTGTAGAAGTAGAGAGTTCTAACAAACTAACAAATAACCAAAACTTGCTCTAGACCAGATTTGAACCATGGTCTGTGGTTATATTTGTAGAGGTAAGCCTTAACCAATAAGCCGTTATCGAATCGATACACGTGACGGGTTTCAAATATATATAAACATTAACGCAACAGCTAATTAACAGCAGACTAACCAAAAGGAGCAATTCATGCATGTACGCGAATCTGAACCATGTAAAATATGTTTTGATCGGACGGTCGGCATTATAGCCGCCACGCGAAGTGAGCTTTTGGCGGCATGCGGAGATAGCGTTACGCGGTGCCACGTGGCGCCACATTATTTGATACCGGAGAAGATGGGAGGAGGAACCATGGCTTCGGATTTGACAGGTGTCACCTTGTAGACCTTGTCATACAATGGACGTACAATAAGTACATCGCCCATTGTACCTTCTTGTACTATATAGTGTTCCTATTGGACTAGGGTTTAGTAGTAGGTAGTCGTGAGAAGGCAGACCAAGACTTTGGAATATTTAGGTACCTCTCTCTAATAGAGCTTGTAACTATAAAGGTCATCTTTGACCAGCCATAACTTACTGCTCGAGTGAGAAAATTCAGTGATTCTTTTTGCTGCGGACCTAGGGGAGTCTAGGCTAGACAAGGGTGTAGTCAGTCAGAGGTTTTTGCGTGTCACGGTGGCACTTATTCACTGGGAAAGTCAAAGTGGGGAATACTGTCCAAAACACATATACAAGCTTTGAATTCTGTGGTGGAACTGAGCACACACAAGGTCTTATCTTCACAAGGGTGAAGTTGTATTTGGGTTTTGATTATCAAGGGATCATTCATTTGGGTTTAAATCAACTTGGAGTCGACACTATCTGGATTAGCTTCTTTTGGATCTGCGAATTCTGTGGGCAATGGAGCCCATGGAATTTCAGACTCCCCTGAGTCACATGCAAAAAGAATCACTGAATTTGCTCCCTTGAGCCGTAAGCAATGGTTGGCCAAAGATGGCCTATAAATACAAAAGGTCGTCTGGAGAGAGGAGCCTCAAACACGCTAAGTCCCTTAACTCCTACTCACAACTACCTAGTACTCTACCCTAGGCCAATCAAAAGAGTGTATTGTACAAGAAGGTACAGTGGCCGATTGTACTTCTTGTACGGCCTTTGTACAACATGGCCTTCTAGTTCACATTTGTCAACTTGGGAGCCATCGTTCCTCCTCCCATCCTTTTCGGCGTCCAATGATCTGGCGCCACATGGCACAACGCGCCGCTATGTCTAAAAGCCGCCAAAGATTCATTCGGGTTTGGCCAGGGCAACAATGTCCGTCCGATAATGTATTTTACACGGTTAAATTCACGTCCGCAAGTGTCGTTTGATTATATATGACATTTCGTCAATTTTGGTATGTTTAAGTGAAAGTGACGTTTCGCGTAACACTTTAATTAATTACCGAACCACATACGTGTATTGTTTCGTTAACGCCTAAATGGTTAAGGCGTACGTCTACAAAGTATTCTTCAGACTAAGGTTCAAATCTTGTTTAGGGCAACATTTTAGGGCAACATTTTGGTAATGTCTGCCTGTTTGCCTGTTTTTTTCTGACTATGGAGGCAACCATGGTGACTCTCTCTCTCTCTCTTCACTCTAAAGTCTAAATTAAAAAGTGAATAATAATTAATTTTTTCAAGAGTAACATTCCATTAGACAAAAAGTGGGGTTTGTTACTAGACGTCATACATTTTCGTACAGTGTCGTATAAAGCCGTACCTATTTTTTTTTTTTGTCAGACGAAATATCGTTACTGGAAAGTTGGCGGGAAACTCCAATAATGTAGGCCTAATTTTTGACCTATGCATGTTTCACTTTTTGAGATCCGCGAAGGAATCGTGCACTTCATCTAGTGGGCCCCAACTCTCCTCGCGAGGAGAGTTGGGGTCCACTGGATGATTACCATTAGTACTTGTGAAAAAGCAAAAAAATATATACTTTAAACACACGTGCACGTTGTATAGGCCATGTGACGCCCGCCTCGCTGTATACACGTCAACCGAAAGTATCATCGCACGCTTTGTCCCACATCCACCGACCTTCAAAGTTTAAGGCTTTTTTTTGCCATTCTGTTTCGAAATTTTGATTTCCATTTTCAAAATAAAATTTTGCTGCAAACTTTTTGTACGCATCATTAACCACCTCTGCTGATACGGATATTATCGTTTAGATTTTCCGTTTGAAGAATATTTTTAGATTTTAAAATGTGAACACTAACTACGTGGCACCAATCATAATTTTCAAAGGTTTTTTACTGGCCCGACACAATGGAGCGGACTTCCAGTAAACGTTGTCAGTAGACTTTTCCGTACATTTATTGGGACCGCCTAATGGAATGTTACCCTTAGACCCATTAAGGGTGAAGTCATTTAGGACATTCTGTAATTGTACGGCCAACATTACAGAATGCTGCAATTTGAACGAAGTTCGATTGCGCATAGTTTGTAATCCACATGTTAGCAAAAGAGTGGTGCCACAAATCTATAGATTTGATATTGAAAATCGTCAATGATTTCACACCAACCAGAAATCTTCATTTGCGTACCATGCACGTGCGTACCAGGTCATCGTTTAACTCAACTTTTGTATTTTTTGCAAACGCCTTGTCAAATACCACCTCATTTTTTTAGGGTTCTTGTTTTTAAGTGTGGCGAACGAGCGTTGCAAGAAATAGTGTGACGAATGGGCGGTAACAAACATAGCGTGACAAAAGTGCGTTACGAGATTTCGTCTGTATTTTCTGTTGGATTTTTGAACGCATATGTCGTGTGCGATTTTTTTTGATTTCCGTTGGTTGCAATCTTGACACGTATGCTCAATCTCCTACGTGTGGCGGCTCAATTTTTTTCTGTAATTGGTGAAGTAACTCGCGAGGTACATCACCAATCAGTATATAAATAAGGGAACGTTGTTCACCTTCGGGGAAACCTTTATATAGGCATCGTGTCTGTCTCGATTTTTTTCTGTCACACGGCCGTACCGCGGGCACGATGTAGCGCTGCCGCCCGTTGCGGTACAGACCGCCGTACCGTGGCAATATTCTACGTTGCCGCCCGCTTGTTGGCGTAATTCTACGATGTCGCCGCCTGGTGGCATAATTTTATACTGCTGCCGGCCATCATAATTCTACGTTGCCGCCCGTTGGGGGATTATACGCTGCCGCTTGGTGGAGTGATTTTTCGCTGCCGCCGGCTGGCGTGAACAAGCGCTACCGCTTAGTGTCCTAATTCTACACCTTGACAGTTGGCATGATTGTACGCTGCCGCTCAATGTCGTAACTCTACGCCAACGACGGTTTGCGTAATTATACGTTGCCGCCCGCTGGTGTAATTCTAGGATGTCGCTCGGTTGCGTAATTCCACGTTGCCGCTCGGTGGCGTAATTCTACGATGCCGCTCCGTGGCGTAATTCCACGCTGCCGCTCAGTGGGGTAACTCTACGATGCCGCTCCGTGGCGTAATTGTATGTTGCCGCCAGCTGGCGTAATTCTACGTTGCCCCTCGTTGGCATAATTCTACGTTGTCGCCCATTAGCAGTACATACCGGCGTACATAGCACAATGTAACATTGTCGTGCAACTGTCTGCAGTACGTGTAATTTTATGAACTCCATTGGTACACATAATGTCTAGCTTATGTGAAGCCTCTAGGATAGTATATGCACTTTTGATTTGACGAAGAATAACTCCCACCCTAGGACGCAAAAACTTTGAATGACAACACCCCTATGTAGCTTGGACTCCCTTGAGTCCGCCGCAAAAATAATCACTGAATTTGCTCACCTGAGCATTAAGTTATGGTTGTTCAAAGACAACATATTTGTACAGATGGCCTCTGAGAGAGAGGACTTTTCAATTTTTGTCTAAGTCCTCAAAAACTCCTAATGGCTACTCTAAACCAATCAAAATAGAGTACCCTAATTATTGTACATATAAAGTACAGAAGCCGCCGTACTTTATGTACAGATATATTCGACACCACTTCGGATTGCCACGTGGCTAATAGGTCAATGTCATTCTGTCCCTTTTCTCTTCCGACATCCAATAGGATGATGCCACGTGTCATTTCCTCCCATTTTGCCGAACTGCTCCAATATAGTCCTTCTGGCATACCGGCACTCATGCGTGCTGTCCGTTCTTTTTACGACGATCAATTTCAGCCGTTGGATTTGACGACGCGCCGAATAAATGTTGACCGTTGAATTTCACCGGTCAATGTTCCGTGTTGTCTGTTGAATTTCGACAGTCAACATTTGTAACAGCAATAGCGGATCGAACTTGTTTATAAAGGGGTATTTAGGTATTATGATTATAGAGTACTAAATTTGGTAAACGTCCGCGAAAGAATCACGCTATTTGGAGTTATAGCGATGGGTGTATTTAGGTGATAGAGTGGGGTCTTAATAACAAGTGGGTATCATTGAAACGGGTTAAGGGTCAAATTAGTACCAAAATTACTCGTGTACGTTTCATAAAGTTCTAACGAAACGTTTAGTATGCACGGTGGTTCGTTTCGTACAAATTTTAGTACGAAACGTCACTTTTACTTAAGGGAATTTTGTTGGAAGTTTCGCGTGCGAAATTTGTTACGCACGATCGTGCGAAGTCGCGTTTCGTTTGGCGCACACTTTTGCACGTAAATGTTACATAGTGAAACGTAACATTTGATTGGTTAGTAAAGTGCTAAGTAGTTAGTAAGAGATTTCGCACGTTTTTGCATTGGTCAGTCTGAGTCTTTGCTGATCAATGATTGGCCCAGGTAAAAGCCTGTTAAAACGGAGCGTTGACTC
>JBBHKE010003160.1:243087-256328 GCA_037447655.1 Zygnema cylindricum | reverse complement strand
ATTTAATGAAATGTTTAGGGGAGGAGAAATATTTATTGGGAATAAATTTAGAAAGTGAGAGTGGAAAGAAATCCATGGGAGAGAGTGAGGAAAGTTTAATTTTTGGGGGTAATGGGTTTGACATCACTGAAGGAAGTGATGGTATTTATAGAGGTGTGCTTGTAAAAGGGTTAGCATCTGGGTGTATGTTGCAGATTGGAGATGGGGCTGGCTGTTTTGATCACAAAAGGGAAATTGGTTTGTGTGTGGATGAAAAAGTGATGAGGTGGATAAAATCTTTGCTCGGGTTTATGAAAAATGGGATGTTAAATAAAATGTGTGATGTAATTATTATTTCAGTTCATCTAATGCACTGTGTTATACACGAGAGTATTTTCTTATGTTTTATAAATAGAAAAGGAAAAAGAAAAAGGAAAAGAAAAAGGGAGGGGACGTTTTTTTCTTTGTTTGTGGGAGTTAAAAGGAAAATAAACAAGAAAATAAGGGGAGTGTTGATATTTATGTATTTTCTAGGTCTGTTTTAGGATAGAAAAGTAGCAGAGGCAGTCTGCCTCTAACCTCCTTCTCCAAGCCCCCACACTTGTTGTAGTCACTGAAGGCTGGAAAGGGAGCTAGGGCCATGGCTGCCTAGACAGTAGTAGATAATAGATATGTTTACTAAAAACATATTTGACGGATCCAAGTACCTCGGTAGTCAACCGTCCCGCAGTCGTTAGCTTTGTCTATTTGGTCTAGGACTAGTGCTAGGACATATAGGGTTTGATAAATATTTATCTAGTTACAGATATGGTTTTCCATTAAACTAGATTACGATATATAGGGCATAGAAACAATTGTACTTTTAGTACCGGACGAAATAAATAGTACGAACATTTATTTTGACGGTCCATTTTAAATGACGACGTAAATCGGACGGCCGTGGTTAGCGCCGACATTGCGGAAAGGAAAATTTGGTAGTTGCAGACGCCGCCACTCTGGATGACACGTGGCAACATCATACGGGCCTACGAAATTTTCGGAACGGCAGAAAACAAATCCAAAAGTGACAAATGTCGCACTGTGGTGATTTCGTACATTGTACGTACAGAAAGTACTACGGCACTTGTATTTTTTTGTACGGTACCGTTTTTCAGACGTGGTAAGACTTGGAGCCACGCGGAGAGATAAAATTTGACAACACAATTGGCAAGACTTGGAGCCACGCGGAGAGATAAAATTTGACAACACAATTCCGAGAATTAAAATAACGAGTCCAGATCAGACACGTACTGGTTTTTGGCCATGTCGTACGATAGCCGTACAAAAGGTACACCGACACCTGTACCTTTATGTACTTTACAGTCTTGTCATTGGTTCATAATTTAGTACTAGGGGGCTTAGAGAGGGGTTTTAGGACTTAAAATATTTTATGGTAGGTACCTGCCTCTCCCAAAGAGCACCTTGTATAAATGGTAAACTTTGGCAAGCCATAACTATCAATTTAGTTGACCATTTTCAGTGATTCTTTTTGCTTTGGACTCATGGGAGTCCACGCTACACAGGGGTGTAGTCGGTCAGAGTCTTTGCCTGCCTGGGTGGCTGCATTTCTAAGGGAAAGTCAAAGTGGGTGAATGTGTCTAAATCTCATATTCTAACTTTGCATTCTGTGGTGGAACTGAGCACACAGAAAGTCTTATTTCACAGGGGTGAAGTTGTAATGGGGTTTTGATTGTCAAAGGGTCAATCATTTGGGTTTATATCAAGTTGGAGTCAGCACTATCTAGATTAACTTCCTTTGGACCTACGCATTCTGTGTGGCAATGGAGCCCATAGAATTTTAGGTTATTGGCCCACCATCTAGGGTGCCTATGTTTGATGGAACAAACTTCACTTAGTGGGAGTTTACAATGGAGGGATTGCTTTTCGAGAAGCACTTATGGGGAATTGTTTCGGGACAAGTGAGGTGTGCGCCACCGGGCTTTGGAGGAGCTCACTATGGAGAATCATCAGAGGCTGCCCAGAAAAACCAACCGGAGTTCAGATGCAATGGAAGGAGAAGGGAAAATCATTACCATGGAAGGGGAAATAGGGGAGAACGAGAAAAGGACATCACCGATGGTGAGGGGAGATAGGCTCTCGGCTATGGTTCCACTTGTGGGGGTTATAACTGAACCAAAAATTGAAGAAAATGATAGGAAAATTTGGGAATATAAAAACACTCTAGCAAAACATCTCATACTTAGATATGTGTCTAAGTCCATAGCTATCACTCTTTTAAGTCTAACCAAGTCTTCGGAAATTTGGGAAACACTAATTCAGATTTATAAAGTGAGACTATACAGAGGCACCAATTAGTAAAACAGGAAATATAGGCCTATGTTTATAAAGGCGGTAGCATGATAGAGTTTTGCAATGATATTGTTGCGTTATATGTTGAGCTTGCTAGTGCGGGATATGTAGAATCTGAGGAGAGAAAAATTAATACACTAATCATGAAACTCCCACATGAGTACAAAGACATCATTTACCGTATGCAGGGAATGGATGGCTCCTCGTGGACTTGGAGCATCACCATGGGGATAATACTTGTGAGGGAAATCACCTTGGAGCTTTGTAGGGGAAGTGAGAGGGTGACTGCATTTACAGCTGGTGGTGACTGGCGGAAGCGTGATGAGAAGAACGGCGGTGACGAGCGGAAGCGTGATGAGAGGAAGAAAGACAAAGGTAAACCTTATCGGAACTTTGGTGGAAAGAGAGGGAGAAGAAAAGAAAGGGTAGCTTTGGAAAAAGGGGTTTGCTTCTTTTGTAGAGAACTAGTTCACCATATGGAGGAGTGTCCTCGTTTGGAAGAACTTAGAAGTTGGAGTGTGAATGAGGAGGGAGAAGGGGAAGAGGAGAAAGAGGATGAAAAAATATTGGAGCTTCTTCACTTCGGTAGAATGGAGAAGAGAGAAAAGTACACTGAAATTCCACGAAGGCAATGGTGAGCTTTTAGAGGTATAAGGGAAGTAAAGAGAGGGGAGGTACTTAAGTATGTTAAGGAGTGTATAGTGGATGACTTAGAAATGCGAAAGTCAGATCTAGGATCCATAAGTGAAAATGGGAAAGGTAAAATTAATGAGGATAATTTTATAGATAATTGGAAAACAAAAAAATGGTCAGAAAGGGAGACTTCAACGGATTACGAGGAAAGGGGAGAAGTGAAACTCGAAGGGGTTTTAAAGGATAGGGGAGAAGAGGAATATTTAATGAAAGATTTAGGGGAGGAGAAATATTTATTGGGAATAAATTTAGAAAGTGAGAGTGGAAAGAAATCCATGGGAGAGATTGAGGAAAATTCAATTTTTGGGGGTAATGGGGTTGACATCACTAAATGGAGTGATGGCATTTATAAAGGTGTGCCTGTAAAAGGGTTAGCATTTGGGTGTATATTGCAGATTGGAGATGGGGCTGGCTGGTTGGATCGCAAGAGGGAAATCGATTTGTGTGTGGATGGAAAAGTGATGAGGTGGATAAAATCTTTGCTCGGATATATGAAAAGTTGGATGTTAAATAAAATGTGTGATGCAATTATTATTTCGATTCATCTAATGCATTGTGTTAAAAACGAGAGTATTTTCTTAAGTTTTATGAAAGGAAAAGGAAAAAGGAAAAAGAAAAAGAAAAAGGGGAGGGGATGTTTGTTTATTTGTTTGTGGGAGTTGAAAGGAAAATAGACTCGAAAATAAGAGGAGTGTTGATATTTGAGTATTTTTTAGGTCTGTTTTAGTATAGGAAAAAGAGCAGAGGCAGTCTGCCTCTAACTCCCTTCTCCAAGCCCCCACAGTTGTTCTAGTCACTCAAGGCTGGACAGGGAGCTAGAGCCATGGCAGCCTAGGCTCTCTATGGAGAAAGGGTGTAGATTTGGTAGACTTACCAAAAAGAAGTTTGACGGACCCAGGTATTGATCCAGGTACCTACCATCCGTCAAGTACCCAATAGCCGTTACCCTAATCCGTTTAGTCTGACCTAGTGCTAGGACGTTATGGGTTTGGTAAATATTTATATAATTACAGGTAGGGTTATCCATTTAACAGGATTACGGTATATAGGGCATAGAAACAGCTGTACTTTTAGTATCGGACGAAATAAATAGGACGGACATTTATTTCGACGGTCCGTTTAAATGACGATGTTTATCGGACGGCCGTGGTTAGCGCCGACATCGCGGAAAGGAAAATTTGGCAGTTTGCAGACGCCGCCACTCCGGATGACACGTGGCAATATCGTACGAGATTACGGAATTTTCGGATAGGCAGAAAACAAATTTGGAAGTGACAAATGTCGCACAATGGCGACATCGTACAATGTACGTACAGAAAGTACTCCGGCACTTGTACTTTCTGTACGGTACCACTTTTCTGACGCGGCATGAGCTGGCGCCACGTGGAGAGATAAGATTTGGAGGCAAGAATTCCGGAGATTATAAGAGCGAATCCGGATAGGACATGTGTTGACTTTTTAGCCATGTCGTACGATGATCGTACAAAAGGTACACCGGCATCTGTACCTTTTTGTACTATACAGTAATGTGATTGGTCCGTACTTCAGATCTAGAGGGTTTAGAGAGGGGTTTAGGACTTAGAATATTTCGGGTAGGTAGCCACCTCTCTCCCAGAGAGCACCTTGTATAAATGGCAAACTTTGGCCAGCCATAACTATGAATTTAGTTGACCATTTTCAGTGATTCTTTTTGCTTCAGACTCAGGGGAGTCCAAGCTACACACGGGTGTAGTCGATTAGAGTCTTTGCCTGCCTGGGTGGCTGCATTTCTAAAAGTCAAAGTGGGTGAATGTGTCCAAATCTCATATTCTAACTTTGCATTATGTGGTGGAACTGAGCACACAGAAAGTCTTATTTCACAAGGGTGAAGCTGTAATGGGGTTTTGATTGTCAAAGGGTCAATCATTTGGGTTTATATCAAGTTGTAGTCGGCACTATCTAGAATAGCTTCCTTTGGACCTGTGAATTCTGTGTGGCAATGGAGCCCATATAATTTCAAAAAACGACCCACGCACGCGCCACAAAAGTGAGAAAATTTTAGGACGAGGGAGAGTCCTTGTTATTTTTCTCTATGCCCGTCATGAGCACGTACGGAAAAAAAATTTGCAGGGGTTTCAAACCTCTACTTTCATTCATATGGTCCTTTACAAAATTTTGCGCCATCGTCGCCTCTCCCCTCTCCCTCTCACACCATCGCTTTTATCTCACACTTTTTAGAATGATAAACGACAATATTGGTATAAAATTAAAGATATTTTATATATATTATTTTTGAACAATTTTAGGTTTTTTTTAATGGCAAGTCGAGTGAGAAAAATATAAAAAACGAAATTGGGAAACCATGGCAGAAAGTTATTGAATTAGTGACGTCGACATTCTCACAAGTGAGCATGACGTCACAATGTCACCAAACCCTAAACATCTACAATTTCACAAAAATCTAGACGTCTACCACTTTCGTTGTTTTTATAGGCGTCATTAATCGTCGGAAGTTTTGTAGTTGTCTTCAATTGTCACAAGTTGTAGTTATGTATATAACCATCACATTTCAAAGTTCCGATTTCATTTTCGCACATAGGGATGCTCTTCAAAATAGTACGGATAATCTTTACTACAGTCCAAAATACTTTATGAAAGTATCGATTACATGGGGACGTACTGTTAAGCTTTAAATTATCTTCTTCCACTCTGTCCATCTCACCCTCACCCTCCCCCTCTCCCTCCTCCCCCCCCTCCCTCCCTCTCTCACTTGTCCATCTCTCCGTCTCTTATAGTTTTATCTCGATTCAGTGTACTTCGAACTCGGAAAAGAAACATACAATTCGGGGTCAGAATTTTTATCCATGGAAGATTTCGCATCGTTAGTTGAAGTGAATCGCAAGAAAGGAAACGTCATTGAAAAAGGGATTTCTCAGATGATACTCAAGAATAATGTACTGTCTATTGACAAACTTCCACACCAATCACCGCTTCCTACATCCATACTCAAAATCTATCCGAACATGAAAATTAAATTTTCTTCCCGCTCGAGTTTGGGCTGGGTGGAGGAAATTGTAGCAAACATTTATATAAGCGTTTGTGTTGTAGAAATAAAAAGGTTATTTTAGTATTATCTAGGTTTTGCAAAATGCAAAAAAGAAGCCGAGGCAGTCTGCCTCTAACTTCTCTCTTCAGCTCCCACACTTGTCGTAGTCACTAAAGGTTGAAGAGGGAGCTAGAGCCATGGCTGCCTATGCTGATTAGAGATAGAGTTACGGGTTGTAGATTTTGGTAGATTTACCAAAATATAAATTGACGGACCCAGGATTTGAACCGGGTACCTACCGTCCAACACTTAGCTTGTAGCCTTAGCCATTTAGTCTGCCATCATGCTTGGAGATATATGGTTTGATAGTTACTTAAATGTTTTCACGTAGTCTATTTCAATTAACGGGATCTTTAAACATAGCAACAGTTTTGTAAAGTACGGCGTACGGAACATCCGAAACGAATACTGCGCATTTTGTTTATTAAGCGAAACAAATACTGCGGAAGTATTTATGACGGTCACGATTGTAATCCGGCTTAATCGGACGGCCACGAAGCATGCCGAGATCGTGGAATTGGTTTTCGGCGGTTTGCGGTTGACGTCACGTCAATTTCCACGTGGCACAATCACATTGGATTACGACATCTCCTGGGATTCCAAGACGAATCCAAAAATGACATGTGTCGACTTTTTGGCCATGTTGTACAATATCCGTACATAAAGTACATCGGCACATGTACCTTTATGTACGATACACTATTATGATTGGTGCCGTACTTCAGTAGATAAAGTTTTAGAGAGAGATAGGACTTAGAAAAATTTGATTGATTAGACCCTCTCTCCCAGAGAGCTCCTTTACAAAAGGTCAACTTTGTCCCTTCATAACTTACTGCTCAAGGGAGCAAATTCAGAGATTCTTTTTGCTATAGACTCAGGGGAGTCTTGCCTTTACAAGGGTGAAGGTGATCAGAGTTTTGGTCTGCCAGGGTGGTTGTTATTTTTTCTGAAACACAAAGGGGTCAGGGTTATCCTAGAGGCTTCGTGTGAGCTGCCTACTCTGAGGTCCTATGGAGGTCTCTGAGTTACAGGTTATTGGCCCACCATCTAGGGTGCCCATATTCAATAGAGGTGGCTTCATATACTGGGAAAGTATGATGACATGAGCTCTATGTGAGAAACGGTTTTGGGGAATAGTGAGTGGACGGGTGAGGCGTCCATCCAGTCTTGGGATACCTCTAGGGTTTACAGGAGGAAAATTCACTAGAGATGCAAATTCACCTTCAACGGAGGAGACAAAGGAAGGAGAGGTGGTGGACAAAGGCAAGGAGAAGGAGACGGTCACACCAATAGCAACCGGTTCGGCATTCATGTCACCTATTCCGAGGAACGAGGAGAATGATATCGATACATGGGACTACAACAATATGGAGGCTAAGCACTTCATCCTCCGCCATCTTACTCAAGGGCTTGCATCTCCCCATTTGCAAGTAGAGAGGGCATCCGATCTTTGATGGCTCTCATAGAGATGTACCGAAGTGGTACGATTCAGCAACAACAGGTGGCTGATCAGAAAATTAAGGAGTATGTATACAAAAGGGGGAAGATGTTGGATTTTTGCAATGAGCTTGCTACACTTTTCATGGAACTAGAAAGTGCTGGAAAAGTATTTAGTGAAAAGGAAAAGGTTAACTGTTTACTGATGAAGCTACCCGAGGAGTTCGAGAACATAGTCAACCGTGTGCAAGACTTGGCGGACTCAAGGTGGATTTGGAATTCAGTGGTAGGGATGATTCTCGTTCGCGAGAATACAATTGAGATCCGAAGGGGAGGAAAGAGTTGGCAAGCTTTGGCAGCCGGAACCGATTGGCGAAACAATAATTCTAGAAAACAGGTTGGAAATTATCGAGGGGAAGGGCAGAAAATCAGACCGAGGAGTTCGGACCAAGGACTCCTAAGGGACTGTGCCATTTTTGTAAGAAACCCGGGCACTATATGGCTGAATGCACTAAGTTAACCGAGCTGCGGTTAAAGGAGGGGCAGACTGGTGGACCCCCGAGAGGAAAGAAAAAGGCCCTTGTGACACAAGTACATGAGGCGGAATCCGAGGACGAGGACGATGAACTCCTATTGGATGAGGAGTTGGAAACGAAAAACGAGGTCGAAATTCCACGAAAACAGAAATGTGCTTTCGGTGGATTGAAAGGTGAAGCAGGCTGGATTGTAGATTCAGGAGCATCCATGCACATGTGTAAAGATAAACACCTGTTCACTAAGATACGAAAGATTCCCACCGTAGAGATAGAGTACGGGGATGGGAGGATAGTCACTACTACTCTTGTAGGATCGGTAGATCTAAAAGTGTTAGTAGAAGGAAAGACATCTATAGTTACATTCTCCGATGTGTTGTTTATTCCGGAGCTGAACAAAAACCTCATCTCTACGTCTGTTTTAGATGATAAGGGTTTTGATACTAGCACTAGGAAAGGAGTCTTTACTGCTAGCTTTGAGGAGGAAGTTTATTTCACTGCTGAAAAAAGGTAGCCAAGGGATGTTTAGGCTGATTTTAAGCAATGAAAAGAAGAAACTTTATTATGCTGGTGTTCATGATATAATTTTGTGGCATAAGAGGCTTGGGCATGTGAATCTAGATAAGTTAAGAGAGATGAAAAAGATGGGAGTAGTGGAAGGAATTCAGTTCGGTGAAAGTGAGAATCTAGGTGATTGTAGTGGATGTGCTCAAGGTAAAACACACAAGTTACCCTTCCCAAAAACTGCCACCTATAAGGGAGAAAAGATTTTAGATTTAGTACACACAGATATTTAGAGGCCGGCCAGAGTGCCATCACCCGGGGGAAAGAGATTTATGATGACTATCACCGATGATTGGTCTCGGTATTCCAGGGTGTATTTTTTGAAAAATTTGTCAGAGGCTCAAGAATGCTTTAAAGAATATAAAGCATGGAGTGAAAAACTCCATGAAACCTCAATCAAGAGAGTAAGGAGTGACAATGGTGGAGAGTATACCTCTAACCAGTTTGAGGATTTTTTGAGAGAAGATGGAGTGCAACAACAAAAGACAGTTCTTGAAAATCCTGAGCAGAATGGTGTAGTTGAAAGATTAAATAGAACACTGAGTGATAGTGCTAGGAGTATGCTGTCCGATAAGAAGATAGGAAAGAATTTTGGGGCCGAAGCAATGAACTATGCAAATTATCTCAAAAATAGAGTTCTTACTTCAGCAGTAAATGGCCAAACACCTTATGAGAGATGGACAGGCCGAAAACCAGATGTTTCACACTTAAAGGTTTTCGGTAGTCAAGTGTTCAATTTAGACACAGATCGGTCAAACTGGAAGGTAGACCCAAAAGAAAAACCAGGATATCTACTAGGATATGATGAAGATGTAAAAGGATATAGAGTCTATGATCTCAAAAGAGAGGATATTATTCTAGTGAAGCATCTAGTGGTTATGGATGAAGGAAAATCTATTGATCCGTTTAAGCATACAAAGACATTCAAGATCAGATTTGAGTCAGAAAATTTTGATGACTTTGAGCTTCCTAACTATCCAAGATTTCAAGAAGATGATGATCTTGTAGGTACGGATCAGATCGAGAAGGACCCAAGTATGGAACCCATAGTATTAACTCCAACCGAAGCTGAAGACGTGGTGGAAATCGACCCGGAATCAAGGGATAGGGGAGAAGTAGAAACAATTTCGAAAAATCCAAGATAACCATCTATTTTGGCAACCGAGTTTGAGGGAGGAAGAAGAAGCAGCAAAAGGCTGCAAGAGAGACAAGTT
This sequence comes from Zygnema cylindricum, assembly GCA_037447655.1. Lineage (NCBI taxonomy): Eukaryota > Viridiplantae > Streptophyta > Zygnematophyceae > Zygnematales > Zygnemataceae > Zygnema > Zygnema cylindricum. Next base: position 246,474 of record JBBHKE010003160.1, on the reverse strand, counting down.
AACAATAAAGTAACCTAACAATCTCACCCCGATGAACCTCAAACTTATAATGAGGCAATGATTTGTCCTGAAAAAAACCGGTGGAAAACAGCCATAAATAAGGAGATGGCCTCAATTATAGCGGGCGATACATGGGAATTGGTGGATTGTCCTCCTAACAAGAAGCCAATTGGGTGTAAGTGGGTATTTAAGCTAAAACTCAACCCAGATAACACCATTGAGCGCTACAAGGCTAGGTTAGTGGTGAAGGGCTTTACCCAAAAAAGAGGGAATTGACTACGAGGAGACTTTTGCTCCGTTCGTTAGGTTTCCTTCGGTTCGGATACTTTTCAATATGGCGGCAGCAGAAGACAAAGAAGTGCATCAGATGGACATCAAGACGGCCTTCCTACATGGAAAGTTGGAAGAGGAAATTTTTATGCGACAGCCCGAACGATTTGTGGAGCAAGGGGAGGAAAGCAAGGTATGTCGATTGATCATATCTTTGTATGGGCAAAAACAGGCGCCCCGGCAATGGAACAAGAAGCTCGATGAGTTTCTTACAGGTTTGGGAGATATTTACGGATCAGCTCAGATAACTCTATATATTTGTTTGAAGATGAGGAAGGAATTATTTTTATTGCAATTTATGTCGATGATTTGCTTGTTTTAAGTAAATCTATAGATAAAATAAATAAGTTGAAAAATGATTTAAAATGAAGATTTGAGATGAAGGATATGGGAGAAGCAAGGTATATTTTGGGAATTTAGGTAGAGAGAGATAGAGATAGAAAAATAATAAGATTAACTCAAAAAGAGGCCATTGGAAACATGTTAGAAAAATTCCAAATGGACAAGGCTAATAGTTGTACCACTCCTATGGAATTAAAAAAAGGGAAGTGAGGGGAGTGAGGAAGAGGGAGTTATAATCTTAGATGATGAGGTAGGCTAGGAAGAGAAAAGATTTATGCAGACCATCCTTTATAGACAAGTAGTGGGCAACCTAATATATTTATGAATTGTACCCGTCCGGACATAGCCGCAGCTATAGGAGTACTAAGTAGGAGTCTGAATGCTCCCACTAAGAAAAATTGGGAGGCAGCTAAGAGAGTCCTTAGATATCTGATAGGGACTAGGGATCTATGGTTGGATTTGGGTGGGAACAATACTAACATCACCACTTGGAGTGATGCTAGCTATGGGGATGCTCTTATGAGGAGATGCACATCTGGATATGTATTGTATGTGGGTGATAGGGCTTGTTGCTGGAGCAGTAAGCAACAAAAAGTCATTGCTCAGTCCACCATGGAAACTGAGTACATGGCTTCTTGCTCTGTTGTAAAAGAATTAATGTGGGTCAAGTCTTTGCTTAGTGAGCTTGGTCAACTTAAGAATGCTGTCCAAAAAGTGTTTTGTGATAATCAGGCTGCCATTGCTATTTCTGCCAATCCTAAACATCACTTTAAAGCCAAACACATGGACATTAGGCTTAACTTTGTTAGGGAGAAAGTAGAAAACAAGATAATCAGTTTCGAGTATAAACAAGATAGTGAAATGGTCGCTGATATGATGACCAAACCTGTTCCTTCCCCTAAACTAATTTTCTGCCGGAGAAGTGTGGTCTTAAAATAAAGAGTGACTAAAAAATAAGGGGAGTGTAGAAATAAAAAGGTTATTTTAGTATTTTCTAGGTTTTGCAAAATGCAGAAAAAAAGCCGAGGCAATCTGCCTCTAACTTCTTTCTTCAACTCCCAGACTTGTCGTAGTCACTGAAGGTTGAAGATGAGCTAGAGCCATGGCTGCCTATGCTGATTAGAAAAAGAGTTACAGCTTGTAGATATTGGTAGATTTACCAAAATATAAATTGACGGACCCAAGATTTGAACCGGGTACCTACCATCCACTCTTAACTTATAGCCTTAGCCATTTAGTCTGTCATCATACTTGGACATGTATGGTTTGATAGTTAATTAAATCTTAACACGTAGTCTATTTCATTTAACGGGATCTTTAATCATAGATACAGTTTGTAAAGTACGGCGTACGGAATATTCGAAACGAATACTGCGCATTTTGTTTAGAAAGCGATAAAAATACTGCGGAAGTATTTATGACACTCACGATTGTAATCCGGCTTAATCGGACGGCCACGAAGTATGCCGAGATTGTGGAATAGGTTTTTGGCGGTTTGCGGTTGACGTCACGTCAATTGCCACGTGGCACAATCACATTGGATTATGACATCTCCTCGGATTTCAAAAACGAATCCAAAAATGACATGTGTCGACTTTTTGGCCATGTTGTACAATATCCGTACATAAAGTACATCGACACATGTACTTTTATGTAGGATACACTATTATGATTGGTGCGTACTTCAGTAGACGAGATTTAGAGAGAGATAGGACTTAGAAAAATTTGATTGATTAGACCCTCTCTCCAAGTAAGCTCCTGTACAAAAGGTCAACTTTGACCCTTCATAACTTACTGCTCAGGGGAGCAAATTTAGAGACTCTTTTTGCTATAGACTCAGAGGAGTCTTGCCTTTACGGGGGTGAAGGTGGTCAAAGTTTTGGTCTGCCAGGGTGGCAGTTATTCTTGCTGAAACACAAAGGGGTCACGGTTATCCTAGAGACTTCGAGTAAGCTGCCTACTCTGAGGTCCTATGGAGGTCTCAGAGTTACAGGTTATGGGCCCACCATCTAGGGTGTCCATATTCAATGGAGTTGGTTTCAGATACTAAGAAAGTATGATGATAGGAGCTCTATGTGAGAAACCGTTTTGGGGAATAGTAATTGGACGGGTGAGGCGTCCATCCAGTCTGGGGATACCTCTAGGGTTTACAGGGATGCAGATTCATCTTCAACGGAGGAGACAAAGGAAGGAGAGGTGGTGGACAAAGGCAAGAAAAAAGAGACGGTCACACCAATAGCAACTAGTTCGGCATTCATGTCATCTATTCCAAGGAACAAGGAGAATGATATCGATACGTGGGACTACAACAATATGACGGCTAAGCACTTCATCCTCCACCATCTTACTCACGGGCTTCCATCTCCCCATTTGCAAGTAGAGAGGGCATCCGATCTTTAGATGGCTCTCATAGAGATGTACCGAAGTAGTATGATTCAGCAACAATAGTTGGTTGATCAGAAAATTAAGGAGTATGTATACAAAAGGGGAAAGATGTTGGATTTCTGCAATGAGCTTGCTACACTTTTCATGGAAATAGAAAGTGCAGGAAAAGTATATAGTGAAAAGGAAAAAGTTAACTGTTTACTGATGAAGTTACCCGAGGAGTTTGAGAACATAGTCAACCGTGTGCAGGACTTGGCGAACTCAAGGTGGATTTGGAATTCAGTGGTAGGGATGATTCTCGTTCGCGAGAATACGATTGAGACAATTGAA
>JBBHKE010003160.1:215925-243077 GCA_037447655.1 Zygnema cylindricum | reverse complement strand
ATTTTTTAATTTTCTCTCACCTAGTTTTGATCCAAGTTTTTCTTTTTACAAGTTGTAATCATATTTCTTCTAAACTGGTTTTTTTTTCAGTTTTGCCTTTGAAAAAAAAAATGATAAAAAAATTGATATATATCTAAAATTTGTACCTTGAAAATACTTTTGTTTGTTTTTTCAATTTAGTTCTTTGGTGTTTTCCCTCTATCTTATTTCTGTCCCCCACCTTGCTGCCACTCTATTTTAGGTTTTTTAGGTCTAAATTTGTGGCAGATTTTAGGGTTTGGTCGCAGATTTTAGGGTTTGGTTGCAGATTTTAGGGTTTGGTTGCAGATTTTAGAGTTAGTCTGCAGAATTCGGGTTTGGGATGCTGCTAACCTGATTCTAACTTGCTATGTGACTTATACTATCTTTTCCGATAATTTTAGTCTTCCTTTCCCGGTCATGCACCATACGGAGATCCTCGTGGCTTCACATTTTGGATTCGCATTCAGTTTTCGTTCGTAATCTGCATTGTTAAGGTGTGGTGTTTCACACGATTATTTGGAAATTATACGGGCAGACTGCCTAGCGGATTCACCCTTTGAGGCTCTGTAATGCCCCACTTGTAGCAATCAGCTACGGTTCACCTTTGATAATCACCAGATTATTAAAGGTTCTGTGTACGTATTACGATGCCGTGCGGGTGCAGACGCGTGTTAGGATAGTTCGGTGATCGCTAAGAGGGTACGTGAGTCGATTGGGTTCAATTTGACCCAATTGTATTGAGCATCTACATTTTTAACGCTTTCTATGCTTGCCATTTGGCCGTGAGTGGCTTGTGTTTTTCCTGTTGTATGTTTTGCGTGGAATTTTCTGGTTAGATCTGGCCATTGGTGGCCTTGGATAGAACTATTTTCTGCCTGTGGAGCTTTAGATCTGCACCTCCGGGTGCTTGTTTAGCAATTTTTTGCTTTTATTGATCTGGCTCTTTGGCCTTCCCCACTCGTTTGCAAGGTAGAGGTTTCGGTAAAAGCGACTTCTTGATTAGATCTGGCCATCGCGGCCTTGCTAGAGACTATTTGAGATTGTTGCCTACGTGTTTGGTGTGGTTCTCACTTGTTCCATTTCGGATAGATCGTGTTCATAACCCCGTCGTCGTGGTTCCCATTTTCCTTTTATGGCCACCGATTGGAACAATCTTAATTTTCGTCCCGGGTCTACTCGTAGTGGTGTTGTATTCCGCCAATCACTTGTAGACCAAACGGATCTAGCGAGTCTACCTCATTCTCCTTTATTTTCAATTTCGGTATCGAGAAATCCGTCTTTCCAATCAGGACTCACATCCGTCTCTTCTTTGTCATCTATCTCCTCTACGCTATCTGTAGAGGAAATTGATGACAAAGGTTTCGAGGAATCCATTTCTGGTTCCCTCTCTTTTTGGTCTTTTCCTAGTCTCATTTTGGTCCCGTCTTTGTACACCCTAGTCGGTGACATTGCTTCCTCCTCGGAGGGCCCCATGAGAACAATGTTATTTTGTTTTTCAGGGATGAAACATACAATGTCCTTATCTCATTTCCGTATGCTGTGTGATACCAAAATGCGCGATTTGGCATTTCGCTATCAGATCGATTTGATCTTCGTGTAGCATTCTCTCTCCTTGGTCGTTAACTTAAAGGTTCGGCTCTCACCTTATATTCCTAGAAGTATAATAGTATACTCGCGATGATAGAATTTTCTCCTCGTTTCGCTGGCACACCAGAGGTCATAGGACAAGTGGATATCCCATTTCAGGCCGCTTTTCCTGAGGTCCTAGATGCCCAAGGTAATGTCCTAGTTCCCGCTGTCCAGGAAATTCCTCGGCAATATGCTGTGGCTGCGCGTGCTGCTGTCCTAGCACGATTAGGGATGACGATTCTGTTGCGAGATCCCCTTTCTGTCATGTTCGATCTCCTAGAAGCAGAGTATCGAATGCAAAATCCGGATCAATTGAAAGAAGTGATGAACTTCAAACGTAAACCGGGTGGAACCGCCCCCGCTTTATGTGCCCGTATGGAGACGCTACCGGAAGCCTTACCAGATTTAATGTCCAATGCGAAAGCAGTCCAAAAATTTGTTGCACAGTTTCTTGATCACTCAAAACGATTTATCCAAAGTCATGTTACGCAGACATACGGCTTGAAATTTACCTTTGACCACGCCGCCCAATATGCGGTTGAATATGAGATGCCCACCGTTTAACCCTGGAAACAGATTATATTTTCGTTGCGGGGAAACAGAGCATGAGGCTCGTATGTGTCCACATAAGACGGCCACATTCACTCACTGTTAGCAGATGGGATACTATGCCTATCGATGCCATATTAAAAACTCAGAGTTCTCATATCAAAATCAAATCAAGAATGGGGGTATTCCCGCCCGTTCCGCAAAGCCGATCACTCCGCCTAAGGAGACCGAGAAAGAATCTACTCCTCCTAGAATTTCCCGTAGAGTGAGAAAAGATGGAACTGCAAGCTACTATGGCAGCTATGATGAAGGAACAATTTGCTGCTTTCATGGAGGAGATGAAGCCATTGTTTACCAGAATGGCCCGTACGGTCGTTCACATGCCAACACTGGCCGGTCGAACCCTTCGGGATTTCACAATCCAACAACGAGCAGGCGCGTTTAACCAAGGCTCGCTGGATCATAATCGATTAGGAAAAACATCAAACTCTTGTATTCCAATATCTTCTGAGAAAGAACCTCTCTCTCCTTTTCCAAAAACGACTTCAGCTATCACAGCTGAAGCACTTACAATCTTGGATAGTACAAACCAAGATGCTCATCGCGTCAAAGAACGGTTGAGCATTCTTTTAGCCATGATTGAGGACGTGCCCAAACCCTCTCCTAATACGGGTGAGGTCCTTCTGGCAGTCGCTTTACGCGCGTTGCAACTAAATCGCAATCTGACGGCAATCCAGGCAATTTCAGCGGATAAACGTAGCAAGTTAGATCCTCACATCACCTTTTTTGATAACAGCCGACACTCATTCACAATGAATGGTGTCGCACCTTCCCTCCCTCCCATGGACACCAGAGCCAAATCCGTGATCCTCCGATCCGGATTTGCGTTGAAGCTTGGCCTCACGGCAGACAAGCTGTAACCCACAACCACAAGGTTACTAACTTCAGCAGGTACCACGGAGCCGGTCCTTAGAATCACCAAGGACCCCCTCGTGTTTATGTTTCAAACAGAAACCGAAAGTGAATTTTCTGAAATTTCTTCAAATGCGTGAAACTCTGAGACCTCCATAGGTCCTCACAAAAGACAACTTGCAAGAAGCCTCTAGGATAACTCTGACCCCTTTGAGTTACAACAATAATAGCTGCCACCCTGGAAGACAAAATCTCTGACCACCTTCACCCGTGTGAAGGCAAGACTCCCTTGAGTCGATAGAAAAAAGAATCTCTGAATTTGCTCCTCGAGCAGTAAGTTCTGGAGGGTCAATGTTGACCTTTTGTACAAAAGCTCTCTGGGAGAGAGGGTCCTATCTACAAATTTTTCTAAGTCCTATCTCTCTCACAGACTCTATCTACTGACATAGGGAGCCAATCATACTATAGTTCTGTACACAAAAGTACAGCTACTTTCTGTACGGATATTGTACGACATGGCCTAATAGTCGACACATGTCATATTCGGATTCGGTCCCGTAATTCCCGGAGATGCCGCGATCCAACGCAATTTCGCCATGTGTCATCCGATGTGGCGATGACCACAAATCGCCGAGATTCTCTTGCGCGATATTGGCTTTCTTCCCGGCCGTCCGATTGAATGCAAATTTCAATCGGAGCCGTCATAAATCCTTACGCGGTATTTGTTTCGTTTAAAGAAAAAATGGCGCGGTACTTGTTCCTTATTCGTACCCTAATCCGTACTTCTACATAACTGAATCTATGTATTTCGTAAGCAGTTTCCCTTAAATGAAATATCCTACGTGGTAATGTTTAAATAAATATCAAACCCTATAGTATTTATCATTAGCTCTAGACCTAACAGATACAGTTATCGCCTACCGGCTGCCTGACGTCCGGCAGGTACCAGGATCAAATTCTAGTTGCATCACTAATCCTTTTAGTAAATAAAATACCATTGAATAAATCAACTAATCTATTTCCCGTAAACATCTGGATAGCTTATGTAGCCATGGCTCTAGCTTTCTCTCCAACTTTTCAGTTACTGCGACAAGTGTGGGAGTTGGAGAGAGAAGTTAGAGATAGACTGCTTCAGCTTCTTTCAATATTTCTATTTAGACCTAGATAATACTTAAAAGGACCATCAATTTCTACACTCCCCTTATTTTCTAGTCAATCTTTAATTTTAGACCACACTTCTCCTTGCATTAAATTAGCTGAAGGAAAGTCACAAGTTTGGTCATCATATCTGCTACCATCTCGCTATGTGGTCGGTACTCTAAACTGATTATTTAGTTTTCTACTTTCTCTCTTACAAAGCTAAGTCTAATGTGTAGAAATTAATGGTTTGTTTAAAGTATTTTCTAGATCTAAATAGAAACATAGAAAGAAGCCGAGGCAGTCTACCTCTAACTTCTCTCTCCAAACTCTCAAACTTGTCGCAGTCACTGAGAAGTTGGAGAGGAAGCTAGAGCCATTGCTACGTAGGCTATCCAGAGGTTTACGGGAAATATATATATTAGTTTATTTACCGTTGGGTTATAAACTAAAAGAATATGTGTTTACCCTAGGATTTGATCCTGGAGCCTGCCGAACGTTAAGCAGTCGTTAGCCGGTAGTCTTAACCGTTAAGTTTAGACATAGTGTTGAGTAGTATAGGGTTTGATAATTACTTAAACATTAAAACGTAGGATAGTTTATTTAACTGAAACAGTTTTACGGGAGACATAGATCCAGTAATGTTAAAGTACGGATTACGGTACAAATAAGAAACGAATACCGCGCATTTATTTCTTTATCGAAACGAATACCGCACATATATTTTTTACGGCTACGATTTAATGTGAATTTAATGGGACTGCCAGAATTAACGCCAAGATCGCGGAAGAGGACTTCCGCGGTTTGTGGTCATCACCACATCGGATGACACGTGGCGATGTTACATTGGAGCGCGGCATCTCCGAGGATTAAAGGAGCGAATTCGGACATACCACGTGTCGACATTTAGGCCATGTCGTACAGTGTCCGTACATAAAGTACACCGGCAGCTATACTTTTGCGTACAGAACTGTAATCTGATTAGTTCCGTACATCAGTAGATAGAGTCTGTGAGAGAGATAGGACTTAGAAAAATTAGAAGATAGGACCCCCTCTCCCAGAGAGCTTTTGTACAAAAGGTCAACTTTGACCCTCCATAACTTAGTGCTCAGGGGAGCAAATTCAGATATTCTTTTTTCTATCAACTCAAGGGAGTCTTCCTTTCACAGGGGTGAAGGTGGTTAGAGTTGTTGTCTGCCAGGGTGGCAGTTGTTCTTGCTAAAAAACAAAGGGGTCAGAGTAATCTTAGAGGCTTCTTAGAAGCTGTTCACTCTGAGGACTTATGGAGGTCTCACAGTTTCACGTTATGGGCCCACCCTCTAGGGTACTAATCTTTAATGGAACTGGCTTGATATATTAGGAAAGTATGATGATAGGAGCTCTATGCGAAAATTGGTTTTGGGGGATAGTGAGTGGACGGTTGGGGCGTCCATCAAATCTTGGAATCCCTCCAGGGTTTGGAGGAAGCAGATTCACCAAGAAAAAGGATCCACCTTCAACAAACGAAACAAAGGAAGGAGAGGTGGTGGACAAAGGAAAGCAGATGGAGACGACCACACCAATAACAACTTTGACATTAATGTCACCTATTCCGAGGAATGAGGAGAATGATACTGAAACCTGGGACTTCTACAATATGGCGCCAAAGCACTTCATCCTAAGCCATTTCACTCAAGGACTTGCATGTCCTTATTTGCAGGTAGAAAGGGCATCCGATCTTTAGATGGCTCTCATAGAGGTGTACCGAAGTGGTACAATTCAGAAACAACAGTTGGCTGATCAAAAAGTTAAACAGTATGTATACAAAGCGGGGAAGATGTTGGATTTTTGCAATGAGCTTTCTACACTCTTCAAGGAGCTAGAGAGGGCAAGAAAAGATTATAGTGAAAAAGAAAAGGTTAATTGTTTACTGATGAAGTTACCCGATGAGTTTGAGAACATAGTCAACCGTGTGTAGGACTTGCCGGACTCAAGGTGGATCTGGAACTTAGTGGTAGGGATGATTCTCGTTCGGGAGAATACAATTGAGATCCGGAGGGGAGGAAAGAGTGGGCAAGCCCTGGGAACTACGACCGATTAGAGGAACAAGGATTCCAGGAAACCGACCGGAAACTATGGGGGGAGGGAGCATAAAAATCAGACCGACGAGTTCAGACCAAGGGCTCCCAAAGGTTTATGTCATTTTTGTAAGAAACAGGGGCATTATATGGCAGAGTGCACTAAGCAAACCGAGCTTCGGTTAAAGGAGGGGCAGCCCGGTGGAACCCCAAGAGGAAAGAAAAAGACTCTTGTGACACAAGTACATGAGGTGGAATCGGAGGACGAGGACGATAAGCTCCTATTGGATGAGGAGTAGGAGGCAAAAAACGAGGTCGAAATTCGACGAAGGCAGAAATGTGCTTACAATGGATTGAAAGGTGAAGCAGGCTGGATTATAGATTCAGGTGCTTCCATGTACATGTGTAAGGATAAGCACCTGTTCAATAAAGTAAAGAAAGATTCCCACCATAGAGATAAAGTACGGGGAAGGGAGGATAGTCACTACTACTTTAGTAGGAATGGTAGATCTGAAAGTGTTAGTAGATGGAAAGACATCCATAGTAACATTTTTTGATGTATTGTTTATTCCGGAGCTGAACAAAAACCTCATCTCTACATGTGTATTAGATGATAAGGGTTTTTTTACTAGCACTATGGAATGAGTCTTTACTGCTAGTTTTGAGGAGGATTTCTATTTCATTGCTGAGAAAGGTAGCCAAGGGATGTTTAGGCTGATTATAAGTAATGAAACAAAGAAACTTTATTATGTTGGTGTTCATGATATTATGATGTGGCATAAGAGGCTTGGGCATGTGAATCTAGATAATTTAAGAGAGATGAAAAAGATGGGAGTGGTGGAAGGGATTCAATTCAGTGATAGTTATAATATAAGTGATTGAAGTGGATATGCCCAAGGTAAAGCACACAGATTACCTTTTCGCAAAACAGCCACCTATAAGGGAGAAAAAATTCTAGATTTAGTACAGACAGATATTTGGTGACCAGCTAAAGTGCCCTCACCTGGGGGGGAAGAGATTTATAATGACTATCACTAATGATTGGTCTCAATATTCCAAGGTGTATTTTTTGAAAAACAAGTCAGAAGCTCAAGATTGTTTTAGACAATATAAAGCATGGAGCGAAAAACTCCATGAAACTCCAATCAAGAGAGTAAGGAGTGACAATGGTGGAGAGTATACTTCTAACCAGTTTGAGGATTTTTTGTGGGAAGATGGAGTCCACCACCAAAAGACAATTCCAAAAAACCCGGAACAAAATGGGGTAGCTGAAAGGTTAAATAGAACACTAAGTGATAGTGCTAGAAGTATGTTGTCAGATAAGAAGATAGGAAAATGGTTTTGGGAAGAATGAATGAACTGTGCTAATTACCTCAAAAATAGAGTTCTTACTTCAGCTTTAAAAGATCAAACACCTTATAAGAGATGGACAGGCGGGAAACCAAACATATCTCACTTTAAGGTTTTCGGTAGTCAAGTATTCAGTCTAGATACAGATCGGTCTAATTAGAAGTTATAACTGTTAACGGGATACATAGATATGGTAGTGTAAAAGTACGAATTGCGGTACGGATAAGAAATCAATACCGCGCATTGATTTCGTAAGCGAAACAAATACCGCGCATGTATTTATTACGGCTATGATCAAATGCGAGTTTAATCGGACAGCCGGAATTAGTGCCGAGATCGCGGAAGAAGAATTCGGCGGTTTGTGGGCATCGCCACATTGGATGACGCGTGGCGATGTTACATTGGAGCGCGGCATCTCCGAGGATTAAAGGAGCGAATCCGGACATTCCACGTGTGGACATTTAGGCCATGTCGTACAATGTCCTTACATAAAGTACACCGGCAGCTGTACTTTTGCGTACGGAACTGTATTCTGATAGGTTCCGTACATCAGTAGATACAGTCTGTGAGAGTGATCTGAGCTCATCCAGATATATCCCAGACCGGTAAGAAACTCATCAAGTTTCTTATTACAGTGTCGAGGCGCCTGTTTCAAACCGTAAAGAGATTTAATCAGCCTGCATACCTTCCTCTCCTCTCCTACCTCTAAAAATCCTTCATGTTGTCGCATGAAAACCTCCTTTTCCAAATCTCCATGCAAAAAGGTTGTCTTGATATCCATCTGGTGCACCTCCATGTCTTCCGCTGCTGCCACAGTAAGAAGTATACAGAGAGAGGGAAATCTGAAGACCGGGGCAAAGGTTTCATCGAAGTTAATTCCCTTTTTTTGTGTAAATCCCTTTGCCACTAATCGGGCCTTGTAGCGCTCTATCGTGTTATTTGGGTTTAGTTTTAATTTAAAAACCCACTTACAACCAATTATTGGTTATCGGTTAGGTGAACAATCCACCAGCTCCCAAGTATCGGTTGCCATAATTGAGGCCATCTCCTTATTGATGGTTGTCTTCCACCAGTTCCTTTCTGAACAGGTCATCGCCTCTCTATAAGTCTGAGGTTCATCTTTATGAGATAGTATTGTAACCTTTTTATTAATCTATTTTTCTTGTAATCTTTTGCTACTTCTCCTTCCCCTCTCAAAATCAGAGGCCGGAATAGATGGTTCTCGTGGATTCTTTCGAGCAATCTCGTCTTCTCCCCTATCCCTTGATTCCGAATCAATTTCCACCACGTCTTTCGCTTCAAGAAGAGTTGTCACTGGAGTTTCCACAGCTGAGTCCTTTTCAGTCTGATTTGTACCTACAAGAATGTGAACTTCTCTAAAACCTGGATAGTTAGGAAGCTCAAAGTCATTGGAATTTTTTTGACTCAAATCTGATTTTTACTGACTTTGTATACTTGAAGGGATCCACAGACTTTCCTTCATCCATAACTACTAGATGCTTTACCAAGATTATATCTTCCCTTTTTATATCATAAACTCTATATCCTTTAACAACCTCATCATATCCTAATAAGTATCCCGGTTTTCCTTTAAGATCTAGCTTCCAATCAGACCGATATAAATCTAGACTGAATACTTGACTGCCGAAAAACCTTTAAGTGAGATATATCTGGTTTCTGGCCTGTCCATCTCTCATAAGGTGTTTGATCTTTTATAGCTGAAGTAAGATCTCTATTTTTGAGGTAATTAGCACAGTTCATTGTTTCTGCCCAAAACCTTTTTCCTATCTTCTTATCTGACAACATACTTCTAGCACTCTCACTTAGTGTTCTATTTAACCTTTTAGCTACCCCATTCTGTTCCGGGTTTTTTGGAACTATCTTTTGGTGTTGGACTCCATCTTCCCTTAGAATATCATCAATTTGGTTAGAAGTATACTCTCCACCATTGTCACTCATTATTCTCTTGATTGGAGTTTCATAGTGTTTTTCGCTCCATGCTTTATATTGTTTAAAAAAATCCTGAGCTTCTGACTTGTTTTTCAAAAAATACACCCTGGAATACCAAGACCAATCATCAGTGATAGTCATCATAAATCTCATCCCCCTAGTGAGGGCACTTTAGCCGTTCCCCAAATATGTGTGTGTCCTAAATATATATTTTTTTCTCCCTTATAGGTGGTTGTTTTGGGAAAAGGTAGTCTGTATGCTTTACTTTGAGCACATCCACTACAATCACTTATATTATCACTCTCACTGAACTTAATACCTTCCACCACTCCCATCTTTTTCATCTCGCTTAACTTATCTAGATTCACATGCCCAAGCCTTTAATGCCACATTATATTGTCATGAACACCTTTATAATAAAGTTTCTTTGTTTCATTACTTAAAATTAGCCTAACCATCCCTTGGCTACCTTTCTCAGCAATGAAATAGACATCCTCCTCAAAACTAGCAGTAAAGACTCATTCCCTAGTGCTAGTAAAAAAACCCTTATCATCTAATACACATGTAGAGATGAGGTTTTTGTTCATCTCCGGAATAAACAATACATCGAAGAATGTTACTATGGATGTGTTTCCATCTACTAACACTTTCAGATCTACCATTCCTACAAAAGTAGTAGTGACTATCCTCCCAATGCTGTACTGTATCTCTATGGTGGGAATCTTTCTTTACTTTATATAACAAGTGCTTATCTTTACACATGTGCATGGAAGCACCTGAATCTATAATCCAGCCTGCTTCACCTTTTAATCCATTGTAAGCATATTTCTGCGTTCGTGGAATTTGGACCTCGTTTTTTGCCTCCAACTCCTTATCCAATAGGAGCTCATCGTCCTCGTCCTCCGATTCCACCTCATGTACTTGTGTCACAAGGGTCTTTTTCTTTCCTCTAGGGGTTCCATCGGGCATGCGCCTCTTTTTACTGAAGATTGGTTAGCTTAATGCACTCTGCCATATAGTGCCCCGGTTTCTTACAAAATTGACATAAACCTTTGGGAGTCCTTGGTCCGGACTGGTCGATCTGATTTTTTTGCTCCCTCCCTCCAAATTTTCCGACTGGTTTCCGGGACTCCTTATTCCTCTAATCGGTCGCAGTTGCCAGGGCTTGCCCACTCTTTCCTCCCCTTTGGATCTCAATCGTATTCTCCCGTACGACAATCATCCCTACCACTGGGTTCCATATCCACCTTGAGTCCTGCAAGTCCTACACATGGTTGACTATGTTCTCGAACTCATCGGGTAACTTCATTAGGAAACAATTAGCCTTTTTCTTTTTCACTAAAATCTTTTCCCGCACTCTCTAACTCCATGAAGAGTGTAGCAAGCTCATTGCAAGAATCCAACATCTTCCCCCCTTTGTATACATACTCTTTAACTTTTTGATCAGCCAACTGTTGGTGCTGAATCGTACCACTTCGGTACATCTCTATGAGAGCCATCCATAGATTGAATGCCCTTTCTACCTGTAAATGAGGGCATGCAAGCCTTTTAGTATGATGGCGGAGGATGAAGTGCTTTGCCGCCATATTGTTGAAGTCACAGGTATCAGTATCATTCTCCTCGTTCCTTAGAATAGGTGATATGAATGTTAAACCAGTTATTATTGTTGAGGTCGTCTCCTTCTCCGTTGCTTTGTCCACCACCTCTCCTTCCTTTGTCTCCTCCGTTGAAGATGGATCTGCTTTCCTTGTGAATCTGCTTCCTCCAAACCCTGGAGAGACTCTAAGACTTGATGGACACCCTACTCGTCCACTCACTATCCCCCAAAACTTTATCTCGCATAGAGCTCCTATCATCATACTTTCCTAGTATATGAAGCCAATTCCATTAAAGATGGTTACCCTAGAGGGTGGGCTAATAACCAGAAACTCTGAGACCTCCATGAGTCCTCAGAGTGGACAATTTCCAAGAAGCCTCTAAAATAACCCTGACCCCTTTGTATTTCAACAAGAATAACTGCCACCCTTGCAAACAAAACTCTGACCACCTTCACCCCTGTGAAGGCAAGGTTTCCCTGAGTAGATAGCAAAAAGAATCTTTGAATTTGCTCCCCTGAGCAGTAAGTTATGGAGGGTCAAATTTGACCTTTTGTACAGAAGCTCTCACGGACAGAGGGTCTTATCTACCAATTTTTTATAAGTCCTATCTCTCTCACAAGCTCTATCTTCAGACGTACGAAGCCAATCATAATACACTTTTTTACACAAAAGTACACCTGCCGATGTACTTTCTGTAAAAATATTGCACGACATGGCCTAAAAGTCGACACATGTTATATCTGGATTCGGTCCCGTAATTCCCGGAGATGCCGTGATCCAACGTAATTTCGCCACGTATTGTTGGTTTTTGGAAACCCTTAGTCCTCTCTATATCACATTGCTATGCTGCCATGCGGGGCTGATCACACCGCAGCCATAGTAGCGTGTATGAAAAAGATATTCTGCTGCTATGCTACGCTGGTCATATTGTAGTCATAGCAGCTTGTGTACTATGTACTAAGTGTATTGGAACGTACGGAATTGGATTTCAAGTGACGAGAATAAACATAGACGAAAAGTACAGTTTGCGTAAAGGGAAATGGACGGCGGTACACTTCAGATACACGTGTCACTCCGTGAGGAAATCAAGATTAGTTTTCCCGATGGAAAAGTACAGTTTCATTTTTGGGGACCGAATTTACACGTGGAGGTTCTTCTTCAGTGATGAAAGAATACGTGGAAGGCGGATGGAGTCCGCCGTCATTTTTGGAAGAGAAATATCGAATGTGCTATCATTGTATGTTGGCCGTACGAAACATAATGCGGGGGTTAACATGTGAGGGATTCGACTCCACCGGAGCTACGGACAGCAGCGCCGTAAGTTTGGTCAATTTGGTGAGGGACGCGAAATTGCATCCATCACATGTTATTTATCATTGAAGGTCCAGATTCATTTGACAAAATTCGTAAGGTTTGTAAATAGTTACAACAGTGTTTTTGTCCTACTTGCATTAATTATTAGTGTAGATTTATTCATTCTGACATATCTCGAAGTATTCGGATATACTCACATTAATACAGGTAGTTGATTTATTACGTACGGCTGGTATGCCTCCGTACATACAGTAGTAAGCTCTAGTGTATATTTGTAGGACTTAGTCATTTTTCAGGTTTAGGAACTTTTTGGACAGAAACTGTTTCTGCTCCTTTTTGGGAATTTCATCTGAGAATTGCTCTCAGTTTTATTGGCAGAATTATCTGAAATTTTGCATGTGTGTTCCTCCTTGTGTGGGAAATATTGTGGCAAATTTGCAGACCTATTGTGTTTCTTATTTGCTTGGGGCTTCATTGTGAAGTTGGTCATATTTATCAAAGTTCTGGCAAGCTGTTTTTCTGCAACTTTGGCTGAGTGTTGTGATAATTCGGTTAGGTATTATTATATGAAATTTGGTGGGAATACTAAGTGGACTATGAAATATCTGATTAAGTAGTTTCAGCTTGGTTTGGTAATTTTGTAGAATTCTGAGTGGAATCAAAGGAGGCTGTTTTGGGGTAGTCTGTGGTGCTTCCGAGGGTACATTCATGGCTGAAAAGGGCTATGAACAACAGGTTATGGGCCCACGCCCATGGCTACCCCATTTTGGATGAATCAACCCTGCCCATATTTGATGGTTCTAAATATTACTATTGGAGGAGTATGATGGAGAGTTACTTTAAGTCGAGGAAGCTAATGGATGTGGTGGACGGGACATGTGTTGAATCATCTGTTAGATGGGAGGAGAAAAACAATGAGTGTATGCTGACTATCAAGCTATCCTTGAACGAGGAACTTGTAATGACTTACCTTGGTTTAGAAAGTGCAGCTGAATTATGGAAGTGCTTAGAACGTGCATATCAAAAGACTTCTGTGTATCACTGGATGAGTAATGTTACAAAAATAATTGAGTACAAGTATGATGGAGGTAGTATGTTGAATTATTGTATTAGGATACAAATACTGTTTGCAGAAAACGATATTGCAGGAGGAAACTTTACCAATGCTCAAAAGGCTTTCTTGTTAATGAAAGGATTACCGAAGGAACATAGGTGTGCTTTAGATAGATTAAGACAAGTTGATAAAAGGGATTGGAACTTACCTTTAGCAATCAGGTGTGTTTTAGAGGAAGATGCTAATAACGAGTCTTTAAAGAATAGGGGGAATTGTCAAGGTGTCAGATCACAATTTCAAAGAAATAAGAAAAGTTGTAAGCTTGAAAACTGTTTTTACTGTAATGATGTAGGGCATACTTTCAGGGTATGTCCGCTATATAAAAGTGCATGTGTTGCAGGAACTTTCAGGAAAGGATGGGATGACAATCGAGTTCGACCCCCTAAACGAAGGGTTACACTTCCCGTCAAATAATTTGTATACTTACCGATTGTTGCTTTTCGAGATATAGAACATGAGGAAGGAAAAGAAAACCTTGTTGTTACCGAAAATGGAGTGGAGAAAGAGGTGACAGAAAAAGAGTCAGTTTTTGTAACTTTTACAAGCGACATATTGGTGAGTGATGAAGAGGTGCAAGAGGAAAAGGTTATTGAAGTAAGAATATTAGGAAGAAGTGAAAGGGATTTGGAAGTTGAAACTGAAAATAATTTGCAAGAGGAGATTAATACAGAAGAAGAAGGAGAGAGGAAAAGTGTTCAGAAAATTGGAGTACGTGAACGAGTTTATAATACGGAAAAAGAAAATAAAATTGCGAAAATGGGAAAAACATCAAAATTCAGTAAGAAAACAAAGAAAGGAAGTAGAATTCAAAGGATGAATCGTAGAAGAAAACGTATTCCGCAAGTGATCAAAAGAAGACGGCGTGAAAAATAACTTTACTGAAGTGACTACCATTAACATTCGGTAAAATTCATGGAATTTTGAATTTTGGTTTTTGTTTGTTCTAAAATTGATTGAAAAATAGAGTTTTAATTTAAAGACCTAGAAAGAGGCAGCGGAAGCAATGGTGTGTCTAGGAAGAAGGAATTTAGGAAGAGATGGCCGCAGGGAGCTGGAGCAGTGGAGACGTTGAACCCATCTTGCTGCACTGCTATGTTGCTATGCGGCGTTGCCATGCTGCTATGTTGCTATGCGGCATTGCTATGCTGCTATATTGCTATCCGGCGTTGCTATGCTGCTATACTGCCCTTATCTGACATCGCAATTATAGCAGCCACTATACTCTTATTTTATTCGGGTGCACGAAACTAAATTTTCGGGGGAGTGTTGGTTTTTTTTTTGGAAAATGAGTTTCGTGCGTACGCGACGTTTCGTGCGTACACAATGTTCCGTGAGTACAGTACGCGGTTTATATTTTGTATGCAATCTGGATTTACAGTGGAGGTTTGAAAGGATATGCGAATTGGGGGAGTAATGATACTAACTGTGTTGGGATATACAAAATTATTTGAGTAACGGTTGAACAAAACGGAAGAAGGGAGGAATGTGGACTCAATGGTTGAGAGAGTCTAAAGGTTTGGGGGAGTGTTGGTTTTTGGAAACCTTTAGTCCTCTCTATATCACATTGCTATGCTGCCATGCTGCGCTGATCACACCGCAGCCATAGCAGCGTGTATGAAAAGGATATTCTGCTGCCATGCTGCGCTGGTCACATCGCAGTCATAGCAGCTTGTGTACTATGTACTAAGTGTATTGGAACGTACGGAATTGGAATTCAAGTGAGGAGAATAAACATAGACGAAAAGTACGGTTTGCGTAAAGGGAAATGGACGGCGGTACACTTCAGATACACGTGTCACTCCGTGAGGAAGTCAAGATTGGTTTTCCCGATGGAAAAGTACAGTTTCATTTTTGGGGACCAGATTTACACGTGGAGGTTCATCTTTGGTGATGAAAGAATACGTGGAAGGCGAACGGAGTCCGCCGTCATTTTGGAAGAGAAATATCGATTGTGCTGTCATTGTATGTTGGCCGTGCGAAACATAATGCGGGGGTCAACATGTGATGGATTAGACTCCACCGGAGCTAGGGACAGCATCGCCGTCAGTTTGGTCAATTTGGTGAGGGACGCGAAATTGCGTCCATCACATGTTATTTATCATGGACGGTCCAGATTCATTTGACAAAATTCGTAAGGTTTGTAAATAGTTACAACAATGTTTTTGTCCTACTTGCATTAATTATTAGTGTAGATATATTCATTCTGACATATCTCGAAGTATTCGTATATACTCACATTAATACAGGTAGTTGATTTATTACGTACGGCTGGTATGCCTCCGTACATACAGTAGTAAGCTCTAGTGTATATTTGTAGGACTTAGTCATTTTTCAGGTTTAGGAACTTTTTGGACAGAAACTGTTTCTGCTTCTTTTTGGGAATTTTATCTGAGAATTGCTCTCAGTTTTATTGGCAGAATTATCTGAAATTTTGCATGTGTGTTCTTCCTTGTGTTGGAAATATTGTAGCAAATTTGCAGACCTATTGTGCGTCTTATTTGCTTGGAGCTTCATTGTGAAGTTGGTCATATTTATCAAAGTTCTGGCAGGCTGTTTTTCTGCAACTTTGACTGAGTGTTGTGATTATTCGGTTTGGTATTATTATATGAAATTTGGTGGGAATACTTAGTGGACTAGGAACTATCTGGTTGAGTAGTTTTAGCTTGGTTTGGTTATTTTGTAGAATTCTGAGTGGAATCAAAGGAGGTTGTTTTGGGGTAGTCTGTGGTGCTTCCGAGGGTACATTCATGGCTGAAAAGGGCTATGAACAACACAATTTTGTATCCTCTGCTGAAAAAGCAACAGTTTTATTCGGGGGTCTTTGAGGAATAGAAGGTTCGCGATGTCTCCATCCTTTTCGGAAGATACCTTTTTCAAGAGCTTTTATATACAAAAGACAAGCTTTGAAGGAGTGACCATCAGTATAGTAATAAACACATTTCTCAAACTGGGGATTAAACTAATTCCCTTGATATCTACTTTCTCTCTGAAATTGAGCCGTGAAGGCTACAGCTGGTTTCCCACATCCTAAAACTGTTTGAGTGGCTTCTTATGACAAGATAAACTCTATAGTTGTTTGCAAATTCCAAAGAGGTTTGGACAATTTTTTCATTTAATCTGAGGCTGTTTTATATTCACTAGGTAGCCCTTTTAAGAGAATCATGGCCTGATGATAAGGGGAGAAAGTCCCCCCATAACATGCATTTTTTGACAATAACATTCGAAACCGATTAGTGTATTCCACCATGTTATCGCCTGTATACTTATACTCATAGATCTGACTTGCAGTTATAATCTCATGCTGGTCACTAGCTCTAACATAAGAAGATTTCAAAGCATCCCACAAATTTGATGCCTTTGTAACATTAATATATGTCATATGCAATTCTTTTGATATCATAAGCTTCACTAAATGCAAAGCTTAGTCATTTTTCTGATTGAAGATGGCATCAGATACTGCCAGGGATCCATTTAACACATCAATAAGTTTCACTTGCTTGAAGTAAGACTTAACCAAATCTGCCCAATACAGATATTCACGTCCATCAAAGACTGGAATTCGTGAAGGCGGGCCCGTGACTTGTTGTTCTGAGACAACTGCTGGTACTTAAGATGAAGAAGAAGAAGTAGTAGTAGTCATTGTAGAACAAGACAATGAGGAAGCTTCCACAAATACCAATGGCAAAACAACAACTTTGATAGAAAATAACTTTCAAGACAAAGATACAATAGTCCTACAAATCTACCACAAGGTAGATATCATAAAAAGGAACACACACATAAAATTTCACTTAATTCTACTCACAGATCTGTGAGATATTCAGAGGTCAATTTGCATAAAACTGAGTGTACAGTTTTTGATATCGTTTGTTCCTAAAGTCTAAAAATTTACTAAGTCCTACTTCTTATACAGTGAAACTACACTAAGCTGTACGGAGGCATTCCAGCCGTACATCTAACATTCTAACACAACAAATACTGTGAGTATACTTGTGTACTGAAGGTATGCCATAAACCACATTTTCAACACTAAACAACTAATTCACTACAGACAAAATTCTGTTATACCAAATATTTACACCGAAGTTCAGAGAACGTAAGTGATAGTGATCTAGTCATGCCTCGTCATTATTTGTTGGCAATGGCTGTCACCCGTCCGATTAGAGGATTTGGCACCGTAGATGTGACTTCACGAAGTCTCGTGGTCCTGTCGAATTTCCGTACGTCCATGGAGAACATACTCACGCTTTTCTCTCACTATTTGTTGGCGGCGGCTGTCAGCTGTCCGATTAGAGGATTTGGCACCGTAGATGTGACTTTACGAAGTCCCATGGTCCTGCCGAATTTTTGTACGTCCATGGAGGACATACTCACGCTTTTCTCTGAATTGACGACGCGTGTCCCAAGAGTGAATAAACCGTGAACTCCCTACTTCAGTGTCACACTAGTTTCGGTAAGTATTGAACCGAACTCAACCAAAAATAATCTTAAGTCCTGAACAGCTCTCTCCCTCACAGCTGAGGCATACAGAGGACTAAAGCTTTCTAAAAAACAACATCTCGTACTATTGTACCGTACTTTATGACGTATTACATGATAAAACATACCGTGGTGATTTTTCGACCGCAACAAACCCTCGCTTCTAAATTTTTCATGTGATACAAGTTATCCTGTTTTGTCCTACGTCAGGTTTAGGGTGAACTTCCATTAGAGGAAAAGTGGGGTTGTTTATTGGATGCCGAACGATTTCGTACAGATTCGTACCATTTTGTTTTCTTGTCAGACGAAACATGACAAAACATGTTGTTGAAATTCATAGATTTCTATAGTATTTTCTAGGTTTAAATATGTTAGGAAAAAGAAAAAGGACAGACAGGCTGCCTCCACCTCCTTTCTCTAGCCCCCATACTTGTTGTAGTCACTGAAGGATAGAGAAGGTAGTTGATCCATGGCTGCCTTAGTTCA
Source organism: Zygnema cylindricum (assembly GCA_037447655.1). Taxonomy (NCBI): domain Eukaryota; kingdom Viridiplantae; phylum Streptophyta; class Zygnematophyceae; order Zygnematales; family Zygnemataceae; genus Zygnema; species Zygnema cylindricum. Next base: position 224,481 of record JBBHKE010003160.1, on the reverse strand, counting down.
ACAGGCAGTTATTTTTAGAAGGTTACTAAAAATAGTCTTGACAGACCCAGGATTTGAACCCGGAACTTGCGGTTCGTCAAGTTGGCCGATAGCGGTCAGCTTTATCCTACTAGAGTAGGACCAATGCTAAGTGCTATAGAGTATGATAGATATATATACATTTAGGAAGTAAGAAATCCATTTAACTAAAACTAGATACGGCGTGCATAGATACAGTTTTAGTACGACATCATTTCAGAATGAATACCTCGCATTTGGTTGACAGCGAAACAAAAATCTCGCAAGTAATTATTACGGTTAAGATTACGTCTCATTACGAATCCGACGGCGCACGTCATCGCCGAAATCCCGGAGTGGTCACCTTGGCGTTTTGTGACGTGGCATGACCTGGAGCCTCGTGGAGAGATGACATTCGGTCATAGGAATTCCGAGGAATGTACGGACAAATAAAAAGTAGACACGCGTCCACTTAATAGCTTTGTCGTACATAGGCCGTACAAAAGGTACACCGGCTGTAGTACTTTTTGGTAAGGTACAGTAATTTGATTGGTCTGTACTTTAGTAGATAGAAGTTATTAGAAGGAATCAGGACTTAAAAAATTTTGGTAGGTAGTCACCTCTCCCTTTGAGAGTTTGTACAAATTGGCATTTTTGGTGCCTCATAACTTATCGGCTGGTTGGCCGTTTTCAGTGATTCTTTTTGCTACGGACTCAGAGGAGTCCAGGCTGCATAGGGGTGCAATCAAATTGACAGTTTGCCTTCTTGGGCAGCAGTGGTCGTTTTTTAAAATGGGTTAGTTAAATACTATCTAGAGGCTTCCTATATTCCGTAGTCCAATGGAGGACACAGAATTGCACATGTCTACTGGTTGGCTCCAATAGTATAGGCGTAAATATCGACCATTGGATTTTTCGCTTTTTTAGATTCGCGGGGCAATCACGCACATTGTCCAGTTTGAAGAGACTCTCCTCGGCGACGAGAGTTTCTTCACACTGGTCGCGTACCATTAGTACACGTGAAAAGAAAAAAAAAATCCACCACGAAAAGGCAATGAGAATCGAACACGTCGTACATGTCATGCGCCTTCCGCCATGAGGTATGAAGGTCGACCGAATCGCACGCTCTTTCTGGCATCCGCTGAACTTAAAAGTTTGCGGCGCCTTTTTGACATGCCGTTCCGTAATTTTGATTTTCAATTTCAAAATTAAAATCTGGTCGCAAAATTTTTGTACGAATCATTAACTACCTCCGCCCGTACGAATATTATATACAAATTTTTAGCTTGAGGAATATTTCTAGATTTTAAGAATCTGAAAATTAACCTACGTGGCGCCAATCATAATTGGGAAACGATGTCTACTTGCACGACATAATGGAAAGAAATAGACATATCCGCATGTTTACTGGGACCGCCTAATGGAGAACAGGCCTTATATAAAATAAAGGTATATATATATAAAGTTACATATGAGTTATACCTATAGAAGATATATTAGTTCCAAACAGAAATGATGTACCATACTTTTTATTTGTAGAATGTGTGAACCATGTGCTATACAGGATTTACAAACATAATTTAGTGTAGTCTCCTCTCCTTTCCTCTTTTCTCCTCTCCGCTCCGCTCCCCTCCGCTCCCCATCCCTCCCCTTACGGGGGGTTCTTCTGTTAGTTCGAAGGTTTCATAGGCATCCGCTGAACTTAAAAGTTTGCGGCGCCTTTTTGACATGCCGTTCCGTAATTTTGATTTTCAATTTCAAAATTAAAATCTGGTCGCAAAATTTTCGTACGAATCATTAACTACCTCCGCCCGTACGAATATTATATACAAATTTTTAGCTTGAGGAATATTTCTAGATTTTAAGAATCTGAAAATTAACCTACGTGGCGCCAATCATAATTGGGAAACGATGTCTACTTGCACGACATAATGGAAAGAAATAGACATATCCGCATGTTTACTGGGACCGCCTAATGGAGAACAGGCCTTATATAAAATAAAGGTATATATATATAAAGTTACATATGAGTTATACCTATAGAAGATATATTAGTTCCAAACAGAAATGATGTACCATACTTTTTATTTGTAGAATGTGTGAACCATGTGCTATACAGGATTTACAAACATAATTTAGTGTAGTCTCCTCTCCTTTCCTCTTTTCTCCTCTCCGCTCCGCTCCCCTCCGCTCCCCATCCCTCCCCTTACGGGGGGTTCTTCTGTTAGTTCGAAGGTTTCATACATCATTCCTATCGAGGTTGTTTTACTCAAATGGTGATTATTGTATTTTTTTTTTATTTTTTTTGGGCAAACCATGCCACTGTCTGGGTCTATACCCAACCGGCTTGACATGTTGAAATGGTTGAGCGTGACGATGGAGGAGCCAACTCTTTTGGGAGGAGTGGCTCTAAAATCTACATTGTTTCCTTAATACTGTCTATTCTTAATATGTGCTTTACAACAAATGCAAGCTTCTATCCTCCTTCGATCTATTATTGTTGCTATAATTTGTCGACGGTGTTACGAAATCCTCTTGCGCACTCCCCAAACATCTTTTTAACAGGTCTTCCGGCTATGTTGAGGATTGGGCGATTGTTTTTGTTTTGAGGACGCTATTTAATAGTTGTTTATATGCTTGTTGTTCCTTTCAATGCCTTTTGTTGGCTAGCCCATGTTTGTGTGCTAGTTTATTCCTTATTGTTTTTCCATTTTAGATTGCTTCCACCCAATTCGATTTTTCAACATCGTTTTCCCCTTCCTTTTATGGTTTCACGTCTTCGATGGTTTACCATCTTGCCTCCTAGATGAAAGATACATAGTGGAACACAGTAATATTCAAACACCGAGTGTGAGTGCGAGATTTTGCATAAAATACATTGAACCATACTAGTTCCTCAAACATTAGGACAAGGAAAAATTCGAAGACTTATTTTTTTTCTTCCAATCGCCACTATATTGATGTTAAAGTAAACACCAATACTATTCTTTTACTCTTATGTATAGTTGTTTTAATTACTTATTATTTCATCTACTTACATATTATAAACAACATTTCTATGAAATCGAACCCCTAAAATGATGCTCTTAGCAATATTTATGCATTGAACTCTCGTTTTTTTATTTCTCTCCAGTAAACTATCATACAGTGGTTTATGTATTGAATTCTCGTATGTTATATGTGCTTAACTCTTGTATTTTTTTTGAACTAAATTTGCATATTTTATTTCTCTGTACTACATTCTCGTACTGTTACAATTTTTTTTTTAAATTTATGATGTCTTTCGAAGTGTGAGAACTCATTTTCTAAAATTTTATCATTGTCCGGTCTTTCAAAATTTTTTGATGTTTTTTTAGGGTTTTGGATCTCTCTCTTTTACGTAGGACGTTCATTCTTCCCTCAAATCCTCGAACGGTATTGGCACAGCGATAACAACCGCGAATGCAAACAAACCATACATTTGTGAAAAATAATCGTAAGTAAATTTAAGATTTTTTTAAGATTTATGTTTTTCCCACGATTAATATTTGCTTTTGACTTTTGTAGAAAAAACCATAAAAAATGGTAAGAGAAAAGAGAGAAGAAATAGTGGCATAAGTCTTTCACAAAGTCACAAATAAGATACAAGGTTTCACTAAATGAAATGCATCTAGATACAATACTTTATTTTTCTAAAAGATTAAAAAATCGTTTAATGAACATAATAAAAAAGCAACAAAAAGCAGTAACAACAACGGCAATGAAATGTAAATACACTCATAATGGAGTCAGTAACAAAACTATGGCATTAAACAACTATTAACAGCATTCATTGATAGAATATAACATATAGAGCATAAAATAAAATGTTATAAATCATTGAATTGGCACCATAATACGAAATCAATCATATCCAACAATTCACGATCTACGCTTTTCTCGAGGAGTCACACAAAGCCACACTTTCATCCCATCATAGATTGTAAATCTAGTAGCTACATTTAGACCCATCTGTAAAATAACATGTTTCCGTAATGAGAACCATCAATTATATTTCTCTAAAAATAAGATGATAGGTTTATTATACGACTAGTCTCCAACCAACAATTAATTATATGAATTTGTCTCCTAATTTATACTCTTACTGCCCATACTCAAAATGATTATGGTGATAATTCTTTCAAAACTAGACATCCATGTCACGTTTTGGAAACCACACACACCATCTCCATGCTTTTACACTTGTCTACTACTTAAAATGAAATCACCTGACTTGTTCAAAAAATGTGACAAATATTTTTGTCACTCAGTATTCTCAATCAAACAGCCTCAAGTTTACCCAACCCTTGAAGAAACACCATTAAGATGCAAACACACACAAGCATTTCTCCTCTACATTTTGTGCAAAGACCACATCCTTCAATCAAAGTGAAGAATCGAACTACTAATCGGACAAAAGACTAAACGATCATATAATATGACAATTTGTCAATCTAAGACACACAAACGCCTAACAAACTCTAGCAAAGCCTAGCAAAGCCTAGCCAAGCCCAGCCAAGCCTAGCCAAGCTTACCCAAGCCTAGCCAAGCCTTGCCAAGCTTACCCAAGCCTAGCCAAGCCTAGCCAAGCATAGCCAAGCCTAGCAAATCCTAGCTAAGCGTAGCAAAGTCTAGCCAAGCCTAGACAAGCCTAGCCAAGCCTAGCAAAGCCTAGCCAAGCCTAGCAAAGCCTAGCCAAGCCTAGCAAAGCCTAGCCAAGCCTAGCCAAGCCTAGCCAAGCCTAGCCAAGCCTAGCCAAGCCTAGCAAAGTCTAGCCAGGCCTAGCAAAGCCAAGCCAAGCCTAGCCAAGCTTAACAAAGTCTAACCAAGCCTAACCAAGCCTAGCCAAGCCTAGCAAAGCCTAGCTTCGCCAAGCAAAGCCTAGCCAAGTCTAGCCAAGCCTAGCTTAGCCTATCTAAGCCTAGCCAAGCCTAGTTAAGCCTAGCAAATTCTAGCCAAGCCTAGCCAAGCCTAGCAAAGCCTAACCAAGCCTAGCCAAGCCTAGCTAGGCCTAGCAAAGCTTAGCCAAGCCTATCCAAGCCTAGCCAAGCCTTGGCGACCTAACAAAGCTTAGCCAAGCGTAGCCAAGCCTGGCCAAGCCTAACTAAGCCTAGCCAAGCATAGCCAAGCCTAACCAAGCCTAGTCAAGCTTAGCTAAGCATAGCAAATCCCAACAAAGCCTAGCCAAGCCTAACAAATTCTAGCCAAGCCTAGCAAATTCTAGCCAAGCCTAGCAAATTCTAGCCAAGCCTAGCAAATTCTAGCCAAGCCTAGCAAAGCCTAGCCAAGCTTAGCCAAGCCTAGCAAAGTATAGCCAGACCTTGCAAAGCCTAGCCATGCCTAGCCAAACTTAGCTAAGTCTAGCCAGGCCTAGCAAAGCCTAACCAATCCTAGCCTAGCCAAGCCTAGAAAAGCCTAGCCTAGCCTAGCTAAGCCCCGCCAAGCCTAACAAAGCCTAGCAATGCCTATCAAAGCCTGATGTAGTAACTGAATCAGAAGCATTTAATTACGCATTTCTTTCGAACTGCCCATAAAGGCGAGAAATGGTCAAACCGCCTAAATGTCTACCTTTTGGGGAGCGAAGCTCTAAAAGTCAACTTTAAGAGTCAACTTTGCCACCTGGTACAGATCTCCTACTCATAGACAATCATATAGAAGTACGCCAATTTTTTTTTTTTAATTCTGAGTCGCAGCGATCGCGTGGGAATCGTACGATTTTTCTAGGAAATCGCCACGATTCGCTTGAAAGTGACTTCGTAGCTTTCTGCCACCTAATTATGCTTAGTGGATCTATCCACGTAAGTGAACATAATCTAGTGTGAGGAGAGAGTACTTTCTGAACAATTTTGTTTGGCAAGATTTCATATTTTTTTTTGTGACTTTGCGACAAGTTACGAATCTACAATGCCAAAGTGTACCGTACTGTTCACCGCCAATCGCTATTAGCGTACAGGTTTCTTTAGCGTATAGGAATAATTACAGTGATCTACGCTAATTAGGAATTTGAAAATTAAAAAAAAAACATAAATTATAATTGTTTATTAATGCTAATTTGGGTCTTTGAAAAAAAATACATGTCGGTCGCAAATATGCTTACACTAATATAGGTACTTGTAAAAAATCTGACAAATATTACACAAATCGTACGTTCACACAGTTGAAACGTGGTTGTTGGACGAATATGTGCGAATCTGATATTTGACAGCCTGATTTCATCCCCTTTTTAGAGCGCATATTCTCATGCGTCCGCGGTTACTAAAACTCATTAATTATAATTTTTCACTTAAAAAGGTACAAATTTGTACGGTCTGACACCTACCGTACTCCACACTATTTAAATGACAAAGTACTTTCGTTTTTACGCTAATTGGACAATAAACCCTAAATAGGGTTAAAGAAAAAACATAATAATTTATGCTATTTAAGAATTTGGAAAAATAAAATGCCGGACCGAATTAGGGTGAAGTTCCATCAAGCGAAAAGTGGCGTTTTTTACATAAATCCACGACTCTCTGTACCAAATTGTACCGCCTATTTTGGTTTTATACGAAAAACAACATTACAGAGAATTTTGCCGATACTCTCCGAAGGTCTTGGAGGTAATATTGGCCGTCGGATGTTCATCTGCGAGGAATTTTTGGTTTTATACGAAAAACAACATTACAGAGAATTTTGCCGATACTCTCCGAAGGTCTTGGAGGTAATATTGGCCGTCGGATGTTCATCTGCGAGGAATTCACTTCAATTTTCTCTGTTACACTCAACCCACCTCGAGGAGGTGGGTTGGCATATACTGGAAAAAAAAATTGTGACACAGGTGGACCATTAAGCTACGTGTCATGATGGAAAACAAACGAAAAATCTTAAGATTTGCAAATGACACGCGGCTTCCAAAATACAACCGAAAATAAAAACGAAATTTCGTAACATTCCCTCGGCACGCTATTTTCGGTAAATTTTGTTCGTCACACTATTTCTCTCAAAGGATTTTCGATATGTTCGAAACCTGAAACCCTAAAAAATGAGCTGGCGAACAGACAGGCGTCTGCAAAATGTATAAAAGTTTTGTCGTATGATTACTTCGTACACAGGTACATTGTACGCAAGTCAAGATTTGAAGTTAAATTTGTCGGTGCTAAAAATCTGAAAGATATTCAATATCGGATCGTAGCTTGCGTGGCGCCAATCAATTTAGAGCACGTGGCTTACAAACTCTACGTGATGGAACTTCGACTCAATCGACCCGGTCTGTAGAGTTTGCCGTATAATTACAGAAACGTATGATGGAACTTCACCCTTAGCGTTCAATACGCTAATAGCGAATGGCGGTGTACTGTCCTGGATCTTGCGAGGTTTCGGGAGCCCCGCAGGGGTGCCGAAGGCGTCCACGTCGCCCCGGCCTCTTGCTTTCTGCGCACGACTGTATGTTTAGGGGTTTTAGTTTGGTCGTGTATTTTTTATAAAAAAAACAAAAAACAAATGACCCTAAACATCTAAACCCTATTTTAGATACCCGATTACGGCCTTTGTTTGGGTATGCGGGACGGGTCCCGCGAGTGTACTGTACTTTCTGTCCGTGAAATCTTTTTAATAAGGACAAATTTACTAAGTTGCATGAAGAATCTGGGCGCCAAACAGATGTCAACAGATTCTTTTGTACCAAGTAGCTAAAAGACAAACTTGTCAAGTAGATTTGTCGTGCTTGAATAAATTTGATCTCGAAAACTCCACCGATTTCGAATTTCTCAGGTTGTTTTGCATGTTTTCACCGTACAAAAAAAACAGACAGGTGAAAGCTCAATGGATATCGAAGTTATCCATCCGTAGTTTTATCAAATCCCAAAATGAAAAAGAACAAAAAGTAAAAAACCGGAACAGGAACCGGAACCAACACCCAAACTGAAAACGTTACCGAAACCGGAACGGCTACCAAATCCCGAAACCACCCCAAAGCCGAAACCCCTCAAAACCCCCGAAACCGAAACCGGAACCGATTGCGAAACCGGAACCGGAACTGAAACCGCAACCGCAACCGAAAAAGTAACCGGAACTGGAACCGAAACCCCAGAAACCTAAATTGCGTGACTTAGGGTGTGTCCCCATGTGGCTAAGTTCAGGTTTTTTTCTGTCGTTTTCCTTTAAAACTTAGCGCCGTACTGCCTAAGTTGTAACCGTACGAAGGAATCGCAAATTTGCAGAGTACAATTTGCGTCATCCTTGAACTTAGGATGTACGAAAATTTGTGTTGAATCCGTCATGCCGCGATTCAAAATTTCCTTTTGCTGTCTTTTTTTGGACTTGAATCGGTGTACCCCTGTGTGGGATTCAGTGCGTTAAATCCAAAGACCCCAAAGCCAAGGTCAAGGCCAATGAAAAAGCCAACGCCAACGCCAAAGTCAAGGCCAAGGCCAAAGCGTTAGCCAAGGCCAAAGCCAAAGCCCCCAAAACTCCCCAAAGCCGAAACCCCACCAAAGCCCTAAACCATCGGCAAGGCCAAAGCCATTGCAAAAGTCAAACCCACAACCAAGGCCAAGGACAAGG
>JBBHKE010003160.1:99217-215915 GCA_037447655.1 Zygnema cylindricum | reverse complement strand
CTACACCGCGAATCGCTATTAGCGTACATGACGCTAATTGGGGTACCCCTTTTTTTGGGGCAAATTCTCAAATAGAATAAAGTACGCTAAATGTTTTTGCACGTTATTTGAGGTACCCCGCTCAATGCGGTTCATAACTGTAATTTAGTCCCCCTTTAAATAGTGTGGTGTACGGACTGCCAGATCTGTACTATTCCGTACATTTATAAATTTAAAAGTACATAAAATATAATAATATATAATTGCGTAAATATTTTCCGGCATACGCAGATGTCAAAAAAACGCGACGGTGTACGATTTGAACAGTTTCGTACATATACATGTTTTAGTGTGGACATATTATGTGCTAGAAATTTTTTCAAAGCAGTTTACAAATTAGAGTACATGATAAATTAGTATCATGGTGTACCCGAAAAAACACAATTTACCGTAAAGTACGCTAATTGTTTCATTACGCTATCTATTTCATTACGCTAATAGCGATTCACGGTGTAGTGTTGGGTATCGAAGACCTTTTGCCGATATTCGATATATATGGAATTCTAGGTATCCGATAATCGATATATCGAATTCATGTACCTAGAAGCAGAGGTCGCAAACGGTCACCAAAAACCGTGGCCGACCGTTAACCGACCGCCCGCGCCGGATCCGGAACGGATTCGGTTGCCAAATTTTGGGGGTCGGGCGGCTACGGTCGGTTGATTCACCAGGAAAAAAAAGCGGTCGGTTACGGTCGGTCAACCAAAAAACCAAAAAAAATGACAATTTTGTACTGTCCCTATAATCCAACATTCTTATACTTTGTACTATTTGGTATCGTGGAAGTACATGACATCATGATTAACGTTGCAAATCTGAGACGGTACTGTAGTAAAGCTAATCAATTCGCAAATCATAGGGAAAGCGACAAAGCGTCGCAAATCTGACACGGTAAAACACTATTCATTTCGCAAATCTTAAGCAACGCGACAAAGCGTCGCAAATCTGACACAGTACACCGCGAATCGTAATTAGAGTAATGAAAAAATTAAAGTAAAAAAACCAAAAAAAACAATTAGAGTGATTAACGCTAATTTATGTGATAGAGCTTTTTCAACTATGAAGTTTACTCTAATTTATTTAGTTATTCTATATAGGGTTATGTCGGCGATAATTATGTGTGCGATAATTATGAACACTAAATTACGTAGACGTACAAAATGTGTCAGTCCGGTATAGTATTGACGTCATTATGACGCTAATAATATTTGTCCTATTGAATGTCAGTTAATGTTCACACTGACGACGATGCTGTCGACAGACGAGAGTTATGCGAACGACTTTTTTTCGATGTGATTGATTTTTTTGTTTAGTGCGATTTCACGTGCGAGCGCGATTCTATTAAATCATTATTTGTACCTTTTTACTTATAAAAGTACAACTTTGCACGGTCAAATGTCGTCCGTACTCCACACTATTTAAAAATAACCTATATTATAAATTTTTACACTAATTAAACCTCACCCAAATTAGAATAATTAAAAATTTAGAATCGATTACTCTATTTGATGTGATAGAGTCGAAATTTCGAGCGACCGAATTAGAGTAACTTACTCTAATTACGATTCGCGGTGTAATACACTATTCATTTCGCCAATCTTAGGGAACGCGACAAAGCGTCGCAAATTTCACACGGTAGTAACACTATTCATTTCGCAAATCTTAGGGAACACGACAAATCGTAATTATTGGCTTCTTCGTACGTCGTACATTGGTTAATTTTGTACTTTTTCGGTTACGGGCGGGCACGGTTAGTCGCGAAAAATCGAGATTCGGTTAATTTTTATTTTCGTAAACGCCGGTCGGTTAACGGTTAACAATTTTGGAGCGTGACATAACTCGGTCGGGCGTCGGTTACTCAGATTTTGAAAAAAAAAAAACGGTCGGTTTCGGTTATGTAAAATTTTGACTTTTCGACCTCTGACTAGAAGTTAAATATCCGGATATTTATGCGATTTTATTTTTCCGATTTTTTTCTCAAACCTATCGCGATAATTTATGTTGATCCCGATACGATATATCGAGGAGTTTGCTCGATCGATATTCGATATATCGAATATCGAAATTATCGCGGTATGAATTTACCCGATACCCAATATTAGTTTTTAGCTTTGATAGCTTGTCGCTATTTTGTAGTGTTGTGTATTGGCAAGAAATTCATCGCGATAACACTGATACCTATAGTTATCGGTTAATGAACGGTCAGGGCTCCCGATATATCGCTCCGAGACCAACAAATTCCTTATCGGCGATAAGTGGAAAAATATAATACGAAATATAATAGTACTTTATAATATACTATATTATATTTTTTATTTTTTCATTGTATTTAGCGTGGCATGCCACGTGTAATAATATTTTCCGTACTCTGTGTAACGGAATAACGGCGGTTCAATATGAAGTAATAAAACGTACAATTGTACGGTAGGAACCGACAATTATCGCCGATAGGTATCGGTACCTGTGTTATCGCGATGGAATACCGATAATATGCGAACTATTTATTGGCGATAACATTGGTTTCGATATATCGTGCCAGCATATCGATTATCGGCAAGCCAAAAAAAGGTACACATCGATTATCGCCAAAACCATGCCGATACACAGCACTACACCGCTAATCGTTATTAGCGTAGAAGTTTCTTTAGCGTACATGAAAAATTACTGTGGTTTACGCTAATTAAGAATTTGAAAATTTTGAAAAAAAACATACATTCTAATTGTTTAATAATTATAATTTGGGTCTTTGAAAAAAATAAATGTCGGTCGCAAACATGCTTACACTAATATAGGCATTCGTACAAAATATGACAAATCGTACACAAATCTTTCGTTCACACAGTCGAAACGTGGTTGCTGGACGAATATGTGCGAACGTGATGTTTGACAACCCGGTTAGACCCCCTTTTTAGAGCGCACATTCTCATGCGTCTGCGGCTACTAAAACTCATTAATTATACTTTGTCACTCAAAAAGGTACAATTTTGTACGGTTTGACACTGTCCGTACACCACACTAAATAAATGATGGCGTACTTCTATTTTGTACGGTACTAAAAAATTAACCCTAAATAGAGTAAAGAAAAAAATAGAATGAACTACGCTAATGGAGAATAAAAAATAAAAAAAGCGGGACGGAATTAGTGTACACAACGCTAATAACGATTGGCGGTGTACTGTACACCGCGAATCGTAATTAGAGTAAATTACTCTAATTCGGTCGCTCGAAATTTCGACTCTATCACATGAAATAGAGTAATCGATTCTAATTTTTTCATTATTCTTTTTAAGGTAAAGTTTAATTTGCGTTTTTAATTCTAATATAGGTTCGTTTTAAATAGTGTGTCAGACCGCGCAAAATTGTACTTTATTAAGTAAAAAAGTACAAATAATGATTTAATACAGGCCGTTATCATGTAACTGCGTTTTAACAAACCGCGTAGTGCAAACGTCATTGTGACGATAATCTGTACGTTTTGCCAAATTCTGTACGAATACCTTATTTACAGTAGAGGATATTAGCGTGCCAAATTAGAGTACTTAAATAAATTAGAGTAAACTTCATAGTTGAAACAGCTCTATCACATAAATTAGCGTTAATTACTCAATTTTTTTTTTAGTTTTTGTACTCTAATTTTTACATTACTCTAATTACGATTCACGGTGTACTATTTTGACGTGATTTGTGCTTTTTAGTTCTACCCTAAATTGTCATCTGAAATGCGTAAAGCCCGGTCCACTCAGCGTGTAGAGGCGACGCGGTTGGCACTTTTCGGCTGAATGTCGGCTGCCGATTTTATGAATGATTTCTAAGCCGTCCGATCACAGTGTACGTTAAAGTCATTTCTGAAACCGGGGTCCAATGCCAGTATGCGACAAAGACGGCTTAAGGATTTTGTCGTGGATACTGTACGGCATAGGTGTGAATGTGCCGCTGATCCGAAAATCCACAAAAGTGTGATTGACAAAATCATGAAGCAGATTTGTCAGTTCTGTACTGAATCTTCTGTTAAAGTTATAAGCTCTAAATAGTGTAATTCCACGTGGAATGTTTTAGGCCTTTCAATATGAAAATAAGTTTTATACTAAATGTCCCCGCTAAATATAGAAACCGCAAAAATAGCGGTATGTAAACCAGTGTAATCAACGCTAAAAACGATGCTCAAACTCTAGAACTCGAATTAATCTGTACAAAGTTTGTCAATCACACCTAGAATGAGTACGTGTACGGCACAAATCACCATCTAGAGCTCACACAAAGCCGGATTCTGACATTGACGCTGGTCCAGTACATTACAATACAGTACAGTACTATACTGCATTATCTCAGCACTAAGTACAGTACGGCTACGTACTATTTTCTTATTCGTGTAGTCGTTTGATTCAGCAAAATGTCGGTGGCAATAATCATCTTCAGTACTCTCTCTCTCTCTCTCTCTCTCTCTCTCTCTCTCTCTCTCTCTCTGCAGGACGCTTACACGTTTGCTCCGGCTCAAATCTCAGACAAATAAGCAATCCAAGGAAGAATACTTAGACTAATACTGTAGCCATTTAAAAAAATCATAAAGCCAACTGTGCTCTTATTGTCTAGAAGCAGTTTTAACTTTTTGGATAAACAAGACTTCCTTTGTATTCTTCTCTGCTCTTCTAAGTGCAGTTTCTTTTCACAGACTAACCTTTTTGAAGCTTACTTTGTCGTATTTTAAATTCAATCTTGAATCTGTAGCTAAAGACATTAACGAAGTTGATTTCTTTTCTAAATCTATATTTTGGATTCTGTTCGTACCTTTTCTGACTCTCTCTGTCTCTCTCTCTCTCTCTCTCTCTCTCTCTCTCTCTCTCTCTCTCTCTCTCTCTCTCTCTCTCTCTCTCTCTCTCTCTCTCTCTCTCTCTCTCTCTCTCTCTTCTGGTAGGGTTTTTTGATAACAGTATTTTGCAAAGTGTTCACACTAGGAATAACTTGTACTTTTCAAGAACCATTATTTTTCCACAGAGTATTATTTTGAAGCAATTTTCCTCATTTTAGTAGTATTTTAGCTCCTTCTCTCTCTATCAGCTTTACTTCTGGTATAATATTTTGACAAAACTGGTAGAGTATTTCACTGAGTGTTCACACTGTGAGAAAAATAAACTTTTTAATCCATTTTTTTTCATTCTTAACCACTCAATATGAATGATTTATTCACTCGTTCATGGTTACAAAAAAAAACGCGTATCGAACGAAAAAGAAATCGACCTCGAAGCGGGAATGACAAACAACAGACAATTATCTGATAGTATTCAAAGGTCTTTTGAAAAGAAAGCAAAGGCCATTGAAGAAGATATACATCAAAGTGAAAGCCTTCTGGAGCTTTTGGAAGAATCGCACATGAAGACGAAGGCGATTATTAAAATAGGAGAATTGCAAGATGTGAGAAACGAAATGCAAGGAAATTTTTCAATGTTGAAAGTGTTGGCTGGAAAGGCGAAGCAGAAACTTGATGCTTTGAAAGCTGAAAATAGTAGAAATATGAAACTTGAGGGGTGTGGGGAAGGAACTGCCACGTATCGGATGAGAATGAACATCACAAATAGCTTGGCTGTCAAGTTTAAAAAGGTTGTGAGCAAGTTTTCGGATTTGAGAGAGGAAATGGAGAAAGATAATAGAGAATCTGTGGAAAGGAGAATCTTTACTATTACAGGAGAGTTACCGGACCCGGAGGTGGTCGATAAGTTGGTGGAAACTGGAAAAAGTGATGAAATTTTCCATCTTGCGGTACAAAAACAAGGGGGTTCAGCAAAGACAGCTTTGTATGAGATGGAGGAGAGACATGGAGTGGTTAAGGAGGTGATGAAGAATATGGTGGAGTTACATGATCTCTTTTTAGAGATGGCCAATCATGTGGAGGCACAGGGAGAATTGTTGGACGATATTGAACATGCGGTCGAAACAGCGAAAGAAGATGCAGGAAGAGGGGTACAACAGCTGAGGACGGCTCGAAAAATTCAAAAGGATACGAGAAAATGGAAATTTTATGGTGCCATTATTTTCGGATCAATATTCCTCGTAATCGTTCTTTTTGTTCTGTGGAAATTAGGTGTGTTCTAAAAAAAAGGTGTAAATTTTAGCTATGTTGCGGAAGCATAGTACAGCGCAATTTCTTACATAACTCTGTTTAAGAAAATACTTACATTTTCTGCTAATAGTTTTCATTTGGTTCCATGAGCAAAGGGAACCAAAATCTATATTGAAAGCTTCTTTGGAACGGCTATTGTTGCCTGGGCTGTATATTACAGGTTTTCTCTTTTCTGGGATTATTTCCCTCCTCCTTATTAGTATTTTACGTCAGCAAATAGAAGGGATGCCTCTAGTAACTCCTAGTTGCAGACCAGGAAAGGATTACATGTGAGCTACTGTTAATCCAAAATAGGATTTAAAATCTGAAGGGGAGATATAGAGCGTTCTCCCTTTAGAAAACTGTTTGTTTGTACAAACCTTATTTTGTTTGCATTTCAGTTTATAGATATAGAACGTTCTCCTTTTAGTCAACTTTTTGTTTGTACAAACCTTATACTGCTTTTGTTTCGGTTTGTAGATATAGAACGTTCTCCATTTAGAGAAATGTTTAATTGTACAAGCCTTGTTCTATTTATAGTTTAGTTTAGTTTATTGTATATAGTTCCTTACTTTCTTGACGCATTTTTATGTCAGGCAATTGTCAATGTTATATTTTTTTTAAATGGGATAGTTCCTGATTTACTGTGAAAGGGGGCGTTTTTTATGCCTCGCTTATGGAAAGATCTGTCTCCTCTTTTGCATTTGTCTCTTAAATTTGTCTTCTCTTAAGCATATGATTTAAGCCTCAGCAATTTTGTTCAATATTGATTATACTTATCCTGAGTTATTCTTCAATTTCCAAGGGCTTCCAAACGAAACATTGTGATGCCGACAGTAATGTGATTGATTCGATAATGTGTCCCATTAATGTTGTTGATGCTTTTCAAATTCCACTCAAAATATCTAATTAAAAAGGATTCAATTCAACAGCAGATATGTGAGTCTTGATTTTTAGAAGAAGCTTCGGAAGTTAGATTAGAGAGGCAGACATCGATCGATGGTGATTTCAACATTTGAATTTCCATCGCAGGTTCAAATTGCTTGAAACTCTATGCCCATAGTTCCATTGAGCCTTTATCTGAAACAATTGATATGAATATGTTTTAAATGGCGAAATTGGTTCTACGACAAAAAAGATTGAGAACCAAAATTGCATCGAATTGTACATTTATTTGCGAATGAAATGTTGATGCGTGCATAAGGATCTTTGGGGCTAGTTCAAAACCTCATCGATGGGAAGAGATGAAAGATTTTACCGGACACATGTTGTTTGGTGATTGAGGGCAAAACTGAAAATTTTACACTCATAGCCGGGAAGAGATGTAAGCTTTTACAGGACACGTTTTGCAAGGCGATTGTTTACACATATTTTGGTCAGTAACTGAAAATTTCTTAGATTTGAAAGAAAGATTTTGCTAATAATATAGAAGTGAGTCGATCCTATTCATCATGGAGCTTACTTCGCAGAAAAACCATGTTCTTTACCTAGAAGATATCAAAAATTACAAAAAAAATCTCAACCAACGAGGCAAGTCAGCCCCGACGAAGCGACATAAAGCTATCCTTTAAAGTTTAAACCACTACACTGCCTATTGTCATTAGCGTTAAGGATTTATTAGCGTTGAGTATTTGTTAGCGTTAATGCGAAATTGGAACATGTAACACTAGTTTAGTAGAAGGAGACGTGGCAGATCGCATTCCCCTTGCTTAAATAGTGTTGTTGACACTATTTATGAATTTTGACAGGATAGTAAACAAAGACAAAAATGCGCAGCAACAAGCGGAAGCACAACAATCATTCATATTTACTTCACCATGTCAAAAGGCTCGGCAAAATACTCATATATTCGGTCGAAGCTTTTCCTTTACTCTCACCCTCACTTCTTTCACTCACAAAAACTATACTCACTAAGTCTCTAACGCCTATCTTAACCCGAAAAGTACAATGATGAATCGACGGCACGGTACAGTACACCGTGTATCGCGATTAGGGTTAACAAATTTTTCGCCACTTAGGGTGGCGTTCCATCAGACTAAAAGTGAGGTTCTTTACAGAAATCGGGGCATCTCCGTACCAAGCCGTACCTCTTATTTTGTTTTTATAAGCGAACATTTTTACAGAGAATCTTGCCAATATTCTCCAAAGGTCTGGGAGGAAAGAATGACCGTTGGATATTTTTTCGCGAAGCATTCGCTTCCTAAGTTTCTGAAAATGGTGATGTACCTCGTTTAGGCCGCGACACGTTGGACAATACGCATACGTGTCAGTATGTGAGCAACAGAAACAAAAAAATTAC
This sequence comes from Zygnema cylindricum, assembly GCA_037447655.1. NCBI lineage: Eukaryota > Viridiplantae > Streptophyta > Zygnematophyceae > Zygnematales > Zygnemataceae > Zygnema > Zygnema cylindricum. Next base: position 207,483 of record JBBHKE010003160.1, on the reverse strand, counting down.
GGAAATTGTATGTGCGCTAATAAATCCAACAAAATCGCAAAAGTTATGTCGTAACAAACTTACATCACACTATTTTAGATACAACCCACGCGTCACACTATTTGTGCCCACGCTCATCCGTCACACCATTTCTGGCAACGCAATTCCAGAAAACTGAAACCCTAAACGATGAGCTGCTGTCGAAGGCAAGGCGTATGGAACTGCTGTCGTACGATCACAAGGTACGCAAGTACATGGCACGCAAATAATGGTTTCAAGTTAAAGTTGGTTGGCGCGATATATTTTTGTAGATTTTCAGTATCAGATATTAAGTTACCTGGAACCACTCTTTTTGTACGCGTGGATTACAGACTCTGCGCGATAGTACACTGATCAAAATGTAGCATTCTATAATGTTGGCCGTACGTTTACAGAATTTCCTGATGGAACGCCACCCTAAAAACATCTTTTCTTTGTACACACTGTCCGATTTTCACATGGAGACAGCCAATCGGAAGTTGAGAATCTTGGCTTTCAATCGCATCCGTCAGATCCCAAATCCGACAAGCGTGTACGGAGAGGAAATGTTTTAAGTGGCAAAAAAAATAGGGAATTGCTAATCGCAGAGACGATTTTTGCTGCGCGCAGGTACACTGTGAATCGCTATTAGCGTAATAAAAAATATAGCGTAATGAAACAATCAGCGTACTTTACGTTAAATTGTATTTTTTAGGGTACACCATGATACTAATTTATCATGTACTCTAATTTGTAAACTGCTTAGTAAAAATTTTGGGCACATAACATGTCCACACTAAAACATGTAAATGTACGAAATTGTTCAAATTGTACGCCGTCGCGTTTTTATGACATCTGCGTATGCCGGAAAATATTTACGCAATTATATATTATTATACTTTCTGTACTTTTAAATTTAAAAAGGTACGAAATATTACATATCTGGCAGTCCGTACACCACACTATTTAAAAGGACACTAAATTACAGTTATGAACCGTATTGAGCGAGGTAACTCAAATAACGTGCAAAAACATTTAGCGTACTTTATTCTATTTGAGAATTTGCCCCAAAAAAAAGGGTAACCCAATTAGCGTCATGTACGCTAATAGCGATTCACGGTGTAGTTGTTAGTAATTGTACATTTGAAGTACAGCTTCGTACAATCTACCTACCTTTGATTTTAGATTTGACGGTCAATCCGTCGAACAACTTTGACTGGCGAAATATTGTAACGGCGATTGAAAAACTGTCGCGCTTGCGAACGTCGACAGTCATAAAAAAAAAACAATTCACACGGCCGGCGCAGGTTTACTGTAACAAACTGCGGCAGCCACATATAAATAAAATGGATCTAAAGGAGTGGAAAGGGAGGAGCACTCTGCCATGCCAAAGCGTTCCAAAAGATCAAAGATAAAGGTCTCCTGAGAGAGAGAGAGAGGGTGCGAGTCGAGCGATTACGAGAAACTTGTATGCCCAAATAATAAGTGAGCTCACCTAGATCGGCCATGTCAAAATGGGTCTAAAGGAGAGATTTGACATTGGATTTTTCAGAGAGGGAAGGACCAACAAGAAGGGGATCGTCAACAAAGATGGCAACAATGATCAATGAGGTGCCAGAGCCACGAGAGTAAATGCTAAAATCGGCATCAATTCGGGTAAATCCCTCTTTCCGCATAATGGAATCTATGGTATGGTTCCAAACACGGGGGGATTGCTTTAAACCATAGATTGTTTTAATGAGATGGCAAACCAGATGTTCAGATCCAGGGGAAATATATCCTTCAGGCTGATGCATATAAATGTCCTTGGACAAGATCCCATTTAATAAGGCATTGTTAACATCTATCTGATGAACATGGAAATCATGTTCAGCAGCTAAAGCAAGTAAAGTGCGGATAGATGTAAACCGGGCAACAGAAGCAAAGATTTCAGTGAAATCTATACCTTCGATTTGGGAAAAGCCCTTCGCCACCAAGCGAGCTTTGTATTCGTCCACAGATCCATCCGCTTTTTGTTTTACACAGAAGACCCATTTCGAACCGATTGCCTTTCTTTCAGGGGGAATAGGAACAAGATTCCATGTTTTGTTGGAAAGTAAGGCATTGAATTCTGCATCAGGGGCAGTTTTCCAAAGGGAGGCATCAGGTCGTTTTAGGGCAGCCTTGAGAGAGGGGGGCTGAAATAAGAGAGGCAGAGGCCCCATCCGAGTAAGCGTAAGCTAGAGAGGCGTGGCCTATGGAAGTAATAAGACGAGAGGGGGGAACTCTAGAGCCTCCGGGGTTTCGGCGAGGTAAAGGAGAGGGGTAAGGAAGAGGGGAAGGCTCACGATCGGGAAGTGAAGGCTTTAGAGGAGCAAAAGACCCAAGAAGAGGTGAGTGGGAAAAAATTGTGGGAGAAAGATTGTCAAAAAGAGGATCATCTTGGAAAAGAGGGGGAGAGGATGAATTATCTTCAGAATTTGTGACAGGATGAAGAGGAAGGGCAGCTGAGTGGCTGGCAGGAGTGATGGGAGCAGCCGGGAAAAAAGGGGGGTAGGAGAAGATGGAGGAGGAGGGAGACTTGAAGATGATGAGGGGGAAAAAATGGGAGGTTTAAGAGGAGAAGGGTGGGAAGGTGTAAGGTAGGTGAATTTAGATGGCTGAAGAGATTCAAGGGGAAGGTTTGGGGGAAGAGGGTCATAGAGGTTGAGGGAAGGAAAGTCAGATAATGGGGGAAGAGGGGAAGGGAAGGGCATACGAGACAAGGTTTGGAGAAGTGGCGTTTCGTTGAAAATTACTTCTCTGGTGGTGATGACACGATGCTGAGACGAGCTCCAGATGCGGTACGCTTTGGAATTTGGAGCGTACCCAAGAAAAATGCCACGCAATGCGCGAGCGCCCAATTTGCCGTCCGATTGGAGGAGGTCTTTCTACCACGCTTCACAACCAAAGATTTTAAGGTGGCGTATATCTGGTTTGACAAAGGACCATGCTTCCATTGGAGTAGATTTTGGTAAAGCGTTGGTGGGACAAAGATTGCATAAGTAATTTGCGCAAACGACAACCTCTGCCCAAAATTCATAAGGCAAATTTGCAAAATACAGCATAGAGCGTGACATGTCATGTAATGTTCGATTGTACTTTTTTGCAATGTCGTTTTGTTGTGGCGTCCGAGGCGCCGTTAAATGACGTGAGATTCCATGTTGCATGAGAAATTCAGAAAACTGGTTGGACAAAAATTCGCCACCGTTATCACTGCGCAAGACCTTGATTCGTTTGTTGTGAAAATTTTCTGCCAACGTCTTAAATTCTTGAAATCGGGCAAAAGTGTCAGATTTATGACAAGTTGGATACACGTGTGAAAAACAAGTGGCGTGGTCAATGAAAGTGACAAAATACAAAGATCCACTGTAGCTACGAGTGCGCATGGGACCACACACGTCAGTGTGTACAAGTGCAAGTGGTCAGTGATGACCGTAGTGCTAGTGGGAAATGAGTGACGCGGCATTTTTCCTTGCACGCAACCGTGACAAAAATCCAAAGATTTGTTAGAAAATGAATTTAGTCCAGTTACAAGATTTGGCAAAGTACTCAAACTTTCGCTATTTAAATGCCCATATCTTAAATGCCAAAGTGGAAAACTTTCGACGCTAACACTTAAAGCAAATATCTTTGGCGTACTATACGATTGTAGGACGTACATAGAATCTCTTGCTACTCCAAAACCTACAGTATTGTTGTCTTTTCTATCATAAAAAGTTACTCTATCATTATTAAATTCAGCTTTTAAGCCGTCAGAAGTGGCGACTTTCACAGAAAATAAATTCCTAGCTAGACTAGGAACAAAGAGTACGTTCTGAATGTGAATAGACACATTAGGGACGTTGACGTTGCCAGAATGAGTAGCCAACAGAATGCGGTCGTCGCCTAAACGAATCTGCATAGGAGATGATAGAGAAGAAAGGTGAGTGAACCAATCAGATCGTGGTGAAAGGTGGTGACTTGCACCACTATCTATTAGCCAATCGACGAGGTTTGAGATAGAAAAGCATACCCTTGTGGAAATTGAGTATCCGGAGTGACATAATTTGGGATATGATGGGCAACATTGCCATATCCAAATTCTGGTGAGGGAGGGAGGACAAAAGGGGAAGCTACTGGAGTGGGAAAATTAGAGTGAAAATGTGGGGAGAAAGCGGTCGACCAATGGAGGTTAACGGGGTTTGAAGAGGCATAGTGCGCTGCGGCGTTAGAAGATTGTGGAAAGGATGGAGAAGGGGAATAATGGTGAGGATAAGGAAAATTTGGAGGGAAAGAAATGTGTGGAGGGAGTGGGGGGGTGGGAAGAACTGGTGGGTTGACATGGGCAGCTTTGGCATTCCCTCCAAGTTTAGGGGGATTGGAAGCCTCGGCTGCTTTCTGCCTCGCCAATTTTTGACAGTCTTCAACGGAATGTCCTTTTGTTTTGCAGTAGGCGCAAAACAAACGCTGCACCCCCTTAGAGTTAGTCTTCTGATTTTTGGCAATAAAGGCATTTGCATTAGAGAGATTTGGAGCAGAAAAAGAGAGAAGTTTTGTCTCTTCATGCAAAAGTTTGCTACAAAGTGAGTGAAAAGGAATGGATTGGTCTAGATTGTCAAACGAGGAAATGAAATGGGAAAAGGTTTCAGGGAGTCCTCCCAAAAGGGTTGAAGAGAGGTCCTCGTCGGAAAGATGCACGCCTATCATGGTGCATTTTCCGGCCGACAATTCGACGGTGCTAATCCAATCCTGCATAGATTCCGACGGCTTTTTCATGGAGTTAAAAAACGCTCGTTTTTGAATTCGGCGAGCGGCCCATCTGGTTTGAATGTAAGCTGCTTGAAGACGACTCCAAGCCTCGGCGGAAGAGGAGGCGCCGCGAATAAGACGAGTGCGCTCGGTAGTAAGTGACATCACTAGACGAGCGTGCGCATCCTCATCCTTTTGTTTCCATGTAGATATTGCCAACTCTTTGGTAGCTTTTTCTGCTGGTGTATCAGTAGAGGAAAGGATAGGTAGTTTTGAAATTCCTATAAAATGGTCTCAAATCTTCTCGTGTTTGAAAAAATGCATGGCTGAAAATGACCAGTCATAAAAGTTTTGGCGTATTCTTTCCCATTATCACTTCTTATCTCTTTTATTGAGGTTTCATGTAGCTTTTCACTCCATACTTTATACTCTTTGAAACATCTTAATACCTCTGACTTATGTCTGAGAAAGTATACCTTCGTGTATCTAGACCAATCATCTGTGATAGTTAACATCCATCTCTTCCCCCCATGTGAAGCATACCTAGCAGGTCCCCAAACATCAGTGTGAACTAGATCTAATACTTTCTCTCTCTAAATGTGGTTGCCTTTGGAAATGGAAGTCTATGAATCTTCCCTTGGGCACATCCACTACAATCATCAAAGGTCTCATCATCCTCAAAAGTAATACCCTCCACTATTCCCTTTTTCTTCATTTTTTTTAATCTATCTAGATGCACATGCCCCAACCTTTTATGCCAAAGCATCATCTCACTTGCTAACGAGTAGAGAACACTCTTTTCATTGCAAAGAACAATTATGAACATTCCTTGACTGCCCAACTCATCTATGAAATAAACCTCATTATCAAGCTTGCTGTGAAGATTCCTTTCCTAGTTCCTGTTTCAAACTCCTTTTCATCTAGGACAGCAGTTAAGACTAGGTTCTTGCTAAGCTGTGGAATGTAAAGAACGTCTGAGAGTGATAGAATTGAGGCCTTTCCATCAACTAGAACCTTCAAGTCAAAAGTTTCAACAAGACTTGTGGTTTCTACTCTACCATCTCCGTACTCTATCTCAACTGTTGGGATCTTTCTCAGTTTAGTGAACCACCGCTTATCTTTGCACATATGCATTGAAGCCCCTGATTCTATGATCCACCCATCCTCGGGTGGATCCTTCTTACCTCCGAAAGCACACTTTTGTCTCAGTGGAATGTCGACATGCTTTTCAGTGTTTTTGGATTAAGAAAAAGCTCCTCAAGCTCCTATTCTGGTTCAGTTTTTCCTTCCACTTCCTCATTATGAACTTGAGTCAAGAAAGCCTTTTTCTTTCCTCCATCCCTTAAGGTTCCTTGACCATCTTTCAGTCGAAGATCTACAAGTTTGACACAATCTGCCATATAGTGTCCGATTTGTTGCAGAAGTGACATAATCCCCCTGGAGATGTTCCTCTCCCCTGTCTATCAAATCTCCCACCTCCTTGTCCTCTTCCACCAAAGTTTCGATAGGGATCTTTCCCTCTCTCCTCATCACGCTTCCGCCAATCAGCTCTTGCAAACAATGCTTGAACACTTGGACTCCCTCACCTAAGCTCAATGGTGCTTTCTTTCACTAAAATCAATCCCACTGTGTCATCCCAATTCCAATTGCTATCTCCCATGTCCTGCAATAGGTTAGTGATATTCTCATACTCTTCAGGTAGTTTCATCATTAATGTGTTCACTCTTTGTCTCTTGGACCATGAGTTACCTGCACTCTCTAACTCTCCAAATAATGCTCCTTAATCATTGCAATAATTATTCATACTTCCTCCTTTATAAGTATAAGCTGCAATCTTATTTTCGGCCAACAGTTGTTATTACAATGATCCACTCTTATATTTGTTAACTAGTGATATCCAAATCTGAGTTGAAGATTTGACATGCATAAGGGGAATGGCAATGCCCTTTGCTACACTTATAAGAATTAAGAGCTTAGAAACCTTGTCTTTGTAGTTCCACTTTTCATACTCTGATCTTTCGGTCTGAACCCTTGTCGCCGTTTTTGGTGGTGCTGCTGCCGGTATCGCCTTCGGCAATGGTGTCATTTGAGTTGCAACTCCTCCCTTTTCTCCTTCCATGAAAATCTCCTCTCTTTCCTCATCTTCATCCTCGGTGATGGTGACAGCTGTTCTACATACTGTAAAGGCGGAGGTGCCAGAAAAACGTGTCCCTCCAAACCCAGGTAGAGGTGGGCATCAAATTTGTCCAGACACTATGCCCCCCATAGATGCTTCTCAAATAGTTCTCCCTCCATCATCATTTCCCAATAAAGAAAGTCTGATTCATCAAATATGGGCACCCCAGAGGGTGGGCCCATAACCCGAAATTATGTGGTCTCCATTTACCCACAGAATGAGCAGCCTATGTAAAGCCTCTAGGATAATATTTGCCCCTTCTACTTTCCCGCTGAATAAGCGCCGCCCAGGCACACAAATATTCTCACCACCCTCAACGTTGTGAGGACAAGACTCCCTTGAGTTAAACGCAAAAAGAATCAATGAATTTACTCCCCTGAGCAGTAAGTTATGGTTGGTCAAAGATGACCTTTATAGTTACAAGCTCTCTTAGAGAGAGAGGTACCTAAATATTACTAAATCTCGGTCTGCCTACTCACGACTACCTACTTCAAAACCCTAGTCCAATAGGAACACTATAATGTAGAAGGAGGTACAATGGGCGATGTACTTATTGTACGACCATTGTACGACAAGGTCTACAAGGTGACACCTGTCAAATCAGAAGCCATGGTTCCTGAAATTCTGTGGTCTCCATTGACCCACAGAATGAGCAGCCTATGTAAAGCCTCTAGGATAATATTTGCCCCTTCTACTTTCCCGCTGAATAAGCGCCGCCCAGGCACACAAATATCTGACCACTCTCACCCTTGTGAGGACAAGACTCCCCTGAGTCAAACGCAAAAAGAATCACTGAATTTGCTCACCCGAGCAGTAAGTTATGGCTGGTCAAAGATGACCTTTATAGTTACAAGCTCTCTTAGAGAGAGAGGTACCTAAATATTACTAAGTCTCGGTCTGCCTACTCACGACTACCTACTATTAAACCCTAGTCCAATAGGAACACTATAAAGTACAAGAAGGTACAATGGGCGATGTACTTATTGTACAACCATTGTACAACAAGGTCTACAAGGTGAGACCTGTCATATCGGAAGCCATGGTTCCTCCTCCCATCTTCTCCGGTATCAAATAATGTGGCGCCACGTGGCACCGCGTGACGCTATATCCGTATGCCGCCAAAAAGCTCACTTCGCGTGGCGGCTATAATGCCGGCCGTCCGATCAAAACATATTTTACACGGTTCAGATTCGCGTACATGCAGAAATTGCTCCTTTTGGTTAGTCTGCTGTTAATTAGCTGTTTCGTTAGTATTTATATATTTATGAAACCCGTCACGTGTATCGTTTCGTCACGCCTTAATGGTTAAGGCGTTAGGCTATAAAGAATCTAGAGGTCACAGGTTCAAATCTAGACCTAGGCATCATTTTAGCCAAAATACCCTTAACTGCAAAAACTGCCACTTTCTAAATATGGCGGCAACTATGGCGCGCCTTTGATCCTTACTCTCTTTCTTTAAAACAAAACTAAAATAGTGAAGTGAACTATTAATTACCTCTTTTCAACAAAATGCGCGGTATTGATTTCGTGCATGTACCGTATTCCGTACTTATACATTATCGGATCTATGAATACCGTACACAGTTACAGTTTAATGATTTAACCTACGTATTAATGTTTAAGTAAATATCGTACTATATAATACGTAACACTACTGCTAGACTTAATGGCTAAGGCTACCAGCTATTCCTTTACGTCGACCGGTAGGTACCAAGATCAAATCCTGTGGCTGGCATATACCTTTTAGTAAATAATCCCTTAACTAGTATAAATTTCACGTAAACCTCAGGATAGCCTAGGTAGCTATGGCTCTAGCTTCCTCTCCAATTTTTGAGTGACTGCGACAAGTTTGAGAGTAGGAGAGAGAAGTTAGAGGTAGACTGCCTCGACTTCTTTATTTCTATTCAGACCTAGAAAATACTTTAAAACCATTAGTTTCTACACATCTACCCACAATTTGTAACCCAAATGGAATTAGTATGGATGCAGCCCGTGATATCTTTCAAATAAATGATATTAATGCCCCAACACAATGCGGCAAGACAAGTGCTCGCTGGCAGAAGTCCACTTCCATCAAAATTCTCTCTTGACTAGGTCTAATCAACTATTTAGACTAGTAAGCCACTAGAGTGCTTAGTGGTACGACTCTACAGCCATGCACACGTGGACTTCCACGGCCAGGTGTTTCTTATCCATACTAGGTTATAGAAAAATACACTTTAATCTATATCCTATTGCGTGCTGCGCTAATCTCTCATTGCAGCTGCGTTGTTCTAACATCGCAACCACAGCAGCTGCTATACTCTACCTTCAACGCCCCACGTTCTGTTGCGTGCTGCGCTAAATCTGTCATTGGAGCTGCGCTATTCTAACATACCAACCACTGCAGCTGCTCTACTCTACCTTCAACGCCCCACGTCCTCTGTAACCATCTTAGAGTGCCTCCCACTTGAGATTTAGATTCCCGATGAATGCTACTTACTAGGGAAACTAGAGTTGTTGAAGTATTTCGTACGTCTCGCGTCAATACTTCGAAACTCTTGATGAAGTGAATCGAACGCTGATGAAGTTGCTGGTGGTTGTCATGCAGCTCATCGAACTGGTTTTGGAGGTCTTTGAATATCGTTTCCAGGAGTCCAATGTGGTGGTCAGATGGTGACAGACGTCGTTAGTGATTTTCCATCTGAAGATGCTCAACTCTTTCCAGGGGTGCAATCTCTAGCGCATCTAGTTGTGGCTAGGGCAGTTCTGGTTAAAGTTGTAGAAATTAATGGTCTGTTTAAAGTATTTTTTAGGTCTAAATAGAAATATAGAAAGAAGTTGAGGCAGTCTACTCGTAATTCTCTCTCCAACTCTCAAACTTGTCGCAGTCACTGAGAAATTGGAGAGGAAGCTAGAGCCATGGCTATCTAGGCTATCCTGAGGTTTACGGGAAATATATATTTTAGTTTATTTACTGTTAGGGGTTAATTTACACAAAGAATATGTGATACCCCCAGAATAGATCCTTGTAACTGGGTTAATTGCCGCCATGGTTTGATATTTTTGAAACATTAATACATGGGATAATTCATTTAGCGAAGCGATTCTGATAGACCGGTAATATAAATACGAATAAGCGTGCGGATAAGAAACAAATACCGCGCATTTATTTCTTTACGGAACAAATACGGCGCATGTATTTATTACGCATACGATTAAATGTGAATTTAATCGGATGGTCGGAATAAATGCCCCGATCACGGAAGAGGATTTCGACATTTTTTTGTCATTGGAACATCAGATGACACGTGGAGGAATGACACTGGATCACGCCATCTCCAAGGATTAAAGGAGGGAATCCGGATAAACCACCTGTCGACATTTAGGCCATGTCGTACAGTGTCTGTATAGAAAACACACCTGCAGCTGTACTTTTGTGTACGGAAGTGTAATCTGATTGGCTCCGTACATCAGTAGATATAGTCAATAGATAAGACTTAGAAGAATTAGGAGATAGGACCCTCTCTCCCAGAGAGCTTTTGTAAAAAAGGTCAACTTTGACCCTCCATAACTTACTGCTCATGGGAGCAAATTCAAAGATTTTTTTGTTATAGACTCAAGGGAGTCTTGCCTTTACAAGGGTGAAGGTGGTCAGAGTTTTTGCCTACCAAGATGGAATTTGTTCTTGCTGAAACACAAAGGGGTCAAGATTATACTAGAGGCTTCTTCGAAGCTGTCCATTCTGAGAACTTATGCAGGTCTCAATTTTTCAGGTTATGTGCCCACCCTCTAGGGTACCAATCTTTAATGGAACTAGCTTAATATACTAGGAAAATATGATGATAGGAGCTCTATGCGAAAAAAGGTTTGTGGAATAGTGACTGGACGGTTGGGGCGTCCATCAAGTCTTGGAATCCCTCCAGGGTTTGGAGAAAGCATATTCACCAGGAAAGAGGATCCACCTTCAACAAAGGAAACAAAGGAAAGAGAGGTGGTGGACAAAGGAAAGGAGAAGGAGACAACCACACCAATAGCAACTAGTTCGACATTCATGTCACCTTTTCCGTGGAACGAGGAGAATGATACTGAAACTTGGGACTTCAACAATATAGGTGTATAGCATTTCATCCTTCGCCATATCACTTAAGGACTTGCATGTCCTCATTTGCTGGTAGAAAGGGCATCCGATCTTTAGATGGCTCTCATAGAGATGTACCGAAGTGGTACAATTCAGCAACAACAGTTGGTTGATCAAAAAATTAAGTAGCATGTATACAAAGTGGGGAAGATGTTGGATTTTTGCAATGAGCTTGCTACACTCTTTATGGAACTAAAGAGTGCGGGAAAAGATATAAGTGATAATGAAAAGGTTAACTGTTTACAGATGAAGTTACTCGATGAGTTCGAGAACATAGTCAACCGTGTACGGGACTAAGCGAACTCAAGGTGGATATGAAACTCAGTGGTAGGGATGATTCTCGTTCAAGAGAATACGATTGAGATCCACAGGGGAGGAAAGAGTGGCCAAGCCTTGGCAACTGCAACCGATTGGAGGAACAAGGATTCCCGAAAACCGGTCGGAAACTATGGGGGGAGGGAGCAAAAAAAATCAGACAGACGAGTTTCGACAAAAAACTCCCAAAGGTTTTTGTCATTTTTGTAAGAAACCGGGGCACTCTATGGCAGAGTGCATTAAGCTAACCGAGCTTCGGTTAAAGGAAGGGCAAACCGGTGGTACCCCGAGAGGAAAGAAAAAGGCCCTTGTTACACAAGTACATGAGGCGGAATCCGAGGATGAGGACGATGAGCTCCTTTCAGATGAAGAGTTGAAGGTGAAAAACGAGATCTAAATTTCACGAAGGCATAAATGTGCTTACGGTGGATTAAAAGGTGAAGCAGGCTCGATTATAGATTCAGTTGCCTCTATGCACATGTGTTAGAATATGCACCTGTTCACTAAGACAAGAAAGATTCCCACCGTAGAGATATAGTACGAGGATGGGAGGATAGTCACCACTACTCTTGTAGGATCGGTAGATCTGAAAGTGTTAGTAGAAGGAAAGACATCGATAGTAACATTCTCCGATGTATTGTTTATTCTGGAGCTGAACAAATACCTCATCTCTACATTTGTATTAGATGATAAAGGTTATTTTACTAGCACTAGGGAAGGAGACTTTACTGCTAGTTTTGAGGAGGATGTCTATTTCATTGCTGAGAAAGGTAGCCATGGGATGTTTAGGCTGACTTTAAGCAATGAAACAAAGAAACTTTATTACCCTGGTGTTCATGATATTATGATGTGGCATAAGAGGCTTGGGCATGTGAATCTAGATAAGTTAAGAGAGATGAAAAAGATGAAAAAGAAGGGAGTGGTGGAAGGGACTCACTTCAGTGAGAGTGATAATATAAGTGATTGTAGTAGATGTGCTCAAGGTAAAACACACAGGTTACCCTTTCCCAAAATAGCCACCTAAAAGGGAGAAAATTTTTGGATCTAGTACACATAGATATTTGGGGACCGGCTAAAGTTCCCGCACCAAGGGGAAAAGATTTATGATGACTATCACTGATGATTGTTCTCGGTATTCCCGGGTGTAATTTTTGAAAAACAAGTCAAAAGCTCAAGATTGTTTTAGAAAATGTATAGCATGGAGCGAAAAACTCCATGAATCTCCAATCAAGAGAGTAAGGAGTGAAAATAGTGGAGAGTATACTTTTAACCAGTTTGAGGATTTTCTGAGGGAAGAGGGAGTCCAACACCAAAAGACAGTTCCAGAAAACCCGGAACAGGATGGGTAGCTGAAAGGTTAAATAGAACACTAAGTGATCTAACCGCGAGCTTTAATATCATCATGCTCGGTGGGCTATGCTACCAACTTTAAACAAAAGAAAGTCAATCATAACCCTAATTTTCGGAATTAACAAAACAAATCAAAATGGAAATAATTTAGACTGACATAACATTTATGACTATGAACTTTGCAGACTTAATAATATTGCCTCCTACCCTACTCAGACAAAAGTCATTCACCACAATACATAAACATATTCCAAAGAATTAAGCACAAAGTAAGTAACATTCAAGCGTCCCCGAATGCTAATAAGGGTTCTGACCCACTCAGAGGAGCAAACTGAGGCTACGGAAAAACTCATGTGATCAGACTTGAAAGGTCCCAAAAACCCACGGATCCCTCCCAATAAGGGATCCGTCTAACTCCCTCCTTTAGAATCCCAAGGACTATTGCAATCAGAAAGCCCCAAGTATCCTTGTTGTGGTACAAGACACAAATTGACTAACTGGAGAGGAAGAGGCTAATAACAATGCTCTACAGATTAAGGCGAATTCTCAAGGTGTCAGATCGCAGTTTCAAAGAAATAAGAAATGTTGTTATATAGAAAACTATTTTTACTGTAATGATGTAGGGCATACTTTCAGGGTATGTCTGCTATATAAAAGTGCATGGGTCGCAGGAACCTTCTGGAATGGATGGGATGATAATCGAGTTCGACCTCCTAAACGAAGGGCCACACTTCCCGTGGACGAATTTGTATACTTGCCAATTGTTCCTCTTTGAGATATAGAACATGAGGGAGGGAAAGAAAAATTTGCTATCACCGGAAATGGAGTGGAGAAAGGGGTGACAAACAAAAAAGTCAGATTTTGTCACTTTTACAAACGACAGATTGGTGAGTGATGAAAATGTGCAAGAGGTAGAGGTTGTTGAAGTAAGAATACTAAGAGAAACTGAAGGGGATTTGGAAGTTTAAACTGAAAATAATTTGCAGGAGGAGATTAATTCACCAAGAGAGGGAGAGAGGAAAAGGGTTCAGAAAAGTGGAGTAAGTGAAAAAGTTTATAATAAAAAAAGGGAAGGAGAGAGGAAAAGTGTTCAGAAAATTGGAGTACGTGAAGAAGTTCATAATACGGAAGAAGAATATAAAATTGCGAAAATGGGAAAAGCATCAAAATTCAGCAAGAAAACGAAGAAAGTAAGTAGAATTCAAATGATGAATCGTAGAAGAAAACGTAGTCTGAAAGTGGTCAAAAGAAGACGGCGTGAAAAGTAAATTTACAAAAGTGACTACCATTAACATTTGGTAATATTCGTGGAATTTTAAAATTTTTGTTTTTTGATTGTTCTAAAAATTGATGTAAAAATAGAGTTTTGTTTTGATGACTTAGAAAGACACAAAGGAAGCGATGGTGTGTCTACGAAGGACAAATTTTGGAAGAGATGGCCACAAAGAGTTAGAGCAGTGGAGACGCTAAACACATCTTGCTGCGCTGCTATATTGCTATGCTGCTATGCTGCTAAGCAGCTATGCTGCTATGCTGCTAAGCTGCTATGCTGCTATGCTGCTATGTTGCTATACTGCTATCCCTTTATCTAACATCGCAAACATAGCAGCTACCATGCTTTTAGATTATTTTGGGGTGCACGAAACCAAATTTTGGGGGAGTATTGTTTTTGAAAACGTTAGTTTCGCAGTTGCGCTGCTTTGACTTCGCTATCATAGCGGCTACTCTGCTCTTATTCTATTTCGGATGTACGAAGCTAAATTTTCGAGGGAGTGTTGTTTCGAAAATTCAGTTTAGTGAGTGTGTGTTGTTTCGTGCATACAAAATGTTTCGTGGGTACAGTACGAGATTCTAATGCTATCTTGATTTAATGTGGAGGTTCAAATGGATCTGCAAATTGGGGGAGCAATGGTACTAATTGCTTAGGATGTACGGAATTATTTGAATCAGTGGTAACGTTATCCGAAGCGGTAGTGACGGTTGAACAAAAGGGGAGAAAGGAGAAATGTAAACTTAGTGGCTGAGAGAGTCTAAAGGTTTGGGGGAGTGTTGGTTTTCGGAAACCTTTAGTCCTCTCTGTATCACATTGCTATGCTGCCATGCTGCGGTGGTTACATCGCAGCCATAGCAGCGTGTGTGATAAAGATATTGTGCTGCCATGCTGCGCCAGTCACATCGCAGTAATAGCAGCTTGTGTACTAGGTACTAAGTGTATTGAGACGTACGGATCTAATTGAGTGGCGCGAACAAACGTAAGTCAAATGAGCGGCGGATCGCGAAGCGATCGGATTTGGAATATTGTTGAAAGGTACACTGCAAGTACGAATCATAATGATGACGAAAGGGATTCAAACTGAAAGTTGCGTGAGAGGCATTGAGTGGAAAGGACGCCACGTGTATGGATTAATTTTGGTGAGGTGGCATCAGTTCGTGAAGTGATTGTGTGACCGTGTGACATGACATCAAGTATGCGGAAAAAGAGCTACGGACGGCGGCGCCGTCAGTTTGGTGAGGGACGCGAAATCGCGTCCGTCACAAGATACTTATTTTGGACGGTCCCGATTCGATTGACGGAATTAGTAAGACTTGTAAATATTTAACGATGTTTTGTCCTGTGTATTATTTATTAGTGTAGGTTTCAGGTACACTCACATTAATAGAGGTAGTTGATTGATTACGAACGGCTGGTATGCCTCCGTACAGTTAGTAGTAAGCTGTAGTGTATATTTGTAGGACTTAGTCATTTTTAGACTAAGGGAACTTTGTAGACAGAAACTGTTTCTGCTCCTTTTTGGGATTTTCATCTGAGAATTGCTCTCAGTTTTATTGGCAGAATTATCTGAAATTTTGCATGTGTGTTCCTCTTTGTATTGGCAATATTGTGGCGAATTTGCAGACCTAGTGTGCTTCTTATTTCCTTGGGGCTTCATTGTGAAGTTGGTCAAATTTATCAAAGTTATGGCAGGCTGTTTTTCTACAACTTTGACTGAGTGTTGTGATTATTTGGTTTGGTATTATTATATGAAATTTGGTGGGAATACTAAGTGGCCTAGAAAATATATGGTTGAGTAGTTTCAGCTTGGTTTGGTTATTCTGTAGAATTAAGAGTGGAATCAAAGTAGGTTGTTTTGGGGTAGTCTGTGGTGCTTCCGAGGGTACATTCATGGCTGAAAATGGCTATGAAAAACAATTTCCACGAACCAATAACTTATAATCTGGTGGCCGTTCATCAATAAAGCTTCTAAATCTTTACTAATGCCAGAAAACAAAGAGACTACTGTTAACCCTGCCGGCTCTGGTGTCAAATAAACCACCTCTCGAGGAAGTGGCGTCATAATATGCCCCTGAACAAAATGTTAAAGTTCGGTTCTTCTTTTGGATACATTTGTCGAACAAGGTAATGTCTTCTCATCTATCAAAACATTAAACACTTTTTCTTGACCTCGTCTCAAAGAAGCCGCTACCTCGAATCTCCGTTTGTGGGATTCCTCCCACTCAGCGGAGATCGGGAATTGTTTTATAAAGGAAGCAATGTCGGTGGATTCATCCTCCGATTCAATGGAAAATTTAGAAAAATGAATGGAGGAAACATTGCTAGTGTAGACCGGGTAGCAGCCTGCCGCCGCTTCTTGGGAATGATGATGTCTCCACAAAGTGAGAGGGACAAAAACGCGGCGAGCGAGTGAAGTTGACAAATCCTGAATGTTGATTTGCTCGCTCCAAAAATCTACCATGGCTCCCAATCGTGACGATGCATGGGTTCCCAATAATATTTTAAACTGATTTCCCTTCACCACAAGAAAAGGGAGACAAATAGAAATCTTTTGACCTGCATCATCTCCAAATTCGATATCCATACCATTCACCATACCAAACACTGGTTGATTACCACTACTAACCGTGCTTAGGCACACCTTACTGGAAAATAATTTTGGCCTACAATTGGGTGGCAATTTCTCCAAAGCACTAGTAAAGATAAGGTTAGGAAGGGCTCCAGTTTCTACCACGTTTTGGAGGAAACCACCGAAACCTTTAATCTCAAAGTGTCCTGAAGAGTTACCAATATATGCAACAGCCAAAGAAGAGTAATCCCTATCCGCAATTGGAACCTTCGCCGAGCTTCCAAAACTGGAATCGGAAGATGAAATGGGTGCTCCAAAAGCATCTGTGGATGTTACCCTGCCGGTGATCTTAGATCCTAATGCCGAAATGAGTTATTCATCAGAAATTTGATAGGAGTTAGCCAAAGTGCAAACTAACTCTATAGAGTGTGGATTGAGAAGATCCACTAACATGGCAGAAGGCCGAGAAGGTTGGATGGGTGGATCTGATGTCGAAGTAGGATGAGAATCCACCCGAGTGGTGAGAGGAGTGAAAGAGTCGTCCGGTCTGTCTTCAGTGGTCTTTGGTGAGAAGGAATCAGCGGTTCGATCATTAGAAGTGGTTACCTTTGGTGGAGGTGGGGTGGAGAATCACCTTTAACACCTAAACCAACTTTCGTCTTCAAAAGGACTTGTCGAGGGGTACAAAAGGGAATGTCGGATTGCCCTTTCCTCTCATGATCACTGGTCCATGCTTGTAACTTGTCTTTCCTTTTATCTTCAGTGGTTTTTCGTAATTGCCTTCTACTCTCTCCAATGCCAACATTAAACAAAATCGTATCACCTGCAAACAATCCACTCATCCGGGAGTGGTCTGAACTCTCCCATCCTTCCGGATCATCATCTTAATCAGAATATTCCGTCTGTAAAGCTTCCATTTACTGAGTTAGGTAAGCCAACCGAGCTTTTTTCTCTAATTTTTTGGCCGACTTTGAAGAAGAAGCACCCTTGCTTGCGTTCTCTCTCATCAATGAATCAAGTTTGTGTTTGACTTCCAACAACTCTTTTTGTAATTTCGTCTCAAAAGGTGTTGGATATCCGATTTTTACCCCCCAAACCGGATCGGGCTCGTTCCTCTCCCCCTCGGGTTGAAATGTCTCACCAGGGAGATAAATTTGACAAAAAGTGAGAATACTCATAAATTCTTTCTCGGTAGCAGGATTAGTTTTCACATATATAAACAAATTTTTCGCAATTCCGTGTTTTTGAAAACATTGAGCTGCCATATGGCTCTGATATCCACACGCCACGCATTTCGTGTTAAGAGAAGAGAACTTTGTCCTCAAATAATCAGGAATGTTTTGATGGTCCAACTGAGGAAGCCTAATTCGACGAATTCTCCGAAATTCCACCTGTTGTGCATCTGAGGTGTCACCTCCTTTCCTGTTATCCCGACCTCCACCATCTTTCCCCTTTCTCTGATCACCAACTCCACGTGCCACATTCCGAGCATCTTGTTCTGCATCAATCTTTGCCCTCTTTGTTGCGAACTCAACTGATAAAGGTCTCGGACATTTTTGCCAACCATGTCCAACCTCTCCACAATTGTTGCATGAGAATAGGATCTGTCTATCCGCTCCATGAGCTTGCGGATTCGGCTCTGCTACTCCATTCCCTTTCATTGCTCGTGATATCGCAGCATTCAATTCAGCATTTGTGACAAAAGAAGTGTTGGATCCAGAAAATGCTTCATCTTTACGAACTTTCCCTGTCATGGTCCTCTCTTGAGCTTCTTGATCTGCAAAGTGGTCATGGTATTTCTGAGCAACGGTAGCAAGATCAAAGGCAGTGATAGGAAGACCATTAAGAGTTTTTTGAGCTATCCAATTTTCTAAAATCTGGGTCGTCTTCAGGTCTAGGGATTTCGACAACTAGTGTTCAAACTTAGCAATGATCAACGGATTTTTAATATCTTGTTGAGTTCGAACACAAAGGTTTGTAAGGCGGTTGTACATAGTGAGAGGAGTTTCACCAAGCTTCCGTTTAAATTCATGAAATTCTCTCATGGAAGACTCATTTTTCTCCGTATACTAAGTCTCCCATATACCTAGTAATGTGGTACAAGGTTGAGAATTCGCCTCCATCCTCAGAGCAGCAATAGCGGCATACTCTGATCTCTTCATCTGGGAGTAAGCTAATGTCTCATCACGTAACTTATCATCAAACGTGTACGTGGATGAAATAGTGTGACGGATGGTTGCCTTAAGATCAACCACCGCAGTAACATGGGACCTGTCCAAAGTCGGATCCGAAATCTTGATAGTTGGAGCAGTGAAGCATGTCTTCCTCTCCATATAATCTGACAAAGCCCAACTTGCCAATCGATCTATCATCATCGGTAATAACATCCGCTCTAAGTCGGCCAGAACCACACCTCCTCGGTACTTGTTAACTTCAGCGGCATAAAAAGACTCCCATTGGAGTTTAAACAAAAAAAAAAAATGCCCGATGCACCCTTGATAAATAACATCGAGTTATCCCCCATGCGAAAACCGTCTTCAAACGTCAATCGAAATCCTCTGTTTTCCGAAGAAGTTGTATCAAAAATAGGAGAAATAAAGTTCCCGAAAGATGGCACACTCCCAATCGGTGAAAGAGGATCGGGTGGCTCCGAAGGACTGTAAAAATCAAGGATCAATGACGAGGATTATGGAGAAGGAGGTGAAGAAGGGGTGGATGGTGATGAAGGAGTGGAATGAGATGAAATTGATTTATCTATAATGTTACCTCCATCACGCTGTCGGTGTAAATGTTCCTCTTCATCACTAGGTGGAGGAGGGAAATGAAAAGAGTTAAAGGTAGGGAAAATGGGTAAACATCTTGAAAGAGGAAGAGGGGAAATGGGTAAAGATGGTGTAAATGAGGAGGTGGAGGGGCTAAAGAGAGAAGGAGGGGAAGGAGAAGGGTTTGTTCTTGTTTGGAAAGTGATAACTGGGATAGATATAGGTATGGGTGAGAGTTGCTGCAACCTAATTTCCAAATTTTCTCGTACTTTCTGAAAATTCTCCTTGAAAATCACCCTTGGATCTTGTCGAAGTCTAACTCTCCGATTGTCTGTTCCATTTGGTGATGAAATGGGTGTTGCTTTTGTCCACGTCCTTTCCTGTACCAATGCATCAGATCCAGAAAGAGTATCATCAGTCTCTATAATCCCTTGTGAAATCTTCAGCCGAGTGGGGCCAAAATTGTGAAATTGGGGGAGGACTTAAGAGATTTGGAATGTCTTGTCCTCCACCTGTAAAGGAAACTGATGGCACCAATGGCATCCCCGAATCTGCAAAAATTTGGCCAGCCCTTCGAGAGGAAGAGCTAGTTTCACCCATTCCGGGGTTCCAAACATGTGTCTACGAGGTGCCCCCCCACCTCCCCTTCTATTCCAACATCCATCTATATTTTTTTTTGACATTTTTATATAAAAAATAAACCGAAATGAAAGACACAAGTGCACCTTATGAAACAAAACAATGCACGGTCTCTCAGTTTTGTCTAACCGCGAGCTTTAATATCATCAAGCTCGCTGGGCTATGCTAACAACTTTAAACAAAAGAAAGTCAACCATAACCCTAATTCGGGAATTAACATATCAAATCAAAATGGAAATAATTTAGACTGCCATAACATTTATAACAGTGATCTCTGCAGACTTAACAATATTGCCTCCCGCAAGCTTAACAATATTGCCTCCTACCCTACTCAAATAGAAGCCATTCACCACAATATATAAACATATTCCAAAGAATTTAGCACAAAATAAGTAACATTCAAGCGTCCCCGAATGCTAAGTTAATAAGTGTTTTGACCCACCTAGAGAAGCAAACTGAGGCTACGGAAAAACTCCCGTGATCAGACTCCAAAGCTCTCGAAACCCCACGGATCCCTCCCAATAAGAAATCCGTCCAACTCCCTCCTTTAGAAGCCCAAGGAATATTGCAATCAGAAAGCCCCAAGTATCCTTGTTGCCAAACAAGACACAAATTGAAAACTGGAAGGCAACTCCAACATGATCTAAAGATGGCAAAAGGGAGGTTGGCAAAATAGCTCTTTTCTGGTAAGTTCAGGTTTTGGAAGGCGACTTCTGTGCCTTCATTTTCCAAGACAATATTGAATTCCAACAACTTAAAGTACTTAGAACTAATACTTAGCATCAAAATCTGACACTACGAGACTCATTCTATGTTTATGAGAATCATTCTATGTTTATTTCCCAAAAACGTCAGATCTTCTGACTTATGAAAAGTCGGTTAGACAGCCTGTACTAATTTCCAACCCGCAAAAGCAATCATTACTTCAAAAAGTCAATAATTAACCTAGATTATGCAGTTTACAAAAACTGCTATATCTCAAATAATTTCTATTTGATCAATCCAAACAAACATTTATTAGAAAGTTATTGAAAACTTCTATCTATGAATATAAAATACAGCATGTTTAACCCAGCCGTTGAAAAGATATTGAACATCAACGTTTATACAATCTGCGCCAAAACACTATTTTAACCTCACATATCTTGTAGCCTAATTATCCAAATTAAGTGAAATAAAGTTCAACTAGCTATGCTATATAGACTTTAATAGGGCGTTCAATTACAAAAAAAATAACATATATGTGTGATCATTATCGTCTCTCAAAAATGGCTTTTGGTGCCCTACAGGCTCAATATTGACCAACTCCAAAATTGGTCCGAAGCCACATCCAACGAAGTAGTAACAGGGTCGAAAATCCTCTATAGGAAAAAAATATAATCGTGCATGACAATTGTGCTAGAAGTATGTTTTTAGATAAGAAGATAGGAAAAAGGTTTTGGGCTGAAGCAATGACCTATGTTTATACCCTCAAAAATAGAGTTCTTACTTCAGCTATAAAAGATCAAACACCTTATGAGAGATGGACAGGCTGGAAACCAAACATATCTCACTTAAATTTTTTTAGCAGTCAAGTATTTAGTCTACATACAGATCGCTCTAATTGGAAGCTAGATCCTAAAGGAAAACCGAGATACTTATAAGGATATGATGAGGATGTTAAAGGATATAGAGTTTATGATATAAAAAGGGAAGATATAATCATAGTAAAGCATCTAGTAGTTATGAGGAAAGAAAGTCTGTGGATCCTTTCAAGTATACAAAGTCAGTAAAAATCAGATTTGAGTCAAAAAATTCCGATGACTTTGAGCTTCCTAACAATCCAGGTTTTAGAGAAGATGAGATTCTTGCACGAACAAATCAGACCGAAAAGGACTCGACTGTGGAAACTCCAAAGACAACTCTACCGGAAGCGAAAGACGTGGTGGAAATTGATTCGGAATCAAGGGATAGGGGAGAAGCCAAGATTGTTCTAAAGAATCCACGAGAACCATCTATTTCGGCCTCAAATTTTTAGGGGGGGAGGAGAAGTAGCAAAAGACTGCAAGAAAAACAGTTTAATAACAAGGTAACTAAACTATCTCATCAAGATGAACCTCAAACTTATGGAGAGGCGATGACTTGTCCAGAAAGAAACTGGTGGAAGACAGCCATCAATGAGGAGATGGCTTCAATCATGGCAGCCGATACTTGGGAGCTGGTGGACTGTCCACCTAACCGAAAACCAATCAGTTGTAAGTGGGTTTTCAAATTAAAACTTAACCCAGATAAAGAATCGAGCGCTAGAAGGCCCCATTAAATGCAAAGGGATTCACACAAAAGGAGGGAATTGACTACGAGGAAACCTTTACCCCGGTCGTCACATTTCCCTCTGTCCGCATACTTCTCAGCCTGGCAGCAGCAGAAGACAGGGAAGTGCACCAGATGGACATCAAGACAACCTTTTTGCATGGAGAATTGGAAGAGGAAATCTTCATGGGACAACCCGAAGGGTTTGTGGAGGAAGGAGAGGAGAGTAAGGTATGCCGGCTGATTAAATCTCTTTATGGTTTGAAACAGGCGCCTTGATAGTGGAATAAGAAGCTTGATGAGTTTCTTAAGGATATATCCGAATCAGTTTAGATCACTCAATCTATGTTTTCGAAGATGAGGAAGGTTTTATATTTATTGCAATTTATATTGATAATTTGTTTGTTTTAAGTAAATCAATAAAAAAAAATAATAAACTGAAAACCGATCTTAAGGGGAGATTTGAAATTAACGTTATGGGGGAAGCAAAAAATATTTTAAGAATTCAAGTAGAAAGAGATCGAAAAAGAAAGATTATAAGGTTGACTTAAAAGGAAGCAATAGGGAACATTCTTGAAAAATTTCAGATGGATAAAGCCAATAGTTGTACAACTCCAATGGAGTTGAACAAGGGGAGTGAGGGGAGTGAGGAAGAAGGAGCCATTGTCTTAAACGAGGAATTATCTCCTGATGAACAGAAGTTCATGCAGACTATTCCTTATAGGCAAGTAGTGGGAAGTCTAATCTATTTTATGAATTGTACCCGGCCGGATTTAGCTGCAGTTGTAGGAGTGCTGAGTAGAAGTCTAAATGCTCCCACTAAGAAGGATTGGGAGGCAGCTAAGAGAGTCTTTAGATATTTGATAGGAACTAGGGATCTATGGTTGCATTTGGGTGGGGAGAATACTGACATCACTACTTGGAGTGATGCCAATATTGGTGATGCTCCGATGTAAAGATGCACTTCGGGATATGTTTTATATGTGGGTGATGGGGCTTGCTGTTAGAGTAGCAAACAACAAAAGGTTATTGCTCAGTCCACCATGGAAGCTGAGTATATGGCCTCTTGCTCTTCTGTAAAGAATTGATGTGGGTCAAGTCTTTGCTTGGTGAGCTTGGTCACCTTAAGAGTGGAGTGCTTAATTTTTTTTGTGATAATCAGGATGCAATCACTATTTCTACCAATCCTAAACATCATTTTAAAACCAAACACATGGACATCAGACTCAGCTTTGTTAGAGAGAAAGTAGAAAACAAAATAATCAATCTTGAGTACCAACGAGATAGCGAGATGGTAGCAGACATGATGACCAAACTTGTGCATTCCTCTAAGCTAATTTTTTTGCAGGGAGAAGTGTGGTCTAAAATTAAAGATTGACTAGAAAATAAAGGGAGTGTAGAAATTAATGGTCCGTTTTAAGTATTTTCTAGGTCTAAATAGAAATATAGAAAGAAGCCGAGGTTGTCTATCTCTGACTTCTCTCATTAACTCTCACACTTCTCGCAATCATTGAGAAATTGGAGAGGAAGCTAGAGCCATGGCTACCTAGGCTATCCTGAGGTTTACGCGAAATATATGTATTAGTTTATATACCGTTAGGGGTTTATTTACTAAAAGAATATGTGATGCCCCCAAGATTTGATCCTCAGGGCATCAGGATAGTAAGGAGTCGGTATCATTAGCCGTATCCGTTAAGTCTAGACCTAGTGTTATGTACTTTAGGGTTTGATATTTAATTAAAAATTAATACGTAGGATAATTCATTTAACTGAAACAGTTTACGGGAGACATATATCTAGAAATGTAAAAGTACGGATTACGGTACGGATAAGAAACGAATAACGCGCATTGATTTCTTTACAGAACAAATACCGCGCATATATTTATTACGGCTACGATTAAATGTGAATCAGACAGCCAAAATTAACGTCGAGATCGCGGAAGAGGATTTCGACGGTTTTTGGTCATCGCCATATCAGATGACATGTGGCGGAATGACATTGTATCGCGGCATATTTGAGGATTAAGGGAGCGAATCTGGATATACCATGTGTCAACATTTAGGTCATATCGTACAGCGTCCGTACAGAAAGTACACCGACATCTGTACTTTTGTGTACATAAGTGTATTTTGATTGGCTCCGTACATGAATAGATAGAGTGTGTGAGAGAGATTGGACTTAGAAAAATTAGGAGATTGGACCTCTCTCCCAGAGAGCTTTTGTACAAAAGGTCAACTTTGACCCTCCATAACTTATTGCTAAGGGGAGCAACATCAGAGATTCTTTTTGCTATCAACTCAAGGGAGTCTTGCCATTATAGGGGTAAAGGTGGTCAAAGTTTTTGTCTGCCAGGGTGGCAGTTGTTCTTGCTGAAACAAAAAAGGGTCAAGGTTAACCTAGAGGCTTCTTGGAAGCTGTCCATTCTGAGGACTTATGGAGGTCTCTGAGTTTCAGAGGTTCCTCTTGTGCCGGACTAGGAGAAGCCACGGGTGTGCTGCCGCTGGTTAGGGTTCCTCCTCCCGTTCAACGTTGGGTTCCCACCTAGGCACGTTTTGTATTTTGAAGGACGAGTGTGTTTTGGCAGCTCAGGCTCGCTGCAACCCGTTCTTTCGTGCATGTTTGAGTACTCGCACCTCTAGTGTGAGCGCGACCCGTGTGATGATATGGTGGAGGCGGACATCCCATGGGTGATATTGCCGAAGTAAACCGGGAAAGTCCACACGTTATCGTTAGTGGTCCTCGACTTCTTCCACAAACGGTAGAGAGTGAGCGTTTAGTTGTATATAGCCCTTGTGGTTATTCCATAGATCCTTCATCTCTACAATTTGTGGAGGATGAACGAGTAAAGGGCTTTACAATGGCCTACATTTTTTGGGTAGTTAAAGCTGTTTTTATCGTCACATATTTTTTTCATTTTAAAATTTGAAGTCATAATCGAGCAGTACGACCGTTCCCTTTTGATTGCTTGCATCGGGAAAGCAATTCAACGGTTCACTGAAGAGCTAAACGAATTTGACTCCCCAAAAAGTGTTTCATAACGATTAGTGGTGTTTAGTTCAGTACTGTATTGAATAGATTGTACAATGAGAAAGTATGCTTGTAAAATATCTACATTCAGATTGTATGATTTTAAAGTATCTTAGTCAATTTTCAAGATCTATAAACACACTTAGACGAGTATTACACCGCTAATCGCTATTAATGTTGAAAAAATATAGCATAAACGCTAGTTTAGTGTTCATAATGCTAATTTGTGATTTTTTGTCCAAAAAAAATAACATTAACGTTAATTTGGCACTCACCGCCAACTTGTGTGTCGACTTAGTTCCTTATAAGTTTAGTTGTCATCAATAGTGTTTCAAGTGCAGGTGTACTATCGCAATTTTTTTTGCCGAGATACGTACTTGTGGGGTTTGGAAAACATACAAAAGATGTAAATTAGAGAAATTGTAAAGTTATTTTATGCTTCATATTTTTGAATGTTCCGCTCTTTTCCACAGCTAACCAATACTAAAATTTTAAATAACATTCGAAACACACTTAACGTTGTAGAAATGAGGTGTCAAGTAGACTTGAGGTACAAAAACGAGCTTCTCGTATATCACACTAATTTTAGACGAACGTAATATAAAAGAGTTAACATTAAATAAACAATGTCCATTTTAGTGCTAATTTAATTCTAATGTTACTGTGATTTTGGGTCAAAAAATGTGGCGTCAAAATTAAAGTTATTAACACTTATAACGATTACCGTTGTCATCAATGGCACATCCTGACAAAAATTTGGCCAAACTACTAGCTGTAAAATTTTGTACTTTTGGAAAGCTTTCAGTCTCAATGCAATTATGTGTCCTCCATTGGACTACAGAATACAAAAAGCCTCTAGATAGCATTTAACTAACCCACTTTAAGCCACGACCACTTCTGCCCAAGAAGGCAAACTGACAACTTGACTGCACCCCTCTGCAGCCTGGACTTCTTTGAGTTTGTAGCAAAAAGAATCACTGAAAACGGCCAACGAGCCGATAAGTTATGAGGCAGTGAAAATGCCAATTTGTACAAACTCTCAAAGGGAGAGGTGACTACCTACCAAATTTTTCTAAGTCCTGATTCTCTCTAATAACTCCTATCTAGTGAAGAACGGACCAATCAGATTACTGTATCGTACACAAAAGTACTACTGCCGATGTACCTTTTGTACGGCCTATGTACGACAAGGCTATTAAGTGGATGCGTGTCCGCTTTTCACTCGTCCGTACATTCCTCGGAATTCCTATGATCGAATGTCAACTCTCCACGTGGCTCCAGGTCATGCCACATCACAAAACGCCAAAGTGACCACTCCGCGATTTCGGCGATGATATGCGCCGTTGGATTTTATGCAAAATGCAATCTTAGCCGTAATAAATACTTGCGCGACATTTGTTCCGATGTCGAAATTAAAATGCGTGGTATCCGTTTTGAATTAGCGTCGTACGACGTACTTTATAAAACTAAATCTTTGTACGTCGTATACAGTTCTAGTTACATGAATTATATCCACTCGAACTAAATATATATCTATCACATACCATACCACTTAGCATTCGTCCTAGTCTATTAGGATAAAGCTGACCCCTACCGGTTAACTTGACGAACCGCAGGTACCGCGATCAAATCTCTGGTCCGTCAAGTATATTTTTAGTAACCTACTAAAAATAGCTGTCTGTTGAACTAAGGCAGCCATGGATCTACCTATCTCTCTTAGCTTTAGTGACTACAACAAGTATGGTAACTAGAGAGCGGAGGTGGAGGCAGGTTGTCCGTCCTTTTTCTTTTCCTTTTATAAAAACATATTTAAACATAGAAAATACTCTAGAAATCTATAAATTTCAACACTCAACGCAACACCGCAGCTGCTATACAGACAGCAACGCAGCTGCTATACAGCAGAGCAGCGCAGTGAAACTCTGAGACCTCCATAAGTCCTCAGAGTAGACAGCTTCCAAGAAGCCTCAAGGATAATCCTGACCCCTTTGTGTTCCAGTAAAAATAACTGCCACCCTGGCAGACAAAAACCCTGACCACCTCTACCCTTGGAAAGACAAGACTCCCTTGAGTCGGTAGCAAAAAGAATCTCTGAATTTGCTCCCCTGAGCAGTAAGTTATGGAGGGTCAAAGTTGACCTTTTGTACAGAAGCTCTCTTGGAGAGGGGGTCCTATCTTCTAATTTTTCTAAGTCCTATCTCTCTCACAGACTCTATCTACTGATGTACGGAACCAATCAGAATTGAGTTCCGTACGGAAAAGTACAGCTGCCGGTGTACTTTATGTACGGACATTGTACGACATGGCCAAAATGTCGACACATGTCAAATCCGGATTCGGTGTCATAATCTCCGGAGATTCCACAATCCAACGGAATTTCGCCACGCGTCATCCCATGTGGCGATGGCCACAAACCGCCGAAATCTTCCTCCGCGATCTCGGCGCTAATCCTGGCCGTCCGATTAAATTCGGATTTAATCGTGGCCGTAATATATACATGCGCGGTATTTGTTTCATTTATGAAACAAAATGCGCGGTACTGATTTATGTCCGTACCGTAAGTCGTACATTACGTATTACTGGATCTATGTATCCCGTAATTCATTACAGTTAAATGGTTTATCAAACGTATACATGTTTAAATAAATATCAAACTATATACTGCGTAACACTACCTCTAGACTTAACGGCTAAGGCTACCGGCTATTTCCAGACTGCCGGCAGGCAGGTACAAGGATCAAATCCTGCCGCTGGCACATACCTTTTAAATAATTAAATAAACCCTAATATAAAAATTCCCGTAAACCTCAGTATAGCCAAGGTAGCCATGGCTCTAGCTTCCTCTCCGATTTCTCAGTGACTGCGACAAGTTTGAGAGTTGGAGAGAGAAGTAAGAGATAGACTGCCTCGACTTCTATATTTCTTCTCAGACCTAGAAAATACTAATAAAAAAAACATTAGTTTCTACACGCAGCTGTTATACAGCAGAGTAGCGCAACAGCGAGGCTGCAACACAAAGGACAACGCAACCACGGTTATATTTGATGTGGTCCGTACGGACAACGCAGCGTCTGATATTCTTATTGTGATTCTGTACAGGATAGAGCAACTGTGATAGATACGATTCTAGTCAACTTAGTGGGTAACTCAGTGGTAGCTTAGTGATAGCTCAGTGGTAGCTTAGTGATATCTCAGTGGTAGCTTGACAGATTAGTGGTAGCTTGGTTGTTTGACGTACCTCTAAAGTACACTGGTGTTGCCAGTGCAACACAAGTATAAGACTTAGGACTCAGAACATATCTTGTATCCAAACTTCCAAGTAGTAAAATTGCAAACAGTTTTTAGGAAACTTTTGAGTATTATATCTTGAGTGTTGTCGGGTGAATTGTGCTATAACTTTGGGAGTTATCAGTGTTTATGCTACTCTATATTCTGATAGAGTTTTGTGAGATTTGGATGTTTATATAAGAATTGGTGAGCACTTAATAACAGCTGTTTGGTAGGATTCTTGATAGCTTCTAAGAGTGTATCATGTCTACTTCTACTTCTACTGCTGCTCCTCCACCTGCACCGGTGGTTGTAGAACAACAAGTTATGGGACTGTCATCAAGAATTCCTATCTTTTTTCGGGGATAAGTATGTTTACAGGGCGGATATGTTGGAAACACATTTTGAAAATGTCAATCTTTTGGATATATTAGATGTTTCGCTGGATGAATCTGATCCGTCATGGTCTAAGAAAAATACGCAGGCTCGTTCTATTTTGAAGTTTAGTATATCTGAGGACTTAGCTATGTCTCGGATAAATATGAAAAAAGCAATTGATATGTGGAAATCTCTTAAAAGTGATTATCCAAAGGCCAATGTCCAAGAAGACCTTCTATTAGCTAGAAAAATTTGGGATTAAAAGTACACTGGCGGTACAATGGCTGAATATTCTAACAAATTTTGTATCCTTGTAGATGCACATGTTTGTGCAAGTGGGGCGTTTCCTCCTTTTCAACAGGCGGCATTGCTCATGAGGGGTCTCCCTCGTAGTATGAAAGGCGCATCTGATATGCTCAAACAAAAAGATAATGCTAGCTCGACTTTACAGTTAGCCATCAATATTTTGCTAGAAGAGGAAGCTACATCAAATATTCTCAATATTCAGTAGGTAGAGGCTTTAAATTTAGACTTTGAGAGGAAAGGTCAGTTAAAATCAACAAAGAAATCAGTCTAATCAGTTCACATAGTTTAATCAGGGTGGGAATAGACAATCCAACAATGCATGCTTTTATCGTAGTGAGAGAGGTCATGGATACAAATTTTGTCCCAAACTTAAATAAGCTAACGATACAGGTTTATACAAGACGGAATGGCAACAAAGTCAGTTTTACAAAAACTTCTCGGTGTCTACACCTCGTGGAAATGCACTATTCTCAGCAGCTTCATCACTCCAGGATGAGACTTTGACATTTTCTGAGGAAGATGAAACGGATGTATTCGCCATGATGGCAGCGATGGAGGACGCCAAGGACTCTTGATGGATAATGGACACGGGAGCGTCAGCCCACATGTGCTGGAACAAAGCCATCTTCAAAAATCTGAATGCAACGCCGGAGAAAAATACTTTTTATGCTTATGGAATGAGTGTTCAGACTCGTGCTGTGGGTGATGTGTCTTTGCTAGTGGATGTGGAGGGCAAAGCAACTGAAAGGACTCTTCACAATGTCTCTTTTGTGCCTGACTTTTAGAAAAATCTGTTTTCTACGTCTTTGGTAAAGAGTAAAGGCTTTGAGGTTAATTTGAAAAATGGTAG
The DNA here is from genome assembly GCA_037447655.1 of Zygnema cylindricum. NCBI lineage: Eukaryota > Viridiplantae > Streptophyta > Zygnematophyceae > Zygnematales > Zygnemataceae > Zygnema > Zygnema cylindricum. Next base: position 177,413 of record JBBHKE010003160.1, on the reverse strand, counting down.
GTAGGTTGTTAGCAAAAATGGCAAAGTCGCAGTTACACGTAGTAGAGATAATAGCAAGTTGTACCGAATGGATATGGCTAATACCAAGGACAATGATGTTCTATACTCTGGTGCTTTGCATTCAGATGAGTTGTAGCATAAGAGATTAGGACATGTAAACTATGATAGTTTGAGAAAAATGTTCATTGCTGGAAAAATAAAGGGTGTCTCAATCACAGACCAGTCAATCAAAACATGTGATGGTTGCGCTTTGGGCAAAATCCACAGACTACCATTTCCTAAAGAGACTGAGCATCGGTCCACGAGACTTTTACAACAAATTCATTCGGATGTTTTTGGTCCTGCGAAGGTTCCATCTGCCGGGGGAATGAAATATATGGTCACGTTCACAGATGATTTCTCCAAATTTACAAAAGCTTACTTCATGAAAGAGAAGAGTGAGGTGTTTGGTCACTTCAAACACTAGAAAACATGGGCTGAAAAATTTCATAGTTTATCTATTTTACAGCTCAGATCAAACAATGGTGGTGAATATACTTCGAAAGAATTTGAAACCTTTTTACTCGAGGAAGGCATAAGTCATCTGTTGACTGTTCCATATTTAACAGAACAAATTGGGCTGTCAGAAAGATTAAATAGAACTCTCACGGAGAGCTCGAGGTCGATGCTCGCAGATAAAAATGTGGATCCGAAATTATGGGCTGATGCTCTAAATTGTGCAGTTTATATTAAGAATAGGATAGGATCAAAATCGGTAGAATCTACTCCTTACGAGATCTGGACAGGTAGCAAACCTGATGTTAGCCATTTCAAAGTCTTTCGTAGTAAGTGTTTTATCCTAGATACGTCTATGGATACATGGAAAATGGAACCGAAGGGATTACCGGGTATTTTGTTAGGATATGATGACCACTCACAAGGTTACAGAGTCTTTATGTTTAAGAGGCAGAAAATAGTTGTAGCAAGGATTATCATTGTCAAAGATGAACTAGACTCGATAGATTTATTTCACATGACATAGCAGCAAAAGCAGCAAAAAGTACAAGAGTATGTCATCTTAGATTGTATGCAAGAAATTGTCCCGCACGTGCAACATTCTCCGGTGGTGACTCCAGAATCGGACTCTCTCCAACTTCCTCAACATGTTCAGTTCAAACCAAACCAACAGCAATCAATACACACGGATCGCAACCAGCGCAATCAGCTACACACGGATCGTAACCAGCGCAATCAGCTACACACGGATCGCAACCAGCGCAATCAGCCCAATGCGCGGCAACCGACGATCTCAGCCTCAAAATTTCCGAGGGAAGAAGATCCAGCAGTTGCCTGCAAGCAAGCTCTCACTTTGCCTACTCGGCAGTCTCAGGGGAGCCCTTGATCATCCAAGAGGCCTCCTCATCACCAGAGCGGAATCTCTAGATTGAGGCGGCAAATGACGAAATGAAGTCGATCATGGAGGCACAAACTTGGGAACTTGTGGACCTTCCTCCGGACTGAAAAGCGATCGGCAGCAAATGGGTATTCAAAGTGAAGTTAAATCTCGATAATACCATTGAACGCTATAAGGCCAGACTTGTGGCGAAGGGGTATAATTAAAAGGAACGAATCGATTTTGAAGAAACATTTTCTTCGGTTGTAAGATTTCCAACAGTTAGGATTTTGCTGTCCCTAACTGCTATAGAAGATATGGAAATTCATCAGATGGATGTAAAGACGACCTTTTTGCACGGAGAACTAGAAGAGACCATTTACATGCAGCAGCCTAAAAAGTATGCAAAACTAGGAAAAGAGCACTTGGTATACAAGTTGCTAAAATCCTTGTACAACCTAAAACAAGCCCCTAGGCAATGGAATTTGAAGCTTGATGAATTCTTCACCAGTCTAGGATTTCAAAGGATAAGTTTTGACCACTCTGTCTATGTTCTAAAGGGTGAAAATGGGATATTGTATATAGCAATGTATGTAGATGATAGCAAATCAATGGCTGAAATTAAAAAAATTAAAACTGCTCTAAACTCACGGTTCGAGATGAAAGAACTTGGTGAGGCAAAGTATATTTTGGGTATCCAGGTAGAGAGGGATAGAAATAAGAAAGAAATAAAATTACCTCAAAAGGAGGCTATTGGAAACATGTTAGATGAGTATGGAATGCGGGGGGCAAAAAGATTTCTAACTCCAATGGAGTTTCGGCAGAAGTTAGAGGGAGAAGAGACAAAACCAGGTGTCATTATTAGCGATTATTTAGAGTCAGGGGAGAATGATCCTATGACAATAATACTTTATAGACAAATAGTGGGAAACTTAATATATTTCATGAATTGTACCCGTCTTCACATTACTGCAGCAGTTGGGGTACTACGCAAAAGTCTAGAGAATCCTAGAAAATCTGACTTTGATGCAGCAAGAAGAGTCTTAAGATATATGGCCGGAACCAAAGACCTCAAACTCACTCTAGGCATAGGAGAAGTAAAACTGCAAACGTGGAGTGATGCAAGCAATGGCGGCATGCCAAGCTGGAAGTCCACAACGCGATTCGTTTTACAAATTGGGAACGGGACTTGCTGCTGGAGCAGCAAACTTCAAAAGGTTACAGCACAATCAACAATGGAGTAAGAATATATGGCCGCGAGCTAGGCCCTCAAAGAACTCCTAGGGGTGAAATCCATGTTGGAAGAATAAGAATACATGCAGGTTTGTCCACAGGTGATCTGGTGTGATAACCAAGCTGCCATTGCCATTGCTTCTAACCCGAGTCATCACTTCAAAAGCAAGCACATGGATGTACGATTACACTTTGTAAGAGAAAAAGTGTTCTCTAGAGTGATTAAATTATGTTATTTGCGAGATGCAGAAATGATTGCTGATATGCTCACTAAAGCTCTTCCTGATCCTAAGCTGAAGTATTGTAGGAACCCAGTGGGATTAAGTGAATAGTTGAATTATTGCACTTCGATACTGCCACTCTGCGATAAGTCCACCATTGAGATGTAGTGGGACTGGGTGACTTGCTAATTGCTATACTGCTTTACTGCGATGCTGCGATAGTTTATCACCGCAGCTGCGCCGGTATACTGAGTCTAAAGCTTTAGGGGAGTGTTGTATTTTTGAAAAGCTTTTAGTCTCAACGCAGCAGCGCAGCTGCTATACAGATAGAGCAGCGCAACTACTATATAGCAGAGCAGCGCAGCTGCTATACAGCAGAGCAACGCAGCTGCTATACAGCACAGCAGCAGAGCAGCGCAGCAGTGAGGCTGCAACACAGAGGTCAACGCAACCACGATTATATTTGATATGGTCCATACGGACAACGTAGCGTCTGATATTCATAATGTGATTCTGTACAGGATAGAGCAACTGTGATAGATACGATTCTAGTCAACTTAGTGGGTAACTCAGTGGTAGCTTAGTGATAGCTTAGTGGTAGCTTAACAGATTAGTGGTAGCTTGGTGGTTTGACGTACCTCTCAAGTACACTGGTGTTGCCAGTGCAACACAAGTATAAGACTTAGGACTCAGAACATATCTTGTATCCAGACTTCCAAGTAGTAAAACTGCAGACAAATTTTGGGAAACTTCTGAGTAATATATCTTGATTGTTGTCGAGTCAATTGTGCTGAATCTTTGGGAGTTATCAGTTTTTATGCTACTCTATGTTCTCATAGAGTTTTGTGAGGTTTGGTTTCTCGTATATGAATTGGTGAGCACTTGAGAAGAGTTGTTTGATAGGATTCTTGATAGCTTCTGAGAGTGTATCATGTCTACTTCTACTACTACTGCTGCTCCTCCACCTGCACCGGTGGTTGTAGAACAACATAAAAGTATTGGTATAGCTATCATTAACTTGGGACGGAGAGACGACTTAAGGGAGGATGTACGCTAGCGTAAAAATGAGGTTGTGTATTAGACGACATATATATAATTATAGAGTTAAGTATTATTAAATGTGGGAGTTTAGCTATTTAGTTTATTTTTTTCACTAAAATTCTATCTAGATGTTGAAAAGAGGTTAATAAAATCTCACTTCTCTATTTTAAATAGACTCTATAACGAGAGAGAGTGGATCAAAGACGCGCCATGGCTGCCTCTTTGTTTAGAAGGTAGGGCATTTAACCAAAATGATGTCCTAACTTGGATTTTGAATTAGGGTATTCAAATCAAAGTAGCTTGGAATCTCGTCCACTAAGGCATGATAAATCGTTGGAAATATTTCATTCGTTAACTTAATAAATGTTCACAGATCAACAAATTCATTTAAACGAAACATGTGAACCGAAGGCCCACACCCTCAAATTGCGTGCACATCGAGCCGTGTAAATATACTTGATCGAATAGACGACGTCGCAGCCGCCAACCCAATTAGAAATTTTGGCGACTTTTAGAAAAAATGTCCCGCGATGTCACATGTCGCCACAATATTAGATGTCAAAGAATATGGGAGTAACCATGGCTCTCGATTTGACAGGCGTCACCTTGAAGGCCATGTCGTACAATGGTCCTACAATAAACATATCGCAAAGTGTACTTTCTTGTACTATACAATGTTCCTATTGGACTAGGGTTTAGTAGTAGGTAGTCGTAATTTGCCAAGACAAGACTTAGTGAAATTTAGGTAGCTATTTTTAAGAAAGCTTGTAAAGGTGTCGTACCCGAGAGAGAAGCAAGGAAACCATGCATCATAACCAACTAAGTCATGCTCACAGACATATATACAAACAAAAATGAATATAGAGTGAAAAAATATATATATACCATGGCAAAGAAAAAACATAAGTGAGCCAAAGAAAAAGGAAATAATACTCCCTAAACAACGTGGTTAGAAATACAAATAAGAATAGTCTTACTCTATCTAGCCTCTAAAGCTAGATAGCAAAAAGAAATAAAATGCTTGAGCAAAAGGTGAGAGAGAGCAATAGAGAAGCTCAGCGGCCAAGAGAAAATTCTTGTCCAAAAGCTTAAATCTCTAAGTCTTAGAATTAGCCAAAGTAGGAGCTATGCTATGCCTAAGCAAAACTAGCCTACGTCTAGCCTACTTTACATGAATCAAACACACTTTGTAGAAATTAATAGTCCGTTTTAAGTGCTTTCTAGGTCTAAATAGAAATATAGAAAGAAGCCGATGCAGTCTACCTCTAACTTCTCTCTCCAACTCTTAAACTTGTCGCAGTCACTGAGAAATTGGAGAGGAAGCTAGAGCCATGGTTACCTAGGCTATCCAGAGGTTTACGGGAAATATATATTAGTTAATTTACTATTAGGGGTTTATTTACTAAAACGATACATGCCGAGATCAGGATTTGATCCTGGTACCTGACGGACATTAAACTACCGGTAGCCGGTAGCCTTATCAGTTAAGTCTAAAAGTAGTGGTACCCACTATTGGGTTTGATATTTATTTGAACATTACAACATAGGATAATTCATTTAACTAAAACTAATTACGGGATACATAGATCTAGTAATGTAAAAGTATAGATTACGGTACGGATAAGAAACGAATACAACGCATTTGTTTCTTTAGCGAAATAAATATTGTGAAGGTATTCATTACGGCTACGATTAAATGTACATTTAATTGGACGACCGGAATGAATGCCGAGATCGCGGAAGAGGATTTCGGCGGTTTTTGGTCATCGCCACATCGGATGACATGTGGCAGAATAACATTAGATCGCGGTATCTTCGAGGATAAAGGGAGCAAATCCGGATATACCACGTGTCGACATCTAGGCCATGTCGTACAGTGTCCGTACAGAATGTACACCGACAGTTGTACTTTTGTGTACGGAGGTGTAATCTGATTGGCTCCGTACATCAGTAGATAGAGTCTGTGAAAGAGATAGGACTTAGAAAAATTAGGAGATAGGACCCTCTCTCCCAGAGAGCTTCTATACAAAAGGTCAACTTTGACCCTCCATAACTTACTGCTCAGGGGAGCAAATTCATAGACTCTTTTTGCTATCGACTTAGGGGAGTCTTATCTTCACAAAGGTGAAAGTGGTCTGAGTCTTTGTCTACCAGGGTGGCAGTTGGTCTTGCTGAAACATCAAGGGTTCAGGGTTATCCTAGAGACTTCTTGGAAGCTATCCATTATGAGGACTTATAGAGGTCTCAGAGTCTCAGGTGATGGGCCCACCCTCTAGGCTACTAAGAAATGGCTTCATATACAGGGAAAGTATGATGATAGGAGCTTTATGCGAAAAAAGGTTTTGAGGGATAGTGAGTGGATGATTGGAGCGTCCATCAAGTCTTGGAATCCCTCCAGGGTTTGGAGGAAGTAGATTTACCAAGAAAGAGGACCCACCTTTATTGGAGAAAACAAAGGAAGGAGAGGTGGTTGATAAAGGAAAGGAGAAGGAAACGACCACACCAATAGCAACTGGTTCGGCATTCATGTCACATATTCAGAGGAACAAGGAGAATGTTTCTGAAACCTGGGTCTTCAACAATATAGCGGCAAAGAACTTCATCCTACGCCATCTCACTCAAGGAATTGCATGTCTTCATTTGTAGGGAGAAAGGGCATTCGATCTTTGGATGGCTCTCATAGAGATGTACCGAAGTGGTACGATTCAGCAGCAACAGTAGGCTGATTAGAAAGTTAAGGAGTATGTATACAAAGCGGGGAAGATGTTGGATTTTTTCAATGAGCTTGCTACACTCTTCATGGAGCTAGAGAGTGCCGGAAAAGCTTTTAGTGAAAATGAAAAGGTTAATTGTTTACAGATGAAGTGACCCGATGAGTTCAAAAACATAGTCAACCGTGTGCAGGACTTGCCGGACTCAAGGTGGATATGAAACTTAGTGGTAGGGATGATTCTCGTTCGAGAGAATACGATTTAGATTCGAATGGGAGGAAAGAGTGGCCAATTCTTGGCAACTACGATCGATTGGAGGAACAAGGATTCTTGAAAATCGGTCAGAAACTATGAGGGGAGGGAGCAGAAAAATCAGACCGACGAGTTCGGACCAAGGTCTCCCAAAGGTTTATGTCATTTTTGTAAAAAACAGGGGAACTATATGGCAGAGTGCACTAAGCTAAGCGAGCTTCGGTTAAAGAAGAGGCAGACTAGTGGAACCCCTAAACGAAAGAAAAAGGCGCTTATGACACAGGTACAAGAGGCGGAATCCGAGGACGAGGACGATGAGCTCCTTTTGGATTTGGAGTTGGAGGCGAAAAACGAGGTCTAAATTCCACGAATGCAAAAATGTGCTTACAGTGGATTAAAAGGTGAAGCACGCTGGATTATAGATTTAGGTACCTCTATGTACATCTGTAAGAATAGGCACCTGTTCACTAAGATAAGAAAGATTCCCACCGTAGAGATAGAGTACAAGGATGGGAGGATAGTCACCACTACTCTTGAAGGATAGGTAGATCTGACACTGTAAGTAGAAGGAAAGACATCCATATTAACATTCTCCGATATATTGTTTATTTTGGAGCTGAAAAAAAAACCTCATCACTACATCTGTATTAGATGATAAGGGTTTTTTTTACTAGCACAAGGGAAGGATGAAACTCTGAGACCTCCATAAGTCCTTAGAGTAGACAGCTTCCAAGAAGCCTCTAGGATAATCCTGACCCCTTTGTGTTTCAGCAAAAATAACTGCCACCCTGGCAAACAAAAACCCTGACCACCTGCACCCCTGTGAAGGCAAGTCTCCCTTGAGTCGATAGCAAAATGAATCTCTGAATTTGCTCCTCTGAGCAGTAAGTTATGGAGGGTCAATGTTGACCTTTTGTACAGAAGCTCTTTGGGAGAGAGGGTCCTATCTTCTAATTTTTCTAAGTCCTATCTCCCTCACAGACTCTATCTACTGATGTACGGAACCAATCAGAATTGAGTTCAGTACGCAAAAGTACAACTGCCGGTGTACTTTATGTACGGACATTGTACGACATGGCCTAAATGTCGACACATGTCATATCCGGATTCGGTGCCATAATCTCCGGAGATTCCACGATCCAACGTAATTTCGCCACGCGTCATCTGATGTGGCGATGGCCACAAACCGCCGAAATCTTCCTCCTCGATCTCGGCGCTAATCCCGGCCGTCCGATTAAATTCAGATTTAATCGTAGCCGTAATAAATACATGGGCGGTATTTGTTTCACTTACGAAACAAATGCGCGGTATTGAATTTTAGTCCGTACCGTAATCCGTACTTTATATATTACCGGATCTATGTATCCCGTAATCCATTGCAGTTAAATGAATTATCGTACGTATACATATTTAAATAATTATCAAACTATATACTACGTAACATTAATCCTAGACCTAACGGCTAAGGCTACCGGCTATTTCCTATCTGCCGGCCGGTAGGTACAGGGATCAAATCCTGTGGCCGGCACATACCTTTTAGATAAAATAAATCCCTAACTACTATAAATTTCCCGTATACCTCAGGATAGCCTAGGTAGCCATGGCTCTAGCTTCCTCTCCAATTTCTCAGTGACTGCGACAAGTTTGAGAGTTGGAGAGAGAAGTTAGAGATAGACAGCCTCGGCTTCTTTATTTCTTTTCAGACCTAGAAAATACTTTAAAACCATTAGTTTCTACAAAGGGGTCTTTACTGCTAGTTTTGAGGAGGATGTCTATTTCATTGCTGAGAAAGGTAGCCATGGGATGTTTAGGCTGATTTTAAAAAATGAAAAGAAGAAAATTTATTATGTTGGTTTTTATGATATTATGATGTGGCATAAGAGGCTTGGTCATGTGAATCTAGGTAAGTTAAGAGAGATGAATAGATGGGAGTGGTGGAAGGGGTTCAGTTCAGTGAGAGTGATAATATAAGTGATTTTAGTAGATGTGCTCAAGGAAAAACACACATAATACCATTTCCCAAAATAGCCACCTAAAAGGGAGAAAAATTTTTGGATCTAGTACACACAGATATTTGGGGACCGGCTAAAGTTCCCGCACCGTGAGGGAAGAGATTTATGATGACTATCCCTGATGATTGGTCTCGATATTCCCGGGTGTATATTTTGAAAAACAAGTCAGAAGCTCAGGATTGTTTTAGACAATATAAAGCATGGAGTGAAAAACTCCATGAAACTCCAATCAAGAGAGTAAGGAGTGACAATGGTGGAGAGTATACTTCTAACCAGTTTGAGGATTTTATGAGGGAGGATGGAGTCCAACACCAAAAGACAGTTCTAGAAAACCAGGAAAATAATGGGGTTGCTGAAGGGTTAAATAGAACACTAAGTAATAGTGCTAATAGTATGTTGTTAGATAAAAAGATAGGAAAAAGGTTTTGGGTAGAAGCAATGAACTGTGCTAATTAACTCAAAAATAGATTTCTTACTTCAGCTATAAAAGATCAAACACCTTATGAGAGATGGACAGGCCGGAAACCAGACATATCTCACTTAAATGTTTTCGGCAGTCAAGTGTTCAGTCTAGATACTGATCGCTCCAATTAGAAGCTAGATCCTAAAGGAAAACCGGGATACTTATTAGGACATGATGAGGATGATAAAGAATATAAAGTTTACGATTAAAAAAAGGAAGATATAATCTTAGTAAATCATCTAGTAGTTATGGATGAAGGAAAGTTTGTGGATCCCTTCAAGTATACAAAGTCAGTAAAAATCAGATTTGAGTCAAAAAATTCCGATGACTTTGAGCTTCCTAACTATCTAGGTTTTAGAGAAGATGACATTCTTGCAGGTACAAATCAAACCAAAAAGGACTCGGCTGTGGAAACTCCGGTGACAACTCTTCCCGAAGCGGAAGACGTGGTGGAAATTGATTCAAAATCAATGGATAGGGGAAAAGCCCAGATTGTTCAAAAAAATCCAGGAGAACCATTTATTCCGGCCTCAGATTTTGAGAGGGGAAGAAGAAGAAGCAAAAGATTGCAAGAAAAAAAGGTTAATTACAAGTTAACAAAACTATCTAATCAAGATGAATCTCCGACTTATCGAGAGGCGGTGACTTGTCCAGAAAGGAACTGGAGGAAGACAGTCATCAATGAGGAGATGGCCCCAATTATGGTAGACTATACTTAGGAGCTGGTGGATTGTCCACCTTACCGAAAACCAATCGGTTGTTAGTGGGTTTTCAAATTAAAATTGAACTCAGATAACACAATGGAGGGCTATAAGGCACGATTAGTGGCAAAGGGATTTACACAAAAGGAGGGAATTGACTACGAGGAAACCTTTGCTCGGTGGTCAGATTTCCCTCCGTCCGCATACTTCTCAGCTTGGCAGCAGCGGAAGACATGGAAGTGCACCAAATGGACATCAAAATAGGCTTTTTGCATGGAGAATTGGAAGAGGAGATCTTCATGCAACAACCCGAAGGGTTTGTGGAAGAAGGAGAGGAGAGTAAGGTATGCCGGCTGATTAAATCTCTTTATGGTTTGAAACAAGTGCTTTGATAGTGGAATAAGAAGCTTGATGAGTTTCTTACCAGTCTGGTCTATTTCAATATCAGCTTAGATCACTGAATCTATGCTTTCGAAGATGAGGAAGGTTTTATATTTATTGCAATTTATGTTGATGATTTGCTTGTTTTAAGTAAATCAATGGAAAAAATTAATAAACTGAAAATCGATCTTAAGGGGAAATTTGAAATTAAGGATATGGGGGAAACAAAATATATTTTGGGAATTCAAGTAGAGAGAGACCGAAAAAGGAAAATTATAAGATTGACTCAAAAGGAAGCAATAAGGAACATGCTTAAAAAATTTCAGATTGATAAAACTAATAGTTGTATAACTCCAATGGAGTTGAATAAGGGGAGTGAGAGGAGTGAGGAAGAAGGAGTCATTGTCTTAAACGAGGAGTTATCTCCTGAAGAACAAAATTTCATGCAGACTATTTCCTACAGACAAGTAGTGGGAAGTCTAATCTATTTTATAAATTGTACCTGGCCGGATTTAGCTGCAGCTGTAAGAGTGCTGAGTAGAAGTCTTAATGCTCCCACTAAGAGGGATTGGGAGGCAGCTAAGAGAGTCCTTTGACATTTGATAAGAACTAGGGATCTATGGTTCCATTTGGGTGGAGAGAATATTGACATCACCACTTCGAGTGATGCTTGTTATGGTGATGCTCCGATGAGGAGATGTACTTTTGGATATGTATTATATGTGGGGCTTGTTGTTGGAGTAGCAAACACCAAAAGGTTATTGCTCTCTCCACCATGGAGGCTGAGTATATGGCCTCTTGCTCTGCTGTAAAAGAATTGATGTGGGTCAAGTCTTTGGTTGGTGAGCCTGGTCACCTTAAGAGTGGTGTTTAAAAGGTTTTTTGTGATAATCAAGCAGCAATGGCTATTTCTGCCAATCCTAAACATCATTTTAAAGCCAAACACATGGACATTAGACTCAGCTCTGTTAGAGTGAAAGTAGAACACAAAATTATCAGTCTAGCGTACCGACCAGATAGCGAGATGGTAGCAGATACTATGACCAAACCTGTGCCTTCCGCCAAGCTAGTTTTCTGCAAGGAGAGGTGTGGTCTAAAATTAAAGATTGACTAGAAAATAAGGGGAGTGTATAAATTAATGGTCCATTTTAAGTTTTTTCTAGGACTAAATAGAAATATAGAAAGAAGCCGAGGCCGTCTAACTCTAACATCTCTCTCAAACTCTCAAACTTGTCGCAGTCACTGAGAATTTGGAGAGGAAGCTAGAGCCATGGCTACCTAGGCTATCCACAGGTTTACCGGAAATATATACATTATTTTATTTACCGTTAGGGGTTTATTTACTAATAGGATGTATGCCGAGATTAGGATTTAATTCTAGCACCTGACGGATGGTAAACAGCCGGTAGCCGGTAGCCTTATCCGTTAAGTCTTGAAGTAGTGCTACGCACTATTGGGTTTGATATTTTTTTAAACATTACCATGGAGGATAATTGATTTAACTAAAACAAATTACGAGATACATAAATTCAGTATTGTAAAAGTACGGATATTGGTAAGGATAAGAAACGAATACCGCGCATTTGTTTTTTTAGCGAAACAAATACCGTGCAGGCATTTATTATGGCTACGATTAAATGTGCATTTAATCGCACGGCCAAAATGAATGCCGAGATCGCTGAAGAGGATTTGGGTCATCGCCACATCAGATGAGATGTGGCAGAATAACATTGGATCGCGGCATCTCCGAGGATTAAGGGAGCAAATACGAATAAACCACGTGTCGACATTTAGGCCATGTCGTAAAGTGTCCGTACAGAAGTACACTGGCAGCCGTACTTTTGTGTGCGGCGGTGTAATATGATTGGCTCCGTACATCAGTAGATAGAGTCTGTGTTTGAGATACGACTTAGAAAAATTAGGAGATAGGACCCTCTCTCCTAGAGAGCTTCTTTACAAAAAGGTCAACTTTGACCCTCCATAACTTACTGCTCAGAGGAGCAAATTCAGAGATTCTTTTGCTATCGACTCAGGGGAGTCTTCTCTTCATATGAGTGAAGGTGGTTAGAGTTTTTGTTTGCCAAGATGGCATTTGTTCTTGCTGAAACACAAAGGGGTCAGGGTTATCCTAGAGGCTTCTAAGAAGCTGTCCATTCTGAGGACTTATGGAGGTCTCAGAGTTTCACAGTTAAGATGTTTGCCAATAGGTGGCCAACAACATCTGTTGTTGTCGCAGCAACATCAACAATCCAAAGGTAGAAACCCTCCCTAACTACGTGTCATGCGAACCTACATGGGTTCACGACTTAAGTCAAAAGTGGCTTTGAATAGCCACCAAACGATATCCTTGAACCCATGATCAATTTGTCGTTCAAAAGATATACACGGTCTTACTCCAAAATCATGTGGCCACGCACAATGTTGAAAAGAGGTAATTAATAGTCCACTTTTCTATTTTAGTTATACTTATAAAAGAGAGAGTGAGGATCAAAGGCACGTAATAGCTGCCGCCTTAGTTAGAAGGTGGGAGATTTTTAAGTAGAGGATAATTTTCCAAAATGTTGCCTTAATCCGGATTTTAACTTGGGTCTGTGGACTACTATGAAGTCGTAATCCTTATCCACTAAGGCATTATCGAAACGATAAAAATAATAGGTTTTAAAAATATATAAACAGTCATGTGACGGCTAATAAACACCAAACTAACTACGAGGAACAATTCATGGACGTACACAAATGTCAACCGTGTAAAACATGTTTTGATCGGACGATCATCGTTGCAACCACTACCCGAAGTGAGCTTTTGGCGCCATTTAAAGATAGCGTCACGCGGGTACCATGTGGCGCCATATTATTGGATACCGGAGAAGATGGGAGGAGGAACCATGGCTCCTAATTTGACATACATCACCTTGTAGGCCATGTCGTACAATGGCCGTACAATAAGTACATTGTTCATTCTACCTTCTTGTACTATATATTGTTTCTATTGGACTAGGGTTTAGTAGTAGGTATTCGTGAGTAGGCAGACCAATACTTAGTGAAATTTAGGTACCCCTCTCTAAGAGAGTTTGTAACTATAAAGGTCATCTTTGACCAGCCATAACTTACTGCTTAAAGGAGCAAATTTAGTGATCCTATCTGAGCAAATTCAGTGATCTTTTTTGCGTTTGACTCAGGAGAGTCTTGTATTTACAAAGGTGAGGGTGTTTAGAATATTTATGTGCTTGGGCGACACTTATACTATGGGAAATTGGAAAGGGCAAATATTATTCTAAAGGCTTTATGTAGGCTGCTCATTCTGTGTGTCAATGGAGACTACACAATTGCACACGAAATGAAACGAAACCAAACATTGTTTACCATATTAGTATGCATTCAATGAATTGTCACCTGTACATGTACTTTGTGTAATGCCACCCTAGTATTTGTGGCTATCCTCTGAAATAGCGTACCTACGAAACCGCGAACCTACAAAATGAAACAAAACAAAGGTACCCACGAAAATATTATATATTCAATTAGACACGTGTGCAAAAAGCGCAGGCATCCAACATAAACAAACCGCCAACATGCGACAATGCGAGCAAGCGTCGTGAAAAAAACGTGCTCCAAAAAAACGTGCGCGCGTGCCCAAAAGTTATTGTTCTATGACAATTGGTGTAGGTGAAGGTGCAACAGTAGTAGTAGAACTAGACATACTCAAGCAGAAGCTTCACAATAATTCCTCACAAACACCACCTATTTACACAATATAAAACTTGACTCATAGATCTAATTACCCCAAGAATTGGCACGAAAACAGACTAGCAAACACTATGTTAATTCTCAAAATTACAACATAAGTGACCAAGTAAACCATAAGATATGAGAGGTGCTAGTTTCCCAACAACTGCATTTTAAATTCTCAAAATCCCAAAACTGTATACCAAACAATTTTACTAAGTCCTAAACTTTGTACTCCTAGAGTGTGTCTACTGCTAGCAAAAAAATCAGCAAATAACATGTGGCACTGTAGTACTGTTTTTTTATGTGATAAGGTACCAAAATTGTACGTCACTGTACCAAGGGTACTTCCAAAAACCAAACTGCAACTAGCCTAAAGCTAAATAGTGAAACACTACTTCCTAATCCTCTAAGCAACAGAATCCTGTTCTATTAGGTATTTACAAAATGAAGTCGTACACCAAAAGTGGTTTGCTTTGTTAGCAACTGTAGATAGGTCCAGCCTGCTATGGTATGTCTTGTATGATTTTCTTACGAAGCACCACCTCATCCATGGTCCTCACTCAATTTCTAGCCGCGAGTCTGATTGTAATCGATGTCTGGTACTTTGCTTTTTACATTTGAAATTCCAGATGTCCAGTTCATTTACCATCCTCCCGATTTCTCGAATTCACTCGTCTGATAGATGCCATGTGTCCTGGTCCATTCCGCTTTCTCTGCGTAGTCTGAAACGTTGACGCGTGTCTATGTGATCGTACAAATACTTTTAGAGTAACTTCTTTTCTATCACACTATTTGAGGTAAGTATTACACCAATCTTTAATCCAAAAACATTATAAGTTACAAATCTCCCCTCATAGCTCTATCTACTCAGGATAAAGCTTTTAAAAAAATACTCCCCTAAAGCTTTAGACTCAGTTATTCACTCAGCCTAAAAGCCTTCCTGCAAAACTATAATTGAGGTGCAGGTAGAGCTTTTGTTAGCATATGTGCAACCATATAATAATCAGGTAAATAGCACAATTTTATCACTTTGGCAAGCACTTTTTCTCGGACAAAATGCAGTTTGACATTACTCTTAAACTGGTGGCTATGATTGGAGGCAATGGCAATAGCTGCCTAGTTGTCACACTAGATGACTTGAGGACCAGTTTGCATGTGTACCAATTCTTGCAAAATATCTATTCCCCAAAGGAGTTCCTGAAGGGCAAAACTTGCTGCCATATATATTGACTCCATAGTTGATTGAGCGGTGACTTTTTGAAGTTTGCTTCTCTAGCAGCAAGTTCCGTTTCCGATCAGCAAGACAATACCAGTGGTTGATTTCCTGCTGGGCATGTCGCCATAGCTCGCATCGCTCCAGGTTTGCAGCTTAACTTCCCCTCCTCCAAGGACAAGTTTAAGATTCCGGATCCTTGCCAGATACCTCAGAATTCTTTTTGCAGCTTTCCAGTGTGCCCTTTTTGGATTTTGCAGACTTCTATTTAAGGCTCCCACAAAAGCTGCTACATTCAGCCTCGTGGAGTTCCTAAAGTAGATGAGACTACCAACTACCAGTCTGTATGGTTTTGAGGCCATGAAATCCTCCTCCCGTGACTCTAAGCTTTCATCAACTAGAATACCATAATCAGAATCAACTCCTTCTAATTTATGTTTCTACTCCATAAGAGTAACACATCCTTTTGTTTCCTTCATATCCAAATTTTCAAGCATGGAACTAATAGCCTCTTTTTGAGTTAACATGATCTGTGTTTTATTTCTATCTCTTTCTACTTGTATCCCTAAAATGTATTTGGCCTCACCGAGGTCATTCATCTCAAATCTAGACCTTAAGGCTCTATTGATGCAATTTATTTCATCCATAGATTTGCTAATAAGCAACACATCATCTACATAAATAGCAATATAAAGTACACCATCCTCCTCTAGTAGAATATACACAAAATGATTTGAACTGATTCTTTTAAAGCCTTATTTATTGAGGAATTCATCTAATTTCAAGTTCCACTGTCTAGGGGCCTGTTTCACCCCGTACATGGAATTCATCACTTTCCAAACTAGTTTTTTTTTTCCTTTCTCTACATACATTTGTGGTTGCTGCATATTAATAGTTTCTTCAAGCTCTCCATGAAGGAAAGTTGTTTCAACATCCATTTGATGCACTTCAATTTGCAACTAGACTTAATAGAATTGTGACAACTGCAAACCTTACCACCGGAGAGAAAGTCTCCCAAGTCAATTCCTTCTTTTTAATTGTAGCCTTTTGCTACAAGTCTCGCTTTGTATCTTTCAATGGTGCCATCCGGATTTAGTTTCAGTTTGAACACCCATTTGCTGCCGATGGCTTTCCGGTTCGGAGGAAGATCAACCAACTCCCATCTTTGAGCTTAATGATTAATGATTTTATTTCATCGTTTGTCGCCTCAATCGAGTGGTTTCTTTCGGGTGAAGAGAAGGTTTCCCGGATAGTCTAAGGTACTCTCGGGTTAGCTGAGTTGGCAAAGTGTGATCCAGATTGTAGACGGTTGCTAGAACTCCTTCCCCCATGAAATGATGAGGCTGAGACCAATGGATGCCTTGCGTTCTTTGTTGATCTTGTGACTTGTTGCTGTTGCTCTTGGATCGATTCAGCTTTCTCCAACTCAGTCTAAAAGCGAACCTAAGGATCGGAAGATACAGAATCTACAGGAGGCTGTTAAATAGCCGGAAATCAAACTATTTTGTGTGTATCAAAAATAACATATTCTTGTGACTTCTCCTCAGCCTCTTTTTTTGTCATTCTAAATAGATTTTTGCCAAAACATCCTCATCGTTTATAATGATATTACTAGACACAATTACTTTTTGCTTATCAAAAACATATACTCTGTAGCCTTTTGAATAATCATCATTACCCATAAAGATACCCGGAAGACCCTTTGGTTCCATTTTCCAAGTATTCGGTGAGTGTTCAAAACAAAACATTTACTTCCAAAAACCCTAAAATGAGTAACATCAGGTTTTCTACCTGTCCAAATTTCAAATGGTCGAGTACTTACCGACCTAGAACGAATTCTGTTTTTGATATAAAGTGCACAGTTAAGGGCCTCAGCCCAAAATTTCAAATCTATATTTTTATCTGCTAGCATAGATCTACTACATTGTGTAATGGTTCTGTTTCATCTTTCCGAAACACCATTCTGTTGAGCACTGTAAGGAGAAGTGAGATGGCGGCTTATACCCTCATCCAACAGAAGTTTTGGAATTCTTTTGACATATACTCTCCTCCATTGTCTGATCTGAGTTCCAAAATCAGAACACCATGCAGTTTTTCCGCCCAAACTTTGTAGTGTTTAAAGTTTCCGAACACTTCAATCTTTTCTTTCATGAAGTAAAGTTTAGTGAATCTAAAGAATTATTATGTAAACGTTACCATAAAACGAACCCCCCCAGCTGAGGGCACCTGATCAGGTCCCAAAATATTCGAGTGAATTAGCTGCAAGACTTTTATAGATCTATGATCGGATTCCTATGGAAAAGGTATTTTATGTATCTTTCCTAAAAAGCAACCATCATAGGTTTGGATTGGCTTATCTGTGAGCAAAACACCCTCTACTTTCCGAGCTTTCACCATTTTTGGTAAATTGTCATAATGAACATGTCCTAGCCTCTTATGCCATAATTCATTTTTTGATGTTACACCAGAGTAGAGAACATCATTTTCCTTAGAATCAACATTTTCCATGCGATACATTTTGCTTTCATCTCTAGTTTTCTTATCACTAGGATCTTTCCTAGCTTGCTTACAACCTGCCTACCCCCTTTAAGGGTGACTTCAAAACCTTTGCTTAAACCAAAGAGGTGGAAAATATATTCTTTTTTAAGTCTGGAACACTTAAGACATTATGAAGTGTTCTCTCTAAAGACTTTCCTCCTACTTCTACCAGCAATGAAATATCACCCTGAGCAGAAGTCTGGACGATCATGCCAAAAGCATAGTAGATATTATTTGCAGGTGTTGTCCACAGACTTGTGAAAAGTCCCTTGTTCCAACACATGTGGGCAAATGCCCCTGTGTCCATAATCTATGCGGCGTCCTTTGAGCCCTATGTTGTCGCCGCAATTGCAAATAACTCCGAGTCATCCTGCTCATTGAAGGTCAAAGATTCATCTTCCTGAAAGACAGATGAAGAATACAATGATTTGTTTTGTAGCTGATGACCAGAAAAGCCCTGGTTAAACTGACTTTGCTGCCAACTCCGCCTATATAATCTTGTCTCATTTGCCTTTTTCAGTTTAGCACAGTATATATATCCATGACCTCTCTCTGAACAACCAAAAAAAGTAGTAAAAGACAGTCTATTTTGCCTTTGACTAAACTGTTTAGACTAACCCTAATTTGGGTTAAACTGATTCCTTTGTTGATTAAACTGAGTTCTCTGCTTGTTAAACTAACCTGTCCTATCAAAATCTGTGTTAAAGGCCACTACTTGCTTTTCTCCATTGAGCATCTTTAACATAACCTCCTCTTCTATAATAATATTAATAGCTAACCAAAGTGTCCAGCTAGCTTTATCATACTTTTTCAGTTCAACAGACGCATCTTTCATTTTGTTAGGAAGACTTCTAATGATCAAAGCAGCTTGCTAGAACTTAAGAAAGAGCCATCAGCATAAGCATGTGCATCAATAAAAGCTCTCAATTTATCTGTATTCTCGGCCATTGTTCCCACTGAGTATTTGTAGTCCCAGATTTTTCCTGCCAATAGAAGTTCTTCTTCAACATTTGCCTTCTCATAAGACACCTTAGGTGATATCCAGATGTTAATCTCCTTTTTCATCTTGATTCGTGACATAACTATGTTTTCGAAAGACATAGTTTGAGAGCATTCCGATCTTGCGAATTCTTTTTTGCCCAAGTTGGATCAGCTTCATCAAGTGATCCATCCAAAATTTCCAGTAAACCTGCAGTTTCAAAGTAAGACTCAAACATGTCTGCCCAGTAAGCATATTTGTGTCTATCAAACACAAGAATTCTTAAAGACAAGCCCATAATGTGTTGTTCTATGACAACTGGTGCAGGTGAAGCTACAGCAGTAGTAGTAGAAGTAGACATACTCAAGCAGAAGCTTCACAAGAATTCCTCACAAACACCACCTTTTTTACACACTATAAAACCTGACTCACAAATCAAATTACCCCTAGAATTGGCACATAAATAGACTAGCAAACAAAGTGTTAATTCCCAAAATTAGAGCAAAAGTGACCAACTAAGCCATAAGATATAAGAGCTCTAAGTTTCCTGAAAACTTCCTTTTAAATTCCCATATTCCCAAAACTGGATACAAAACAATTTTACTTAGTCCTAAGCTTATACTCTTAAAGTGTGTCTACTGCTAGCAAACAAATCAGCAAATAACATCTGGCACTGTAGTACTGTACTATAATGTGATAAAATACAAAAATTGTACGTCAATGTACTATGGGTACCTCTAAAAACCAAACTGGAACTAGCCTAAAACTACATAGTGAAACACTATATCCTAATCCTCTAAGGAACAAAATCTAGTTGTATCAGGTATTTACAAATTGAAGTCATACACCAAAATTGGTTTGCTTAGTTAGCAACTGTAGATGTGTCCAGCCTGCTTTGGTATGTTTTCTACGAATATCTAGGGTGCTTACGAAGCACCACGTCATCCGTGGTCCCCACTCAATTTCCAGCTGTCAGTGTGATCGTAATCAACGCCTGGTTTTTTGCTTTATACATTTGAAATCCTAGATGTCCAGTTCATTTTCCGTCCGCCCGATTTCCTGAATTCACTCGTCTGATAGATGCCATGTGTCCAGGTCCATTCCGCTTTCCTTGCATAGTCTGAAACGTTGACGCTTCTCTATGTGATCGTACAAATACTCGTAGAGTAACTTCTTTACTATCACACTATTTGAGGTAAGTATTACACCAATCTTTAATCCAAAAATATTCTAAGCGACAAATCTCCCTTCACAGCTCTATCTACTAAGGATAAAGCTTTTAAAACAACAAAAATCGTGCACGCGTGCATCCAATACCAAGGGTATGATAGCTATCATGCATGAGAGAGAAGTAAGGAAACCATGCATCATAACCAACAAACTCATGGTCACACACATATATACAAACGAAAATGAATATGGATGGACAAATGGTATATACACCATGGCAAAGAATAGATATAAGTGACCCAAAGATTACTTCCTAGACGTGACATAAACCTAATAATTCCCCCACCCAGCTTCTTAGCCTCCTGAAGAGCTAGCCAACATAATCGAAAGCATTGGACAACCATGACACTATCAATGCTACGCCAGCTCGAAAGAGAAATGTGGAGCGAGGCACTTTATGTGGAACCCTGGACCTCCAAATGTCCACGAAATTGCCCTATGCACACTCAACACCCGGTTAGTGTCCATGTCCACCACAGAGAGAATGTCTGTGGAGACATAATAGTCCAAAATGTCTAAGAAATCAACCGAGTCGATGGGAAAACCGCACTCATTGGAAATTTTCGTTAATGAATGGCTGTCCGGAAGGAACATTTTTGCGGAAAGAGAGTTTCAAATGTCTTCTCTAATGGTGAGACCGATAAATGCCGGAAGAGCGAAAGCTAATTGTGCTATAGTGGGCTATGGTATGCGGGCAGAGATAAGTGGAAGGCAGATTTTACATCCCGAAAAGTAAGAGGGATGGTAGAAGAAGATTTGATCATGCATATCTACTCCTCCACCGATTGGGAAGATAACTTCCAGTCTAACTAAGCATTTCAAGTCGTTATATTTTGTGACCAATGCTTGGACAAAAACCTCTACGGACTCACCCTCCGTTCCATTTTTAAACAGAAAGACGAGCGTGTCTTTGTTGATTCCAAGCATTGGTTACATGGTACCGGCTGAAATGAGGAGTTGTTTTGCGGTGGCGTGAAACTTTTCTGCGGTCAGACCAAGCTTGAGTGCAAATCCGGATCCGAGGATCACCTGTTTGGCTGTGGTTTCCATGAGAGGGAGAGAAGGAGCGACACCATCGACAAAGAATGACTTTTGAGAGTTGTCTATGAAGCTTATATGAGGGTCTAGGTTACGTCTTTCATCCGCGGTAGCGGGGTGAATAACCAACAAACTACGGTTCAGCTACAGAGCTCTCAACGTGGCAGTTGCGGGGAGCTCAAGAACAAGAGGTGTTGATTTAGGAACCATATTGACAAGAGGAGAGGCTTTGCGAACGTTATCTATCATGGATTAAAGAATGCTTTGCCGTTCTTTGACCTAGTGCGCCCCATGGATGGTGGCATTGACAATAGTGAGGGCTTCAACCGCAATGGAGGAAGTTGTGTATGGTAGAGGCGAGAGATTCTCTTTTTTTAACAAAAGTGGAATTCTAGAATTCTATAGTTTTCTTTCCCGATTGTGATCAGGGAAGTCCTTAAGTCCTTATGTAATGTAGATGCTTGTTGTTTGACAACAGAATCAGAGAAGAATCAGTCGGCCAACGACGACAAGTGAACGGCTATCCTTGCCATTCCGGTGAATTGCGATTTCATTTAAGCCATGAAGGCAACAAATATCTTCTTCATCATAGCGGCCATCATGTCTTGCAACTCGACCTTTTCCCTCTCTCGTCGAGAGATCTTAGATGGAATCGCTATTGTAATGAGGTAGCAGGTGTCACAGAAGAAGTAGAAGAAGCACCAATAGTTGCCATAATAATAACACTGGTACACAGTAGGAAACCCTCACGATAAACCCATAAACAACTGACTTCACAATGAAGTCTTAAGCTGACTTCACAATGAAGTATTAAGCAAACTAGACACATCCTAGGTTTGCAAATTTGCCAAAGTAAAAAGAATAACACAAAAAACCCACATGCAAAATTTCAAACAGTTATGCGAAAAGATCACATTGATTTGTTTATTTGTTAAACCCCAAAAACTGCACATGTTTTCCACACAAGGAAATCCTACCTATAAGAGTAATCCAAGTACGATATATACAAGAGTCTTATAGAGCCCTAAACCCTAATTGATGATAATATTTACATCAAACTTAAATTTGATTGCCGCCAAAATGATAAGTACCTAAAATGACTACGCAGTCAATATTTCATTTCCAAAAAGACGGCTTATTGTGTCCGCCGTCTCACGGACTGACACGTGTCCTTGGAGTGTACCAAGCTTGTGTACTCCCTTCGGAGTTACATACCACTCTAACACTTCTCTACTATAATTCAGTCTATACACAAAAGTGACTAAGTCTTGAATCTATTTCTCACACACTAGATATAAAGAGGACTAACGGTTTTCAAAACAACACTCCCCTAAACCTTTAGACTCTCTCAACCACTAAGTCAACATTCCTCTCTACAAAATTGCAATTTAGTTGCAAGTAGAGGCTTAGTCATCATATCGGCTTCTATCTTCTCATCCGACAGATAATTCAGTTATAAATTGTGTTCATCACCACTCACTTAGAAAGTGCAGCTTGATATAAATGTGTTTTCTTTTGAAGTGATGACTTGGGCTAGATGCAATTGCTATAGCTGCCTAGTAGTCACACCGCACTATTTGAGGTCCAAATTTCATGAAATGAAGTTCTTGAATAAGAGACTTTACCCATAGTAATTGCTTGACATCTAAGCTTGCTACCATGTATTCAACCTCTATTGTAGAATGAGTTATGACTTTTTGTAGCTTTTTTCTCCAGCAGCATGTTCCACTTCCAATCTTCAAAATCAGTTCGGTGATGGACTAGAGGCTTGACATGTCTCCGTAGCTTGCATTGCTCTTAGTCCAAATTTTGTTTTCAACTACACCGAGAGAAAGTCGCATATTCCGTGTCTCTGCAAGGTTCCGAAGAACCCTCTTTGGTGCCTCCAAATCCGATCTCCTCGGATTTTGTAAACTCGACCTTAAGCACCAACTGATGTCGCAATATCTGACTGTGTGTAGATATTGAAGTAGATTAGGCTACTGATAATATGACAGTATAGAATGGCATCCATAGAATCTGCCTCCCTTGATTTGAAGATGTCATCAAAAATGACTCCTCCATCAGTCTCTATACCTTCAACCTTTTGCTTAAATTCCATGGGAGTAGCAATTCCCTTTGCCTCTACCATGCCAAACTTTTCAATCATATTCCAAATTGCTTCTCGCTGCGTTAAATAAATTATTGTTATATCTCTATCCTTTTTTACTTCAATTACAAAAATATACTTTGCCTCTCCTAAATCTTTCATCCCAAATCTTGAATTCAATAGTGCCTCTATTTTTACAAAACTGAGACTAGCTAGAAAATCATCTTATTTCAGATTCCACTGCACTGGTGCATGCTTCAAACCGTACAGAGATTTCAAAAGCTTATTGACCAGATTTTCTTTTCCGGTCTCTGAACAAATTTTAGGGCGCCTCATATAAATCACTTCCTTTAAGTATCCATGTAAGAAAATCGTCTTAACAACCATTTGATGTTATTCTATATCCTCAATGGCTGCTAAAGACAACAAAATTCTAATAGTTGGAAACCGTACAACCAGAGAGAGTCTTTTTATAGTCAACTCCCTTTTTTTGATTACAGTTTTTTGCAACAAGCCTAGCCTTAAATTATTCAATAGAATTATTTGGATTGAACTTACCTTTAAAGACCCACTTACAACAGATTGCCTTTTGATCCGGCGGAAGCTCAACAAGCTTCCAAGTTTGAGCCTCTATTATCGATCTCATTTTGTCATTCACCGGGGAAATCCCTTGATGCTTTTCCGAAGTTGAAAAAATCTCCTGTATGGTGACTGGTTCCATCGTACGGGCAAAAATAGAGGAAGCTCCACCTGTTCACTTGGCATAGTGCCACGTAGCCTTATTTCCTTCATCTCCCTAGAAAATCTGAGGCTAAAAGTGAGAAGCCATACGTGTCCGTTGCCGAGGAGGTGGAGGAGGAGGAGGTGGAGGAGGAGGAGGTGGAGGATGTCAAATATGGTGTAAAAGCTCAACATCCAGATTGTCCGAAGTAAGAATAAGAGGTCATCCTCCATCCATTGAGGAAAAAATTGTAGAAGAAGAAAGAGGAAGATTTTCAAAAATTACATATTCTTAAATTTTGGTATTTTTTCAGAATCTGTCATTGCCAAAACGTGAACCGATTAACTCTCTTCCTTAACCTGATTATTTCTAGTAACTTGAAGAGTTTTCTATCCGTATTGTACACTCTATAGCCTACGGACTCATCATCATAACCCATATATATCCCGGGAAAAGATTTTGGACTAAGATTAGAAATGGGACGATTATCTAAAATAAAACATTTATTACTAATGACCTAGAAGTGACGAACATTAGGTTTCTTTCCTGTTCACACTTTGTAATATGTTTCCCCTTTGACTACACTAGTTTCTATTCTATTCATTATATAAAAAGCACAAGAGAAAGCCTCACCCCAAAATTTAAATCTATCCCTTTCTCTAACATCATAGATTTTGCACTTTCCGTTAAAGTTCAATTAAGTCTTTCAAATGCTCCGTTTTGCTCTGGAGTAAAGGAAACTCTAAATTGACAAGAGATGACATTTTTTTTTAAATAATGAGAAAATGCATTGGAAATATATTCACTTCGTTGTCGGACCAAAGGGAAAGAATCGACTTCTTGTAAAGCTTTTCCGCCCAAACTCGAAAATGCTTGAAGTGTTAATCTTCTCCATCGTAAGGTAAACTTTACTATATTTTGAGAAATCATCGGTAAAAGTGACCAAAAATCGGCTACCACTGAGTGAAGGGACTTTTGACGGTCCCCATAAATCCGAATGAATTATTTGCAGCAAATCCGTGGCCCTTTTATGCACCGCCTTTCGTCATTTCTGCTACTGAAGTAGAAGTTAAAATATTGTGGAGAAAAGTGTGGACTTAAGTTAAAGTTAGACTAGAAAAAAAAGGGAGTGTTAAAAACATTGGATTTATATCATATTTGAGTGTTGAAAATATTAGATTTATATGGTATTTTCTAGGTCTAAATAGTTCAGTACAAATAGGAAAAGAAAAAGGCGGACAACCTTCCTCCACCTCCTCTCTCTACCCACCATACTTGTTGTAGTCACTGAGGGATAGAGAGGGTGGTTGAGCCATGGCTGTCCTAACTCAGCAAGCAAGACTAATGAGTGATATATGTCACTCTCAACAAAAGGTTTAGTCCAGCAGAACTCGAACCTCTGAACGGCAGAGCGCGACGTAGCCGTTAGCTCTAACCAGTCAGTCGTAGAAGTCCGTTATGATAGATTTGGTTTGATAATTATTTAAACTATGTTAAATTTATGAATTCAATTAACGGAATGATGAACGAGAGAACATAGAACAAAGTGTTATATAATACGAACATTATCTCACACAAAACAAATTAATCAGACATTTGTTTCGGCAGCCGACATTTATTGTTGGATTTAATTCGACAACGTATATCATTGCCGAGATCGCGGAATGGTCACTTTGGTGTTTTTTGACGTTGTATGACGTAGCGCCACGTGGAGGGATGACATTTGGTCGCATGAATTCCCGAGAACATAAGGGCGAGTTATAAGTGGACACGCGTCCACTCAATGGCCTTGTCGTACACATGCCGTATAGAAAGTACATTGGTAGTTTTACCTTTGTGTACCCTACAGTCATTTGATTGGTCCGTACGTCAGTAGATAGGGGTTGTGAGAGGGGTTTAGGACTTAGGGAATTTGGTAGGTAGTGACCTCTTTCTGTTTGAGAGTTTATATAAACTTGCCATCTTTGCCACCTCATAATTAATCGGCTAGTTGGCCGTTTTGAATGATTATTTTTGACACACACTTAGGGGAGTCCATGATGCACAAGGGCGCAGTCAAACTTTTAATTTGCCTTGTTGAGCAGCAGTGATTGTGGCTTGAAGTGGGTTAGTTAAAAACTATTTAGAGGCTTTCTGAATTCTATAGTCCACTAGTGGACACAGAATTGCAAATTCCAAATCTTGGCTGCTTAAGAGAGAAATTTTTTAATAGTTTGAAACAGGACAACTAAAGAGAAAGTCTCCTCATAGTCAATTCCCTCCTTCTGACTATAGCCTTTTGCAACAAGTCTTGCTATACATCTTTCAATGGAATTATCCAAATTCAGCTTAACTTTGAAGACTCACTTATAACCAATTACCTTTCGGTCCGGCGGAAGTTCTACAAGCTCCCAAGTGTGAGTCTCGATCATTGATCGCATTTCATCATTTGCTGCGGAGATCCATTGATCTTTTTCTAGAGCTTAAAACGCCTTTTGTATGGTGGCCGGTTCTATCGTGTTGGTAGAGAACAAAGCATGCTCAACCAGTTCACTTTGCAGCATTGCATTTTTGCAGCTTCGCAGTCTCAGAGCTTCGCGACTTCGCTGCCTCGCAGCTTCGCCGTTTAGCAGAGCACCTTTGCAGCCTTGCAGCTTCAGAGTTTAGTAGCGCAACTTCACCGCTTTGCAACTTTGCAGATTCGCAGCTTACCAGGAAAGCTTCTTCCCTTTGCAGCTTTGCATACTGGCAGCTTAGTAGCGCAGCTTTGCTGCCTTACAACCTCCTGCTTTGCCTTTTTCCCCTTGGTAAATATAAGGTTGGAAATGTTGGTTACGTAGGTTGCCCTAGAGGAGAAGGAGGTGGAGGTGAATGACGAGTATCTTGGACAATTTGAGTGTCTAGAGTAGATATAGGAGAAGATGAGGTGGGAGATGTAAAAGAAACATTTTTAAATATTAAGTATTATTGGATTTCGGCACTTTTCTCAATTTTTGTCATGCCAAAAATATCAACCGATTGACTTTCTTCTTTAATCAGAATATTCCTAACAACTTGAAGAGTTTTTCTATTTGTATTGTATACTCTATACCCGAAGGACTCATTCTATTTGTATTGTATACTCTATACCCGAAGGACTCATCATCATATCCCATAAAAATCCCGGGAATCGATTTTGTACTAATCTTAAAAATAGGTAGATAATCTAAAATAAAACACTTGCTCCCAAAAACCCGAAATTCACTAACATGAGGCTTTTTCTCTGTCCACACTTCATTTGGTGTTTTTCCCTTCACTGCTTTAGTTTCTACTCTATTTCTTATATAATAGGCATAAGAGAAAACCCCACCCCAAAACTTAAAATCTATCCCTTTATCTAACATTTTAGATTTTGCACTTACTGTTAAAGTTCAGTTAAGTCTTTTTGATACTCCGTTTTGATCAGGAGTATAGGTTACTGTAAATTGTCGGGAAATTCCGTTTTCCTTTAGATAGTTTGAAAATGCATGTGATGTATTTTCACCTTTGTTTTCCAACCGAAAGGAGAGGATCTTCTTCCCATAAAGCTTTTTCGCCCACACCCGAAAATGTTTGAAGTGAGTGAGCACTTCACTTTTCTCCTTCATAAAATAAACCTTGCTATATCGGAAAATCATCAGTATAGGTGACCAAAAACCGGCTTCCACTGTGGGAAGGGACTGTTGATGGTCCCCACACATCCGAATGAATAATTTGCAGCAGATCCGTAGCCCGGTTATCCGCATTTTGAGGTAGGGGTAATTTATGAAGCTTTCCCAATGCACACCCATCACATACATGGGATTCCTTTTGGCCTAATTTGACACCATCTATCATATTTTTGTTTACTATATTATCAAGTCTCTCATGATAAACGTGACCGAGTCTCTTATGCCACAAATTTTTTTCCGAAAGGACACTGGAGTATGCAAAATCAATTTCATTAGCCATTTCTATCCGGTTCAATAAGTTTCGGCCTCTAGTTCCTACAAATGCTACCCTTCCATCTTTGCTCACTATTTTTTTCCCATTCTTTTGCAAAATTTCAAATTTTTTCATTTCAGCCAAGTGGAAAACAAATTATTCTGAAACTTTGGAATATAGAGAACATCATGCAATGTTCTTTTCACAACTTGACCATTGATGTCACAAGCTAACTCCACGTTTCCATTAGGTGTTTCTTCCACACGGTTGTCATCCGCATATTAAAATCGGCGTGTGGGAATTGAAGTGAGTGTTTTGAAATAAGCGCAGCTCTACATGTGGGAAGAGCATCTGGAGCCCATCATCCACCATTTTTCTTGAGGCCACTCCATGAGATCCTTTGCGAGAGCAAATAATTCATTATCATCCAATTGCAGAAATGCGACCACATCATCGTTTTCCTTTGGTGAATCGTCTTGTTGCGTCTCATCACTTGCAAAGAACGCCGCATTTGTAACAAACAATTTTGATGTCGCCATCTTAGATGAAGAATCCTCCGACCGCACCTTCCATCCCGCACGATAAATTCATTTTTCACATGCTTTTATAAAAGCCGGACACAACCGAAAAACATGACCTTGACTAAAGTAAGACACACCTATATATTGCCTATTTTGGATTAGGGGTGAAATTTTTTTTCCGAGAATCCAGCTTCTATAAGTATGAGTACTAGTTACCGCCGACATCCACCACTTACGCGACCGAAAGGCTTCCTCCTCTAGGATATAAGCTTTGCGCAGGTTTATAATTACTCTTCTCTAACCTCTTTAACTGTTCCGCAACTCCTCCATATTCAGTAGGTAGCCCATCATTAAAATCATTGTTTGATGATAGGGAGGAAAATCCCCCCCGTAACATGGATTTTTAGACAAAAAATGTTTCAAGCCGTTACAATATGAGCTCTTATCCCCCTTATATACATATAATCCCAATTTTTTCCAGCAGTTATATCCTCATTTTGCTCACTAGCTAACACATAAGATTCCTTTAAGTCTTGCCTTATTTCAGACGCCATAGGGATATTGATATATTCCATGTTCATATCTTTTGATAAGATTTGTTTAAGAGCGTGCAAAGCATCCTCATTTTTCTTATCAAAATCAGGATCAGTATCCAGAAGAACACCGGAAACCTCATCATACAATTTCACTTGCTTGCGGTACGACTTAGTTATTCCGCCCAAAAGAAATACCTTTGCCCGTTAAACACCAGGATCCGTGAGGGTGGTCTGTGACGTGTTAACGTGAGGCATCTGGTACACCAAAAACAAAAGAAGAAGTACCACAAATTGCCATAATGAATAATACTTAAAGAGGAAACTCTCACGAAACCCCACAAAAGACCAACTTGACAATGAAGTCCCAAGCATACTAAACACACCCTAAGTCTACAAATTTGCCACAATATAAATTATTCACCAAGAAAACCACATGCATAACTTCACAATGTTTTGCCCAAAGATCAGAATGATCTTGTAATTCAAAAACACCAAAAACTGCTTCGCAATTTATATAATAGGAATTCCTAACTCCAAAGTATTCTACGTCCTACATATACAAGTGAACCTACTGCTGATCTACATCATACCACATTACTGTGGTTGACCGGTAAACTAAAATCTATCAAACCAAAAACCCCGCCGTCAACCGTACACAAATATTTACACAAACCTAAAAATAACAGCCGCTAAAATGAAATAGCACGTCGTCAACGTTCGCCCGCTCAAATGACGGCGCAGTCAATGTTCTTCTTCCAAAATGACGGCAGACTTTGTCCGCCGTTGGCGAATCCTTTCATCACCGAAGATGATCTTCCACGTGTAAATCAACCCGCCAAGTGAACTTGTACTTTTCTAACGGAAACAACCAAACTTGACTTCCTCAAAGACTGGCACATGTGCCTGAAGTGTACAGATTTTGTGTTTCCCTTAAGATATATATAACACTAAATCTTGTCTACGACAATTTATCCTTTAACTAAAGATGACTCAGCACAGACTGCTATGGCTGCGGTGTTCAACCAGTGTAGCATGGCAGCAAAGTATCTCTCTTTTTACACGTTGCTATGACTGCAGTGTTAGGAGCGCAGCATGGCTGCATCTAAATGCGATATACAGAGGGCTAAAGGTTTTCCAAAACCAACACTCCCCTAAACCTTTAAACTCTCTTAGCCACTGAGTCCACATTCCTCTCTAAAAAACATCAATTTAGGTGCAAGTAAAGACTTAGTCATCCTATCAACTATCATCATTTATAAGGCTAATAACTAGGTTTCAAAATCCTCTTCATCACCTTCTCTCTCACAAAATGCAACTTGATATCAATGTGTTTGCCTTTGAAGTGATGACTTGGGTTAGATGCAATCGCAATAGCAGCCTAGTTATCACACTAAACTATTTGAGATCCCGATTGCATGAAATGAAGCTCTTAAATGAAAGACTTTACCCACAGTAACTCATTGACAGTCGAGCTTGCTGCCATGTATTTAGTCTCCATTGTAGACTGAGTTTTTTTGTTTTTAAGCTTCCTGCTCCATCAGCATGTTCCACTTCAAGATAAATCCAGTGGTGGAACAACGGCTTGGTATGTCTCCGTAACTAGCATCACTCCAAGTCTAAAATTTTTACTTCGTCTCCACCGAGTGCAAGTCAAAAATTGTTTGTTCTTATAAGGTACCGAAGAACTATCTTTGCTGCCTCCAAATCTGTTTTCCTCAAATTTTGCAAACTCTTGCTTAGAGCACCGACTGCTGCCGCAATGTCCGACCTAGTGTAGTTCATGATGTAGGTAAGGCTGCCAACAATTTGTCAATATGGATTGGTGGCCGTAAAATCTACCTTTCCTGACTCCAAGGTGTTGTCAATAATGACTCTTTCGTCACTCTATGTGCCTTCCACTTTCTCCTTAAATTCCTTAGGAGTGGCACTTCCCTTTGCCTTTGACATGCCGAATTTTTCAAGCACATTTCATATTGCTTCCCGCTGCGTTAGATAGAACACTCTCATATCTCTATCCCTTTGAGCTTGAATTCCAAGAATATATTTTGCCTCCCGTCGATCTTCTATTTCAAATCTTGAATTCAAGGCTACCTTTGTTTTGTTGAACTCATTTAATGACTTGCTTAGTAGCAACAAATCATCTACATACACAGCAATGAAAATAAAACCATCTTCCCCTTCCATAACAACGACTGAGTGATTTGAACTAATCCGTATAAATCCAAGACCAGTTATAAACTCATCTAGTTTAAGATTCCATTGACGGGGAGCTTGCTTTAGACCATACAGGGATTTCAACAGCTTACAATCCAGATTTTCTTTTCAAGTCTCTACATACATTTCAGGTTGCTTCATATAGATCATTTCCTATAAATCTCCATGCAAAAAAGTTGTCTTAACATCTATTTGATGTAATTCTGTTGAAATTTATAGATTTATATGGTATTTTCTAGGTCTAAATAGTTCAGTACAAATAGGAAAAAAAAAGGGGAACAACCTCTCTCCACCTCCTCTCTGTGCCCACCATACTTGTTGTAGTCACTACGGTATAGAGAGGGTCCTTGAGCCATGGTTGTCCTTGCTCAGCAGGCAGGACTAAAGAGTGACTTATGTCACTCTCAATAAAAGGTTGAGTCTGGCAAGACTCGAACCTCTGACCGGCAGAGCGAGGTGTAGCGGTTAGCTCTAACCAGCATGTCGTAGAAGTCTAATAGGATACATTAGGTTTGATAATTATTTAAACTATGTTAAGACTATGAATTCGATTAACAAAATGATGAACGAAAGAACATAGAGCAAAGTGTTATATAGTGCAAACATTATCTCGCACGGAACAAATGAATCAGACATTTGTTTTGACAGCCGACATTTAATGTTGAATTTAATCCGACGGTGTATGTCACTACCGAGATCGCGGAATGGTCAATTTGGCGTTTATAGACATGGCATGATGTGGCGCCACGTGGAGGGATGACATTTGGTCGCAAGAATTCTCGGGAATATAAAGACGAGTTAAAAGTGGATACGCGTCCACTCAATGGCCTTGCCGTACACAGGCTGTACAGAAAGTTTATAGGTAGTAGTACCTTTTTGTACCTTACAGTTATTTAATTAGTTCGTACGTTCGGAGATAGTGGTTGTGAAAGGGGTTTAGAACTTAGAGAATTCGGTAGGTAGTGACCTCTTTCCCTTAGAGAGTTTGTATAAACTTGACATCTTTGCCACCTCATAATTAACTGGCTAGTTGGTCATTTTGAATGATTTTATTTGCTACAAACATGAGGAGTCCAGGTTCTAAAGGGGCGCAGTCAATTTGTCAACTTGCATTCTCGGCCAGCACTGGTTGTGGCTTGAAGTGGGTTAGCTAAATGTTGAAATCACTAGATTTAGAGGAGGTATTTTCTAGGTCTTAATTTAGTAAATTAGCTAAAAGAAAAAACATCGGAAGCTTGCCTCCACCTTCTCTTTCTAGACCCCATACTTCTTGTAGTCACTGAAAGAGAGAGACGGCGGTGGAGCCTTGGCTACCTTAGTTCATTAGGCAGGGCTAAAGAGTGACCTAAGTCACTCTCAACCAAAAAGGTTGTGTCCGCTAGGACTCGAACCTCCGATCGGTAGGTGGAGGCGTAGCCTTCAGCTCTTACCAGTCTGTCGTACTATTCTGTTAGGATACATAGGGTGTGATTGAAATTTAAACAATAACTAAAGGATTAATACGATTAACGAAGTTACTATTAGAAGACATAAAAACCTGTTGGATTTTTCTAGTGCGCACGAAGCAAATGTATCGGACATTTGTTTTGAACGGCTGACATTAAGAGTCAGTTTGGATCAAACGGCCTACATCATTGCCGAGATCTTAGAATAGCCGCCTTGGCGGTTTTCGGACGTGACATAACCTGGCGACACGTGGCAAGATATAATTGGGAATTAGGAATCTTGGGAAGCATGAGGATAAGTCCGAAGGAGACACGCGTCCACTCCATGACCTTGTCATACACAAGCCGTACAGAAAGTACATCGGCCCTAATACCTTTTTGTACTGTAAAATCTTTTGATTGGTTCGTACATCACTAGAAAGGGGTTGTGAGAGGGGTTTACGACTTAGAGGATTGAGGAGGCAGCCGCCTCTCTCCAAAGAAGCTTGTATATATATTGGCATTTTCCCCACTTGATTATTAATTGTCTGGTTCAACGTTTTCAGTGATTTTTTTTGTTGTGAACTCAAGGGAGTCCAAACTCCACAGGGGTGTAATCAGATTGTCTAGTTGTTTGCTTAGGGGGCATTTGTTCTAGTTGAAAGTGGTTAGTGAAAAACTATTTAGAGGCTTCCTCAATATTGGTCGAAATTGGGACATATAATTGCACGTTATACAATTGCCCCGCCCTGTAGGGTGCCTATGTTCAACGAATCTAGGTTCATTTATTGGGAAGCCACGATGAGAGGGGCATTGTGTGAAAATCGATATTGGGGCATTGTTATTGGACAAATCAAACATCCAACTGAGGTAACTTCACCAGGGTTTGGAGGAGTGAGGTTTTTTGAAGTATCATCTGTTCCAACGGAGGAGACAGACGATGGGGACAACAGTATGTTTGAAAAGGGAAAGGAGACACCACTTACTCTTATTGCCACGATACCCAAAGCGATGGCCATGATGACTAAGGAATATGATATTCAAATGTGGGAGTACACCAACATGAATGCCAGGCATTTCAATTAGAGGCACCTTACTCAAGCCTTCGCGACCTCTAATCTTCACATCTTCAAGGCCGAGGAGCTGTGGACGACTTTAGTGGAGATATATAAAGATGGTTCCATTCAAGAGCTCTAGTTGGCTGAGCAAAGGCTAGTCACTTATACTTACAAAGGAGGGAAGATATTAAACTACTGCAATGATCTCTCTTGTCTGTACATAGAGATGGAAAGTGCTGGATGGACAGGCACTATGAAGATCGAAGTTAACACCCTCTTCATGAAGTTGCCTGATGAGTATAAAAATACAGTGTCCCAAGTGCAAAAAATGGATGATAGTTCTTGGAAGTGGAACATCGTGGTCCGAATGATACTCATGCAGCAGAAAGTTATTGAGATCTGTAGAGGAGGAAAGAGCGTTCAAGCTCTAGCTGCCGGAATGGATTGGTGGAGGAAGGATTCGAAGAAGTCGTACAATTGTTTCAAAGGTGAGAAGGACCAATCTGGAGATCTTAGGGCTCCAAAGGGTCTTTGCCATTTCTCCAAAAAGCGAAGACACTTCATAGCTGATTCCATCAAGCTATCGGAGCTGAGGCTAGAAGAAAACCGTGGAGCAGGTACTTCTGGAGAGAAGAAGAAATCACTTGTGGATACATGAGTGAACGGAAAGATTGAGGAGGACGAGTTTTCTACATAAGAGGATGGGGAACACCATCTTAATGAAAATCTAGAGGAGAAAGAGATCCCTCGAAAAGAAAAGTGTGCATTAAGAGCCATTCGGGAAGCTCTAGAGGAGGGATGGATCATCGACTCATGTGCATCCATGCAGTCCTGTCATGACAAGCACCTCTTTACTAAGCTAAGAAAGATCCTTGCTGTAGAAATAAAGTATAAGGATGAGAGAGTAGTTACCACAGATCTAGTGGCCTCGGTAGATTTAAAAGTCTTAGTGGAGGGTAAGACTTCTATTCTCACCTTCTAAGATGTGCTCTATATTCCTCAGCCGAGTAAAAATCTTGTGTCTACTTTTATATTAGATGACAAGGATTTTGATACCTTAACTTGAAAAAGAGTCTTTACAGCTAAGTATGGAGGTGAAGTATACTTCACAGCGGAAATGGGTAGCCAAGGAATGATTATGCGTAACCTGAGTAGTGAAGTAGTAAAGAAAAGTGCTTATTATAGTGGTGTCCGAGCTTAATGATTTGGCATAAGCGTTTCAAACATGTGCATTTTGAAAAGCTGAGGGAAATGAAGAAGCTGGGTTTAGTAGAAGGAATTCAGTTAAGGGATAATGCAATGATGGATGATTGTAGTGGATGTGCCCAAGGTAAGGCTCTTAGACTTCACTATCCCAAAAATTCCACATACAGAGGTGAGAAAGTACTAGATCTGTTCACAAACATATTTAGGGACCAACAAGAGTACCTTCGATTTGGGGGAAGAGGTATATGCTGACAATTACTGATGATTAGTCTAGGTATTCCAGAGTGTACTTTTTAAACACAAAGTTTGAAACACCAAAGTACTTTAAAGAATACAAAGCATGGAGTCAGAAGTTGCACGGAACCACCATTAAGCGAATAAGGAGTGATAATGGGGGGGAGTACACCTCTAACCAGTTTGAGGAATACATGAGTGATGAGGGAGTTCAACATCAGAAAACTGTACCGAATAATCTAGAACAAAATGGGGTAGCTGAAAGGTTAAACCGGACTTTAGGAGATAGTGTATGGACCATGTTGGCAGATAAGAAAATAGGAAGAAGAATTTGGGCAGAAGCCATGAACTGTGCTTACTACATTAAGAATAGAGTCCTCACTACAGCTCTTAAAGGAATGACCCCTTATGAGAGATGGGTTAGAAGGAAACCGAATATTTCTCACTTGAAAGTATTTGGTAGTCAAGTTTACCGTCTTAACACAGATAAGAAAAACTAGAAACTAGACGCTAAGGGAAAAACGGGATATTTTGTGGGATATGATGAGGATGTCAAAGGATATCGAGTCTATGACTAAGCTAAACAAGTTATCATTCTAGTAAAGCATTTTGTTGTCATGGATGAAGGAAATTCATTCGAACCCTTCAAATACAATAAGAAAATCAAAATCAGTTTTGAGTCTGAGAGTGAAGAAGACTTAGATCTTCGTAGAAGGGACACAAGTAAAAACGTGATTGCAGATTCAGGGAGATCCAAGATGGGAGAAATATACCCAAATCTCCTCATATTTCTACACACTCTTAGGAGAGAGAGGAAGAGGAGTTAGAACAAGGTTCCATGGACAGGGGAGCTGCAGAGAGAATGCGGAGGAATCCAAGACTTCCCTCTATTCCAGCTTCGGACTTTGAAGGAGGACGGAGGAGCAGCAAAAGACTACAAGAAAAACATGCTGCTCACAAGGTAACAAAACTATCTCACCCAGATGAGCCTCAGTCATACTCGGGGGCAATAGACAGTCCGGTGAGAGATAGATGGGTCAGAGCAATAAATGATGAGATGGCTTCCATCATGGAAGCTAATACTTGGAAGCTTGTGGATTGTCCTCTAGATAGAAAACCTGTCGGGTGCAAATGGGTATTTAAATTGAAACTGAACCCAGATAATGTTGTTCTTTGGTCTAAAATAGACCACAGAAGCCACCCAAACTATCATGCAAAAAGCTAAGCGAAGCTAAGCCAATGATCAATTAATTGAAGTGCATCCTCCATTTAACATACATGCATACGCAGATGCAATCGTTCATCCGCACACAGGCGGAAAAATCATCAGTACACAGACGGAGCAAGCATGCATACACATATGTATGAATAACATTTAGGGTTACATGAAAATCACAAAAAACCCTAAGACAAATGCATAAATATTGCACTTCAAACAAACATAAAATTAACACATATAACTAATAATAAATGAATGCATCACAAATAAACAAAAGTATAATAGATGATAAATGTATCATTTAAATGCATGACCTAATCGGCAACCCTAAAAGTCTACATCTTCGGTCCCTACTTTTCATGCTAAGCATTGATGATTAATTCCTAACAAGCTCATTCCTAAATATACACTTGTGAGCTGTCATCGAATCACTACGTGTCAAAATAACCAACATAAATTATGTAACTATCATTAAGTCCTATTTAACCATAATAGCCAATTACTAAGAAAAACTAATCGTAAGCGTACACCTGAAAGTCAAGCAATTGTAAGCGTACACTTGTCTGCAAATATGACACATAAATTATCGTCATTGATCACGTAAAATATAACTATTTTAATCAACACTAAATCATTAGTTCGCATAATATAAAACATTAATGTTTCAAATATTTACACCGACGCATCCACAAATCCGCGTCATAAGTGACAACTTGCTAAGTCACTTGTCGATAAGTCCACGCAGCAAGGCGATATGACATGCGTATGGCCCACTTGATCATACATCCTCAAAATAGTGTGAACCATCAAAAGCAGCGAACGCCGTCCGCCTTCAAAGTACAACACAATCCATTGTTGAAACGACACGGTACCATCTAAATATTGTCCGTACCGAAACCGCGTACTTTTTCAGAAAAGCGCCATGTCGCATGTAAGGTACACGTCATTTACGATAAATGCATGTTGCAAATAAAGTGCACCTAGTAGTACACCTGTCCAATATAGATGCTATGTACCATCGCGTATTTTCAATAATTGTCGCCCGTCACATTAGGTTTCGTACGACTGGCGTACAATTTAATTATTTCAAACATTTCATATTAGATCGCTTCGCGATCTGCCGTCTATTTCCAAGAGTATTCCACACCACTCAATTTGTTCCTTACGTCACATAAATTTAACTCGTACACTTACTCCCTCAATCCGCAAATCTGTTCAAGCCTCCACATGTAATTCCAAAAATTACGTGCGCACACAAATACGCGCACGCATGTACAACACTGAATCTTCCTAAAAAACAACAGATAATACCATTGAGAGATATAAGGCTCGATTGGTACCAAAGGGGTTCACCCAAAAAGAAGGAATAGATTATGTGGAGACTTTTGCTTGGGTTGTTCGGTTCCCATCTGTAAGGATTCTCCTTAGTCTAGCAGTAGCGGAAGACATGGAAATTCACCTGATGGATATCAAGACCGCTTTCCTCATCGGTGAACTAGAGGAAGAAATACTCGTTAGACAATCAAAGGGATTTATAGAGGAAGGAGAAGAAAGCAAAGTCTGTAGGCTTATAAAGTCCTTAAATGGACTAAAGCAGGCTCCCAAATAGTGGAACAAGAATTTAGATGAGTTTCTCACCGGTGTGTGATATATTCGGATCAGTTATGAACATTCTATTTATATGTTTGAGGATGAGAATGGTGTGATTTATATTGCAAATTATGTCGATGATTTAATGGTGTTAAGTAAATCTACGGAGAAGATTAATAAACTAAAAAAAGATCTTAGAAGCAGATTTGACACAAAGGATTTAGGGGAGGCTAAATATATTTGAGGGATTCAAATGGAAAGAGAAAGAGGGAAGAGAATAATGAGACTTACTCACAAGGAAGCTATTGGAAATATGCTTGAGAAATTTCAGATGTAAAAGGCAAACAGTTACGCCACTCCCAAGGACTTGAAAAAAGTAAGTGATGGAAGTGTAGAAGGAGGAGTGATAAAACTAGATGATCGGATGAGTCCAGGAGAGAGACAGTTTATGAAGTCTATTCCTTACAGATAGGTTGTAGAAAGTTTGAATTTACTTTATGAATTATACTAGGCTGGAAAAAGCAGCAGCGGTTAAAGTCCTCAGTAGGAGTCTTTATGACCCTACGAAGATAGAATGGGAGGCAGCTAAAAGAGTGATTAAAAACTTGGTGGGAACTAGGGATTTATAGTTGCATTTAGGAGGGGAGCACACTGACATCACTACTTGGAGTGATGCCAGTAATGGGGATGCGCCTATGAGAAGATGCACTTCTGGGTATGTGTTGTATGTGGGGGAAAGTGCTTGTTGTTAGAGAAACAAGCAACAAAAGGTGGTTACTCAATCCACTATGGAGGCTGAGCACATAGCCTCTTGTTCTGATGTGAAAGAACTGATGTGGGTCTAGTGTTTATTGCAAGAACTGGGGTGTATGAAGAAGGGAGTGCATGAAGTGTTTTGTGATAATCAGGCTGCAATTGCAATTGGAGCCAATCAAAAACATCATTTGAAGGCTAAACATATATATAAAAGGTTAAGTTTTGTGAGGGAAAAGGTAGAAAAAAAAATTGTGAATCTGGTGTATATGGGTGATGGGGATATGGTGGCTGATATGATGACAAAACCTGTGCCCTCTCCCAAGCTAAAGTACTGTAGAGAAAAATGTGGTTTAAAGGAGAAACTGAAATTAGACTAGAAAGAAATGGGAGTGTTCAAATTACTAGATTTAGGGGAGGTATTTTCTATGTCTTAAATAGTTAAATTAGCTAAACGAAATAGCATAGGCGGCCTGCCTCCAACTTCCCTCTCTAGCCCCCATAGTTGTTGTAGTTGCTGAAGAAGAGAGAGGGCGGTGGAGACATGGCTGCCATATCGCCTTAGGCAGGGCTAAAGAGTGACCTAAGTCACTCTCAACCAAAAAGGTTGAGTCCGCTAGGACTCGAACCTCCGACGGGCAAGGTGAGGCATAGCCGTCTGCCTTTACCAGTCTATTGTAGTAGTCCGTTAGGATACATAGGGTGTGATTGCTATTTCAACAGTAACTAGAGGATTAATCCGATTAACAGAATTACTATAAGAAGACATAGAAGCCAGTTGGATTTTTATAGTGCGCACGAAACAAACGGCTGATATTAAAAGCTAGTTTGGATCAGGCAGCGCGCATCATCGCTGAGATCTCGGAATAGCCGCCTAGTTTTCGCACGTGACATGACCTGGCGACACGTGGCAAGATATAATTGGGAATTAGGAATCGTGGGAAGCATGAGGATAAGTTCGAATGAGACAGGCGTCCACTCCATGGCCTTGTCATAGAAAGGCCGTACAGAAAGTATATCGGCCCTAGTACCTTTCTGTACTGTAAAGTCTTTTGATTTGTTCATACATCACTAGATAGGGGTTGTGAGAGGGGTTTAGGACTTAGAGGATTGAGGAAGTAGCCGCCTCTCTCTCAACAAGCTTATATAAATATTATCATTTTTCCCACTTGATAATAAATCGTCTGGTTGGGCGTTTCAGTTATTCTTTTTGGTGCTGACTCGCGCGAGTCCATACTACACAGGTGTGCAGTCAGGTTGTCTAGTTGCCTGCTTAGGTGGCAGTTGTTCTAGTTGAAAGTCAGTTAGTGAAAAACTACCTATAGGCTTCCTTAATTTTGGTCCAAATAGGGGACATAGAATTACAGGGTATGGGCTCACCCTTTAGGGTGCCCACCTTCAATGGATCTGGGATCATCTATTGGGAAGCCATAATGATGGGGGCTTTGTGCGAAAAACGATATTGGGGTATCGTTAGTGGATAAATGAAACATCCACCTTCACGAATTCCACCAGGATTTATAGGAGTAAGGATTTTTGCAGCACCGATTGGTTCAACGGAGGAGGCAAATGATAGGGACAACAGTGTGTCTGAAAAGGGGAAAGGGGAGGAGACACCCGTCACTCTTAATACTACGGCACCGGGAGTGACGGCCGTGAAGACCGTGGAGAATGATACTCAAATGTGGGAAGACGTCAACATGGCTCCCAAAAATTTCATTTTATGGCACCTCATTCAAGCTTTGGTCACCTCTCATCTTCATATTTACAAGGCCGAGGAGTTGTGGGTGAGTTTTGTGGCGATCTATAGAGCTGGTACTATTCAAGAGCTCTAGTTAGCTGAGCAAAAGCAAGCAAGTTCACTTACAAAGGAGGAAAGATGTTAGATTATTATAATGATCTTTTTTGTTTGTATATGGAGATGGAAAGTGTCGAGTGGATAGGTACTATGAAGCTCAAAGTCAACACTCTCATCATGAAGGTATAAGAGCAGTATGAGAACATAGTGTACCGAATAGAGGAAATGAGTGAAAGTTCATGGAAGTAGAATATAGTGGTGCGGATGATACTTGTGCAGGAAAACACTATGGAGATTAGAAAAGGAGGAAAGAGCATTGAAGCTCTAGCTGCAATAGGAGACTGATAGGGGAAGGACCCAAAGAAACTGTACAAATGGGAAAGAGATAAGCTTGGAGGACAATGGCCCCCAAAGGGTCTTTTTCATTTTTGCATAAAGTCGGGACACTTTATCGAGGATTGTGTCAAGTTGTCATTGCTAAGACTCTAAGAGAACCGTGGAGGGGGTTCTTTCGGAGGGAAGAAAAAGGCACTTCTACTCACAAAAGTGAAAGGGGAAACCGACGAGGAGTCTTCAGAGGAGGATGGGGAGCTTCTCCTTGACGAGGGTTTGGGGGAGAATGAGATCCCTCGGAGACAGAAATGTGCCCTTTGAGCAATTTGAGAAGCCCCATAATAAGGATGGATCATAAACTCAGGTGCATCTATGCATATATGTCGTGATAAAGACATGTTCACTAAGCTAAGAAAGATCCTTACTTTAGAGATAGAGTATAGGGATGGGAGAGCGGTTTCCACAGATCTAGTAG
Organism: Zygnema cylindricum; assembly: GCA_037447655.1. Taxonomy (NCBI): domain Eukaryota; kingdom Viridiplantae; phylum Streptophyta; class Zygnematophyceae; order Zygnematales; family Zygnemataceae; genus Zygnema; species Zygnema cylindricum. The sequence continues at coordinate 136,207 of JBBHKE010003160.1, read as the reverse complement.
GGTTAGTAGATCTGAAAGTCTTAGTGGAAGGTAAGACTTCTATACTCACATTCTCTGATGTACTCTACATTTCTCAGCAGAGTAAAAATCTTGTCTTTACTTCTGTGTTAGATGAGAGAGAGTTTAATACCTTCAGTAGAAAGGGAGTCTTTAGAGCTAAGTATGGGGATGAAGTCTACTTCACGACAAATAAGGGTAGCCAAGGCATGTTTAGGCTTAACCTGAGTAATGAAAAGAATAATGCTTATTTTGTTAGTGTTACAAAAATGATGATTTGGCATAAGCGGTTGGGGCATGTGCATTTTGATAGGTTGAGGGAATGAAGAAGCTTGGTGTTGTAGAAGGCATTCAATTTGGTGATGATGAAATGGTTCATGTTTCTAGTGGATGTGCTCAATGAAAAGCTCACAGACTTCTTTTTCCCAAAGACGCCACATATAGGGGGGAAAAGGTACTAGATCTACTCCACACAAATATTTGGGGACCTGCAATAGTACCTTAGGTTGGAGGGAAGAGGTTTATGTTAACAATAATTGATGACTGGTCTAGGTACTCCAGAGTCTACTTCCTAAAAACAAAGTTTGAAACACCAACTTAATCTAAAGATTATAAAGCATGGAGTGAGAAGTTGCATGGAATCTCGATTAAAAGAATAAGGATTGAAAATGGGGGAGAATATACCTCTAATCAATTTGAGGAATAACTGAGAGATGAGGGAGTTCAGCACCAGAAAATTGTACCATAGAACCCGGAACAATATGGGGTAGCAAAAAGATTGAAGCAAACACTAAAAGATAGTGTATGTAGTATGTTGGCTGACAAGAAAATAGGAAAGAGATTTTGGGCATTGCCATGAACTGTGCCAACTACATTAAGAATAGAGTCCTTACCTCATTTGTAAAGGGAATGACACCTTATGAGAGATGGGTTGGAAGGAACCTAGATATCTCACACCTTAAAGTATTCGGAAGCCAAGTCTACAATCTTGATACGGATAAGAAAAATTGGAAACTAGATGCTAAGGGCAAACCTGGATACTTTGTAGGATATGATGAGGATGTCAACGGATATAGAGTCTATAACTTAGCAAAGCAAGATTTTACTATGGTCAAACACCTAGTTGTCATGGATGATTGAAAGTCATTTGGCCCCTTGAAATACATTAAAAATGTAAAAATCTGCTTTGAGTCTGAAAGCGAGGAGAGTCCTGTCTTTCTCCAAAACGACATGAGTGAAATACTCGAAAACGACATGAGTGAAATAGTGATTGTAGATTCAGGGGAGATCTAAGATACAAGAGATCTATCGGACACCTCACATATTCCTATGGACTTCAAGGAGACACTAAAGATGGAACTCAAACCGGCTTACATGAATAGAGGAGCGGATGAGACAGTAAGGAGAAACACGAAACTTCCTTCCATTCCACCTTCAGAGTTTGAGGGAGGGAGAAGGAGCAGCAAAAGGATTCAAGAGAAAAAGGTTGCTAATAAGGTAACGAAGCTATCTCATCCTGATCAGCCTCAGTCATTCTTGGAGGCATTGAATAACCCAGAAAAAGACAGATGGATTAGAGCCATAAATGATGAGATGGCTTCCATCGTGGAAGCAAATACTTGGGAACTAGCAGATTGTCCTCTAGACAGAAAAACCTATTGGTTTTTAATTGGTATGTAAACTAATACTAAATCAAGATAATACCATTGAGAGATATAAAGCTCGTTTGGTAGCAAAAGGGTTCACCCAAAAAGAGGGGATTGACAATGAGGAGATGTTACCTATAGTTGTTCGGTTCCCATTAGAAAGGATTCTCCTCAGTCTAGCTGCAGCTGAAGACATAGAAATTCATCAAATGGATATTAAGACCGCATTTCTGTATGGTGAGTTAGAGGAAGAAATATTCATGCGGTAACCAAAGGGATTCATGGAGAATGGGGAAGAGAGCAAAGTTTGCAGGTTCATAAAGTCCTTCTATGGACTTAAGCAGGCTCCCCGACAGTGGAAAAAAAAACTAGATGAGTTTCTCACTAGTCTGGGATATATTTGGATCAGCTCTGATCATTCTATCTATATGTTTGAGGATGAGAATGGTGTGATTTTTATTGCAATTTATGTGGATGATCGGCTGGTGTTAAGTAAGTTTTGGAAAGGATCAATAAATTAAAGAAAGATCTTATAAGCATATTTGATATGAAGGATTTAAGGGAGGCAAGATATATTTTGGGGATCCAAATAGAGAGAGATAAGAGGAAAAGGATTATCAGACTTACTCAGAAAAAAGCAATAGGTAAATTCTAGATGGAAAAGGCTAACAGTTGTACCACTCCCATAACTTGAAAAAAGTAAGTGATAGAACTATAGGAGGAGTGATGATCTTAGTTGATCAGATGAGTCTAGAGGAGAGAGAGTTTATGAAGTCTATCCCTTATAAATAGGCCTAAGTGTGATCTATTTTATGAACTGTAGTAGGCTAGACATAGCGGCAGCAGTTGGAGTACTCAGTAGGAGTCTTAATGATCCTAGGAAAAGAGACTAAGAGGAAGCCTAGTGAGTCATGAGATATCTGGTGGGAACCAAAGAGTTATGGTTGCATTTGGGAGGGGAGCACAATGACATCACTACTTCGAGTGATGCTAGTTATGGGGACGCACTTATGAGAAGATGCTTTTCTCGGTATGTGTTGTATGTGGGGGAAGGTTGTTTTTATTCGAGCAGTAAGCAACAAAAGATGGTTGCTCAGTCTACTATGAAGGCTGAGGACATGGCCTCTTGTTCTGCTCTGAAATAGTTGATATGGGTTAAGTCCTTGTTGGAAGAACTGGGTTAAAAGGGGGTGCATGAAGTATTTTGTGATAATCAAGCTGCCATTACAATTGCAGCTAATCCAAAACATCATTTCAAAGCTAAGCATGTGGACGTAAGGTTGATTTTTGTGAGAGAAAAAGTTGAGAATAAGATTGTGAATCTTGTATATAAATTAGATGAGGAATTGGTGGCTGATATGATGACAAAACGAGTGCCTTCTCCCAAGTTAAAATATTGTAGAGAAAAGTGTGGACTAAAGTTAAAGTTTGTCAAGCTCGTGTGCTTCACAGGCACCTTTTTTTATCTAACCAAGGATTTCCAAGACGTTTCCTCTGTACAGTCATTAAAGTACGGGGAAATGAGCGCGCTCAGCGGGACCTTATTTTTCTATTTTCTTAACTGAATGGAACGCACTTTGTTTCGCGCCTAACGGAGGCCGGATGACGGAGTTATTCCGTTCCAAAGATTATCATCCTGTTACATGCGACCAATTGCCACCTGTCCCTTAGGGGGCTACAATGTGGAACGTGCAATTCTGTATCCTCCATTCGGCTACAGAATACAGGAAGCCTCTAGATAGTATTTAAGTAACCCACTTCAAGCCACAACCACAGTTGCCCAAGAAGGCAAACTCACAATTTGACAACGCCCGTGTGCAGCTTGGACTCCCCTTAGTCCGTACCATAAAGAATCACTAAAAACGGCCAACCAGCCGATAAGTTATAAGCTGGCAAAAATGCCAATTTTATACAACCTCTCAAAGAGAGAGAAAACCATCTACCAGCTTTTTCTAAGTCCTAGCTCCCTCTCACAACCCCTATCTACTAACTGTAAAAACCTATTGGAATACTGTACAGTAAATAAAAGTACTACTGCCGATGTACTTTTTGTACGACCTTTGTATGACAAGGCCATTAAGCAGACGCGTGTTCATTTTTCACTCGTCCATAAGTTCTTCAGATTTCCTGCGATCGAATGTAATCTTTCCACGTGGCGCCAGGTCATGCCACGTCACTAAATGCTAAAGTGACCATTTCGGGATTTCGGGGATGATGTGCGCCGTTAGATTTGATGCGAAATTTAATCTCAGCCGTAATAAATACTTGCGCGATATTTGTTTCGCTGTCGAAACAAAATGCGCGATATCCATTTCAAACGAGTACAATATTTCGTACTTTGTAGAACTGTATCCATGCGTGTCGTAAAGAGTTTCAGTTAAATGAATCTTGTACATCACAATAGTTTAAATAGTAATGAAACCCTATATCTCCTAACGGGCTTCTACAACAGACTGGTTAGAGCTAACGGCTACGCCGCGCTCTATCGGTCGGGGGTTCGAGTCCTTCCGGACTCAACCTTTTGTTGAGAGTGACTTAAGTCACTCTTTAGTCCTTCCTATTGAGTTGAGGCAGCCAAGGCTCCGTTGTTCTCTCTCTCTCTCCTTCAGTGACTATAATAAGTATGGGGGCGAGAGAGAGAAGAGATGGAGGCAGGCTAACTACATTTTCTTTGCATGTTTTCTGCTAATTAATTTAGACCTAGAAAATATAATAAAACTACTTATTTCAACAGTTTCATACTTTAGTTGATAAGTTTTGCGAATTGTAGTTTCGTGGTAGGTCTGCAAATCATATTGTTGCAAATCATATTGTAGCACACTGTTTTGCCACCTCTTTTGCCTTTTTATTAAGAACCGTGTTATAGAGACCTATTCCTGTATAGGAAGCCATGTATGGGAAGCCATGAGTGTAGAGATTTTATTTTCACCTTTTTCTCTCACGAAGCTTAATCTTATGTCCATATGTTTTGCTTTAAAATGCTGTTTTGGATTAGCTGCAATTGCAATGGCAGCTTGATTATCACAAAACATTTCATGCACTCCCTCTTTCATATACCCCAGTTTTTGCAACAATGACTTCACCCACATTAATTTTTTTACAACAGAACAAGAGGCCATATACTTAGCCTCCATAGTAGACTGAGCAACTACCTTTTGTTGCATACTGCTCCAGCAGCAAACACCTTCCCCCACATACAAAACATATCCAGAAGTGCATCTTCTCATAGGTGCATCCCCATAACTAGCATCACTCCAAGTGGTAATATCAGTGTGCTCCCCTCCAAAATGCAACCATAATTCTCTGGTTCCAACCAGATATCTCATGACTCTCTTAGCTACCTCCCAATCTCTCTTTCTAGGATCGTTAATACTCCTTTTGAAGACTCCTACTACTGCCGCTATGTCCGGCCTTGTACAATTTATAAAGTAGATCAAACTTCCTACGACTTGTCTGTAAAGAATATGCTTCATAAACTCACTCTCCTATGGACTCATGTGATCATCTAAGATTATCACTCTTCCTTCAACACTTCCATCACTTACTTTCTTCAATTCCATAAGAGTGGTACAACTGTTAGCTTTCTCCATTTGGAATTTCTGAAACATATTTCCTATTGTTTCTTTCTGAGTGAGTCTTATGATCCTTTTTCCCATATCTCTTTCCATTTGAATTCCCAAAATATATCTTGCCTCTCCTAAATCCTTCATATCAAATCTACTTCTAAGAACTTTCTTTACCTTATTGATTATTTCCAAAGATTTACTCAACACAAACAGATCATCCACATAAGTTGCAATAAAAATGACACCATTCTCATCTTCAAACATATAGATAGAATGGTCAGAGCTGATGTGATATATCCCAGACGGGTGAGAAACTCATCTAGTTTCTTATTCCATTATCAGGGAGCCTGCTTCAGTCCATATAAGGACTTTATGAGCCTGCAAACTTTTCTCTCTTCTCCTTCTTCCATGAACCCATCGGGTTGCCTCATGGAAATTTATTCCTCTAACTCACCATTAAGAAAAGCCATCTTAATGTCCATCTGGTATATTTCCATGTATTGCTTTGCTGCCAGACTAAGGAGAATCCTTACTTATGGGAACCGAACAACAAGAGCAAAGGTCTCCTCATAGTCAATCCCCTCGTTTTGGGTGAACCCTTTTGCTACCAATCGAGCCTTATACCTCTCAATGGTATTATCTAGGTTCACTTTTAGTTTAAATACCCATTTACACCCAATAGGTTTTTTGTCTGGAGGATAATCCGCTAGTTCCCAAGTATTTGCTTCCATGATGGAGGCCATCTCATCATTTATGGCTCTAATCCATCTTTCTTTCTTTGGACTATTCACTGCCTCCAAGTAAGACTGAGGCTCATCTCGGTGAGATAGCTTAGTTACCTTATGATTGGCCTGTTTTCCCTGTATCCTTTTGCTCTTCCTTCTCCCTCCATCAAACTTCGAAACTGGAATGGATGGAGGTCTTAGATTTCTCATCACTGTCTCATCAGCTCCTCGTTCCTGGAAGCCGGTTTTGGTCCCACTTCTTCTATCTCCTCGAAGTCTATAGGAATATGTGAGGTTTCCGGTGAGTCTCCTGTATCTCGGATCTTCCCTGAATCTACAATCATGGTTTCACTCTTGTCCCTTTCGAGAACGACCGAGTTCTCCTCACTTTCGGACTCAAATCTGATTCTTATCTTCTTTTTATATTTGAAGGTGTCAAATCACTTCCCTTCTTCCATGACAACTAGGTGCTTGACCTGAATGATATATTTCTTTGCTAAGTCATAGACTCTATACCCCCTAACATCCTCATAATATCCCACAAAGTATCTGGGTTTTCCCTTAGCATCTAGTTTCCAATTTTTCCTATCCATGTCAAGACTGTAAACTTAGCTACCGAACACTTTAAGGTGTGAGATATCTGGTTTCCTTTCAACCCATCTCTCATACGATGTCACTCCCTTTAGATCTAAGATAAAGACTCTATTTTTAATGTAGTTGGCATAGTTCATTGCCTCTGCCCAAAATCTCTTTCCTATTCTCTTGTCGGCCAACATATTGCATGTGCTATCTCCTAATGTTCGATTCAACCTCTCAACTACCCCATTTTGTTCCGGGTTACATGGTACAGTTTTATGGTGCAGCACTCCCTTATCTCTCACATATTCCTCAAACTGGTTAGAGGTATACTCCCCCCCATTATCACTCTTTATCCTCTTAATGAGGGTTTCATGCAACTTCTCACTCCAGGCTTTATATTCGTTGAAGTAAGTTGATGCTTCAGACTTTGTTTTTAGAAAGTAGACTCCACAGTATCTAGACCAGTAATCGATTATTGTGATGATGAACCTTTTTCCTCTAACCAAAGGTACTTTTGCAGGTCCCCAAACATATTTGTGGACCAAATCTAATACTTTCTCACCTCTATATGTGGCGGCCTGAGGAAAGGGAAGTCTGTGAGCCTTACCTTGAGCACAGCCACTACAATCATCCATCATTTCATTATCCCCAAAGTGAATGCCTTCTACTACCCCCAGCTTTTTCATTTCCCTCAACCTATCAAAATTCACATGTCCCAACCGCTTATGCCAAATCATCAACTTAGGAACACCAACATAGTAAGCATTCTTTTTTTCATTGCTCAGGTTAAGCCTAAACATTTCTTGGCTACGTTTATCTGCCGTGCAGTAAACTTCATCCCCATACTTAGCTGTAAAGACTCCATTTCTAGTGAAGGTATTAAACTCCTAATCTTCTAACATAAACGTAGAGACAAGATTTTTACTTAGTTGAGGAATGTAGAGTACATCTGAGAATGTAAGTATAGAAGTCTTACCCTCCACTAAGACTTTTAGATCCAGTTATCCCAGTAGATCCGTAATAACCACTCTCCCATCCCCATACTCTATCTCTACAATAGGGATCTTTTTTTGCTTAGTGAAGAGTTCCTTATCACGACACATATGCTTAGATGCACCTAAGTCGATGATCCATTCTTCCTATGGAGATTTCCGAATTGCTCGAAGGGCACACTTCTGTCTCCAAGGGATCTCCTTCTCCTCCAGACTCTCGTTAAAAAGAAGCTCCCCATCGTCCTCACAAGACTCATCCTCGGTTTCTTTTGTCACTTTTGTAACCACAAGTGCCTTTTTCTTCCCTCTGTAAGAACCCCTTCCACGGTTCTCTAAGAGCCTTCGCTCCGACAGCTTGACACAATCTATGATGAAGTGCCCCTGCTTTTTGCAAAAATTACAAAGACCCTTTGGGGGCCTCGCTCCTCCAAAATGATCTCTTTCCCTTTTGTTACGGTTTCTTCCAGTCCTTCCCCCATCGGTCCCCTCCTGCTGCTAGAGCTTGAATGCTCTTTCCTCCTCTCCTAATCTCCATTGTGTTTTCTTGCACAAGTATCATCTTGACCACTGTGTTCCATTCCCATAAACTATCACGCATTTCCTGTACTCGGTACATTATGTTCTTGTACTCATCTGGTAACTTCATGAAAAAGGTGTTAACTTTCATTTTCATTATACCTGTCCACCCGACACTTTCCATCTCCATATACAAACAAAAAATATCATTACAGTAATCAAACATCTTTCTTCCTTTGTAAGTGTAACTTACTAGCTTTTGCTTTGCCAACTGGAGCTCCTGAATAGTTCCAGCTCTATAAATCTCAACCAAACTCACCCAGAACTCCTCGGCCTTGTAAATGTGAAGATGAGGGGTGGCCAAGGCTTGAGTGAGGTGCCTCAGAATGAAGTTTTTGCCAGCCATGTTTACATCCTCCCACATTTGAGTATCGTTCTCCGCGGTCTTCATGGTCGCCTCTCCCCGTACTGTGGCAACAAGCGTGAGGGGTGTCTCTATCCCTTTCCCCTTTTCGGAAAAAGTGTTGTCCCTATCATATGCCTCTTCCGTTGAGGCAGCCGTTGCTGTAGGAAACCTTACTCCTCGAAATCTTGGTGGAGTTCCCCAAGGTGGACGTTTCACTTGTCCACTGACGATACCACAATATCGTTTTTCGCACAAAGCTCCCATCATCATGGCTTCCCAATAGATGAACCTAGATCCATTGAACGTGGGCACCCTAGTGTGTGGGCCCATAACCTGAAATTTTGTGTACTCTATTGGACTACAAAATACAAGAAGCCTCTAGATAGTTATTTACTAACCCACTTTCAATGGCAACCACTGCTACCCTAGCAAAGAAGCAAACAATCTCACTGCACCCTTGTGCAGCTTGGACCCTCCTGAGTCCGTAGAAAAAAGAATCTCTGAAAACGCCCAAACATGTGATAAGTTATAGGGAAGTAAAAATGCCAATTTGTACAAACTCTCAAAGGGAGAGGTGACTACCTACCAAAAGTTTCTAAGTCCTGATTCCCTCTAATAACTTCTATCTACTGAAGTACGGATCAATCAGATTACAGTATTGTACCAAAAAGTACTACTGTCGATGTACCTTTTGTACGGCCTATGTACGACAAGGCTATTAAGCGGACGCGTGTCCACTTTTTACTCGTTCGTACGTTCCTCCGAATTCCCACGACCGAATGTTATCTCTCCACGTGGCTCCAGGTCATGCCACGTCACAAAACGCCAAAGTGACCATTTTGGGATCTCGGCGAAGACGTATGCCGTAGGATAAAACCGGCATTAAATATTGTCCGTCGAAAACTAATGTCAAATTCATTTGTTTCGTGCGGGATCAAGTCCGCACAATATTTAACTTGTTGTATGATGTTACATTCATATTTTCGTTAATCGGTTTAGGGGTCGTAATATACCTTAAATATAAATCACACCCTATATACCCTGGCGAACTTCTACGACAGACTGGTTAGAGAGGACGTCTACGCCACGCTCTACCCGTCGGGGGTTCCAGTCCTACTGGACTCAACCTTTTTGTAGAGAGTGACTTAAAGTCACTCTCTAACCCTGCCTATAAAACGGAGGCAGCCATGGCTCCATCACTCTCTCTCTGTTTCAGTGACTACAACAAGTATGGGGGTAAGAGAGAAGGGATGAAGGCAAGCTGCCTGCATGTTTCTTTTTCCGCTAATATATTAAGACCTAGATTATATAAAAAAAAAAACTATTTTCAACATTTCCTCCGACTCAAGGTACTTTTGCAGGTCCCCAAATATTTGTGTGGACTAGATCTAGTACTTCTTAACCTCTATATGTGGCGGCTTTGGGTAAGGGAAGTTTGTGAGCCTTACGTTGAGCAAAACCACTACAATCATCGATCATTTCATTATCCCAAAACTGAATGCCTTCTACTACACCAAGCTTTTTCATTTCCCTCAACATATCAAAATGCACATGCCCCAATCGCCTATGCCAAATCATCAACTTTGAAACACCAACATAGTATGCATTCTTTATTTCATTACTTAGGTTTAGCTTAAACATTCCTTGGCTAACCTTATCTACCGCGAAGTAGAGTTCATCCCCATACTTAGCTGTAAATACTCATTTTCCAGTGAAGGAATCAAACTCTTTGTCATTTAACACAGAGGTAGAGACAAGATTTTTTCTCAGCTAAAGAATATACAGTGTATTTGAGATGGTGAGTATAGAAGTCTTTCCCTCCACTAAGACTTTCAGATCTACCGACCCCACTAGATCTGTTGTAACCACTCATCCATCCCCATACTCTATCTATACAGTAGGGATTTTTCTTTGCTTAGTAAAGAGTTGCTTATCACGACACATATGCATGGATGCACCTAAGTCAATAATCCATCCTACTGTGGAGCTTCCCGAATTGCTCCGAGAGCACACTTCTGTTTGCGAGGGATCTCCTTCTCCTCCAGACTCTCGTTTTGAAAAAGATCCCCATCCTCCTCCTCAGAGGACTCGTCCTTGGTCTCTCCTCTCACTTTTGTGACCACCACTGCCATCTTCTTCCCTCTAGAAAAACCCCCTCCATGGTTCTCTTGGATCCTCAGCTCCGACAGCTTGACACAATCCGCTATCAAGTGTCTCGCCTTTTTGCAAAAGGGACAAAGACCCTTTGGGGGCCTCAATCCTCTAGACTAATCTCTCTTTTCTTTGAATGGTTCCTTCGGATCCTTCCCCCATCGGTTTCCTCCTGCAGCTAGAGCTAGGATGCTCTCCCCCCCCCCTCCTTATCTCAATTGTGTTCTCCTGCATTAGTATCATCTGGACCACTGTGTTCCACTTCCATGAACTGTCACTCATTTTTTGTACTCGGTACACTATGTTTTCATACTCGTCGGGTAACTTGATGATGAGAGTGTTAACTTTCATCTTCATTACACTTGTCCACTCGGCACTCTCCATCTCTATATAGAAACAAGAGAGATCATTAGAATAGTCTAACATATTTCCCCCTTTGTAAGTGTAATTCCCTAACCTTTGTTCGGCCAATTGGAGCTTCTGAATAGTACCAGCTCTATAAGTTTCCACAAAACTCACCCACAACTCCTCGGCCTTGTTCATGCGAAGGTGGGGGGTTGTCAAAGCCTGAGTGAGGTGTCTTAGAATGAAGTTTTTGGCTGTCATGTTGATATCTTCCCACGTTTGGGTGTCGTTCTCCGCGGTCTTCACAGTCGCCGCTCCAGGTATTGTGGTAATAGGAGTAAGAGGCGTCTCCTTCTCTTACTCATTTTCAGACACACTGATGTCCCCATCATCTCCCTCCTCTGCTGCAGTAGAGGTTGCTTTAAAAAACCTTATTCCACCAAACCTTGGTGGAGTTCCCTGAGGTGGACGTTTCACTTGTCCACTAACAATACCCCAATATCGTTTTTCGCACAAAGCCCCCATCATCATGGCTTCCCAATAGATGAACCTAGATCCATTCAAAGTGGGCATCCTAAAGGGTGGGCCCATAACCTACAATTCTGTGTCCTCCATTGGACTATATAATTCAGAGGGCCTTTAGATAGCTTTTAACTAACCCGCTTCCAGGCACAACTAGTGCTGCCCAAGAGAACAAATTGACAATCTGATTGCACCCCTGTGCAGCTTGGACTCCTTTGAGTCCGTAGCAAAAATAATCATGAAAGGGCCAGCCTGCTGATTAGTTATGAAGTGGCTAAGATACCAAGTTTATAAAAAACTCTCTAAGAGAGAGAGATCCCTACCTACCGAATTCTCAAAGTCCTAAGCCCCTCTCACAATCCTTATCTACTGATATACGAAGCAATCAAACGACTGTAGAATAGAGATTCGTACTACAGCCGATGTACTTTCTGTACAGCCTGTGTAAGGCAAAGTCATTGAGTGGACGGGTGTCCACTTTTCACTCTCCTTGTGTTCTCTTGAATTCGTGCAACCGAATGTTATCTCTCTACGTGTCGCCAGGTCACGCCACGTCCAAAAACCGCCAAGGTAACCATTCTCAGATTTCAGCAGCGATATGTTCTGTCGGATCATAAACCGACATTTAATATTGGTCGTCAAAACAAATGTCAATTCATTTGTTTCGTGCAAGATAATATTCACACTACATATTTCTTAGTTCTATGTTCTTTCATTTGTCATTCCGTTAATCGGATTCATGATCAAAACACAATTTAAATAATTATCACACCCTATGTATATCAAAAAACTCATACGACAGAGCGGTTAAAGCTGACGGCTACGCCTCGCTCTGCCGGTCGGAGGATCGAGTCCTGCTGAACTCAACCTTTTGTTAAGAGTGACATAAGTCACTCTTTAGTCTTGCCTGTTGAACTAGGAAAACCATGGCTCAACCACCCTCTCTATCGTTTAGTGACTACAACAAGTATGGTGGCTAGAGAGAGGAGGTGGAGGTAGGTTGTCCGCCCTATATTTTTCCCTATTTTTCTAATCTATTTAGACCTAGAAAATACCCTCTAAATCTAGTAATTTTAACAGTAGCAAATAGGATGACCAAACTTGTGCCTTCCCCTAAGCTAATTTTCTGGAGGGAGAAGTGTTGTATGAACTTAAAAGGTGACTAGAAAAAAAGGGGAGTGTAGAAATTAATGGTGTTTCTTAGTATTTTCTAGGTCAAAAATTAAATGCAGAAAAAAAGCTGAGGCAGTCTGCCTCTAACTCCACTCTTCAGCTCCCACACTTGTTGAAGTCACTGTAGGTTGAAGAGGGAGATAGAGCTATGGCTGCTTGTGTTATCCTGAGAGAGAAAAGATGAAGTTTTAGTAGATTTACTAAAAGGGTCCTTGACACACCCATGATTTGATCCTGGTACCTACCGTCTATCAAACTAGCCGGTAGCGGTTAGCTTTATCATATAAGTCTAGGATAGGTGCTGAGACATATAAGATTTCACAAATATATAAATTGTTAAGTGTGATATAATTCATTTAACGAATACTATAGAGGTCGTGCATGGGGTTGAAATTATTAGATTTATAAAGTATTTTCTAGGTCTAATACATTAGTAAAAACAGGAAAAGTAAAGCGCAGGCAGCCTGTCTCCACCTCTTCCCTCTAGCCCCCATACTTGTTGTAGTCACAGAAGGATAGAGAGGGTGGTGGAGCCATGGCTGCCTTAGCTCCATAGGTAGGACTTAAGAGTGACCTAAGTCACTCTCAACAAAAGGTTAAGTCCTGCAGGCCTCGAACCTCCGACCGGCAGAGCGTGGCGTAACCTTTAGCTCTAACAGGTCTGTCATACAAGTTCGTTCCACTTTATGGGATACGATATTTATTTAAAAATTGAATAAAACAATAATCCGATTACCATAACAGTGAAATAGGAAAAAATGGAACATATCAGTTTTAGTGCGTACAATCCACCGCACAAAACAAATGAATCGGACATTTATTTCGACGGCGTAAATTAAATGCCGGTCTTTATCCGACGACGTTTATCCTCGCCGGCGCCTCGTAATGGTCACTTTGGCGATTTTCGGACGTGGCGTGATGTGGCGTGACCTAGCGATATGTGGCAAGATTGAATTGAGCAGCGGGATTCTGGCAACATAAGGGCGATTTAGACGGCGACACGCATCCACTCCGTGGCGTTGTTGTACAGAGGCCGCACAGAAAGTACATCGGCCTTTTTACTTTTTGGTACTTTATAGTCTCTTGATTGGAGTGTACTTCAGTAGATAGGGGTTGTGAGAGGGGTTTACGACTTAGGGGATTCTGGTAGATAGAACCTCTCTCGTAGAGAGCTTGAATAGAAGTTGGCATCTTTGCTACCTCATAACTAATCAGTTGTTAGGCCGTTTTCAGTGAAAAAAAAAATTCTTTTTGCTACGGAATCAGGGGAGTCCACGCTGCACAGGGGTGCAGTCAAACTGTCAGTTCGCCATCTTGGGCAGCAATGAATATGGCTTGAAGTGGTTTTGTTAAAAACTATCTAAAGGCTTCCTGTTTTCTTATCGTCCAATGGAGGACACAAAATTTCAGGTTATGGGCCCACCCTCTAGGGTACCCACCTTTAATGGATTTGGGTTCATCTATTGGGAAGCCATGATGATGGGGGTTTTGTGCGAAAAACGATACTGGGTATCGTCAAGGGACAAGTGAAACGTCCACCTTCGCGAACTCCACCAGGATTTGGAGGAGTAAGGTTTCCTGCAGCAGCAACTACTTCCGCGGAGGAGGCAGATGATAAGGATAGCAGTGTGTCAAAAAAGGGGAAAGGGAAAGAGACACCCCTCTCTCCTATTGCAGCGGCAACGGAAGTAGCGGCCATGAAAACCGTGGAGAACGATACTCAAATGTTGGAAAACGTAAACATGGCTGCGAAAAACTTCATTCTAAGGCACCTCACTAAAGCTTTGGCCACCCCTCACCTTCACATTTACAAGGCCGAGGAGTTGTGGGTGAGTTTGGTGGAGATCTATAGAGCTGGTACAATTTAGGAGCTCCAGTTGGCTGAGCAAAAGCTAGTGAGTAACACTTACAAAGGAAGAAAGATGTTAGATTATTGTAATGATCTTTCTTGTTTGTATATGGAGATGGAAAGTACTAAAATTCTATGGGCTCCATTGCCACATAGAATTCGCATATCAAAAGTAGGTATTTGAGGAATTGCTGACTCCAAGTTTATATAAACCCAAATGATTGACCCCTTGACAATCAGAACCCCATTACAACTTCACCCCTGTGAAAGAAGACTTTCTGTGTGCTCAGTTCCACCACAGAATGCAAAGTTAGAATATGAGATTTGGACACATTCACCCACTTTGACTTTCCCTTAGAAATGCAGCCACCTAGGCAGGCAAAAAACTCTGACCGAGTACACTCTTGTATAGCGTGGACTCCCCCGAGTCCGCAGCAAAAAGAATCACTGGAAATGGTCAACTGAGTTGATTGTTATAGCTGGCCAAAGTTTGCAATTTATACAAGGTGCTCTTTGGGAGAGTCACCTACCTACCAGAAATATTCTAAGTCCTAGTCCCTTTTAAACCCCTTCTATTGAAGTACGGCGCCAATCAGAGGACTGTATCGTACATAAATGTACAGGCGCCGGAGTACTTTCTATACGACAACTGTACGGCAAGACCATACGGGTGACAAATGTCACATCCAAATTTGTTATCTTGCGCTCAGGAGATTCCGCAATCCTCCACAGCATTTCCACGTGTCATCTGGAGTGGCGGCGTCAGAAAACTCGAAGGCGGCCATTCCGAAATCTCGGCTAGCACCACGACCGTCAATTAAATCCGGTATTCATTCTTACCCGTCGAAAATATGTGCGCGGTATTTGTTTCGTCGTCGAAACAAATGTGCGGTATTAGTTTCGCGTAAACCGTACTACTCGAAATTGTTTCTATGTACTAAAGATCTATTCGCGGTGTTTAGTGAATTCGTCTACGCGTACATATTTATATAATTATCAAACCTTATATGTCCTAGTACTAGTCCTAGACTAAACGGACAAAGCTAACAGCTATATTGACGGACGGCAGGTTCCAAAATCAATTCCTGGGTTCGTCAATACTTTTAGTTAACCCATCTATTTTCTGCTACCTGTCTGCTACAAAGCTTTAGGCAGCCATGGCTCTATCACCCTACCTAGCTTTTAGTGACTACAACATGTGTGGGGGCTTGGTAAAGGGAGTTAGAGGTAGACCGCCTCCACCTTTTTCCTATTATAATACAGACCTAGAAAATACTCAAATATCAACACTCCCTTTATTTTCTAATCTATTTTCCTTTCGACTCCCTCACACAAATAAACACACACTCTGTTTCCCTCTTTCTCTTTTTATTTCGTTTCCTTTTCTTTCATAAAACTTTAAGAAAATAATCTTGTACTTGAAACAGTGCATTAGATGAACCGAAATAATTGCATCACACATTTTATTTAGCATCCCACTTTTCATAAATCCGAGCAAAGATTTTATCCATCTCATCTCTTTTCCATCCACACTAAATCCGATTTCCCTCTAACAATTCAAACAGCCAGCCCCATCTCCAATCTGCAACACATGCCCAGGTGCTAACCCTTTTACATGCACACCTTCATAAATGTCATCCCTCCCTTTAGTGATGTCAAATCCATTACCCCCAAAACATGAACTTTCCTCTCTCTCTCCCATGGATTTCTTTCCACTCTCACTTTCTAAATTTATTCCCAATAAATATTTCTCCTCCCCTAAACCTTTCATTAAATATTCCACTACTCCCTTATCCTTAAAAACCCCTTCTAGTTTCACTTCTCCCCTTTCCCTAGAATCCGTTGAAGTCTCCCTTTCCGACCAGTTTTCTGTTTTCAAAATATCTATAAAATTATCCTCATTAATTTTATCTTTCCCATTTTCACTTATGGATCCTAGATCTGACTTTCTCATTTCTAAGTCATCCACTCTACAGTCCTTGACATCCTTAAGTGCCTCCTCTCTCTTTACTTCCTTTATACCTCCAAAAGCATACTGTTGCCTTCGTGGAATTGAAATTCTATGGGCTCCATTGCCACACAGAATTCGCAGATCAAAAGAAGCTAATCTAGGAAGTGCCAACTCCAAGTTTATATAAACCCAAATGATTGAGCCTTTGACAATCAAAACCCCATTACATCTTCACCCCTGTGAAAGAAGACTTTGTGTGTGCTCAGTTCCACCACAGAATGCAAAGTTAGAATATGAGATTTGGACACATTCACCCACTTTGACTTTCCCTTAGAATTGCAGCTACCCAGGCAGGCAAAAAACTCTGATCGACTACACTCCTGTGTAGCGTGGACTCCCCTGAGTCCGCAACAAAAAGAATCACTGAAAATGGTCAACTGAATTGATTGTTATGGCTGGCCAAAGTTTACCATTTATATAAGGTGCTCTCTGGGAGAGGCAGCTACCTACCAGAAAATATTATAAGTCCTCAAACCCCTCTCTAAGCCCCCTAGTACTAAAGTACGAACCAATGACAAGACTGTAAAGTACATAAAGGTACAGGTGCCGGTGTACCTTTTGTACGATCATCGTACGACAAGGCCAAAAACCAGCACGTGTCTTATCTGGACTCGTTCTTTTAATTCTCGGAATTTGTGACGTCAAATATTATCTCTCCACGAGGCTCCAGGTCATGCCACGCCCTAAAAACGGTACTGTATAAGAAAGTACAAATGGCGAAGTACTTTGTGTACGTACAATGTACGAAATCGCCATAGTGCGACATTTATCACTTCCAGATTTGTTTTCTGCCATTCCGGAAATTCCGTAAGCCCGTATGATGTTGCCACCTGTCATCCGCAGTGGCGGCGTCTGCAAACTGCCAAATTTTCCTTTCCGGGATGTCGACCCTAACCACGGCCGTTCGATTTACATCGTCATTTATAACGGACCGTCGAAATAAATGTCTTTATATTTTATTTCGTCCGGTACTAAAAGTACAACTGTTTCTATGCCCCATATACCGTAATCCAATTAAATGGAAAACCCTATGTGTAACTATATAAAGATCTGTCAAGCCCTATATGTCGTAACATTAGTCCTAGGCTAAATGGACAAAGCTAACGAATGCGGGGTGTTTGACGGCTGGTAGGTACCAGGATCAATTCCTGGGTCAGTCAAATATCTTTTTAGTAAACATATCTATTATCTACTACTGTTTCTCTGGAGAGCTTAGGTAGCCATGGCTCTAACTCCCTCTCGAGCCTTCAGTGACTACAACAAGTGTGGGGGCTTGGAGAAAGAGGTTAGAGGCATACTGCCTCTGCTACTTTTCTATCCTAAAACAGACCTAGAAAATACATAAATATCAACAGGAATTTCAGTGTACTTTTCTCTCTTCTCCATTCTACCGATGTGAAGAAGCTCCAAGATTTCTTCATCCTCCTTCTCCTCTTCCTCTCATTCCTCCTCATTCACATACAAACTTCTAAGTTCTTCCAAGCAAGGACACTCCTCCATATAGTGACCCGGTTTCTTACAAGCGAAGCAAACCCCCTTTCTCAAAGTTCCCCTTTCTTTTCCTCTCCCTCTCCTTCCACCGAAGTTTCGATAAGGTTTACCTTTTCCTTTCTTCCTTTCATCACGCTTCTGCTCATCACCGTCGTTCCTCACATCACGCTTCCGCCAGTCACCACCAGCTGTAAATGCAGTCCCCCTGTCACTTCCCCTACAAAGCTCCAAAGTGCTTTCCCTCACAAGTATTATGTTGTTTTTGAAAACTTAGTTTCGTGCGTACGGAGCGTTTCGTGCGTGCGCGTGTTTGCGTGCGTGCGCATTTACGCGATGTAGTGTGGAGGTTCGAATAGATTTGCGGATTGGGGGAGTAAATGTACGAAGAAAATTAAATGTACGTGAAGGACTAATTGAGTGGCGCGGAATGCGCAATGTAAATGGACGGCGGATCGCGAAGCGATCCGATTTGAAATTTTCGAAGTGTGAAAATGTACGCATGGCGTACGAAACAAAATGCGACAAGCGCATTTATTACAAAGGACGCGCTTGCGGTACGAAAATGATTTCGGCTGTACGATATTATTTCGACAAGTGGATTTTTTATGACCACGCGGCGCGACATCAAGGGTGCCGATTAAGAGCGACGGACGGCGGATATAGGCCGCCGAGATTTTTTATGAAGTGGTGACGCGAAATCGCGTCAATCACACGATATTTATTTTTGGACGTTCCGGATTGTTTGACAAGTTAGTCATGGTACACGTGGAGGGGGAACGGCGTCTACCTATATTTTTAAGGGACCACATTGTTTTTTATGACACATTATCTAGTGGACCGTACATATGCGATGTCGGTTCACTACGTGGATCTATCTACAAGTGACTAAGCGAGTTGTCGCTTATGACGCGTATTTTGCGGACGCGTCGGTGAAAATATTTGAAATAACATTGTTTTGTCGTATGTGTAATAATAATTTAGTATTGATTATGACAGTTTTTATTTAGATGATCATTTAGGGTTTCGGCAGTTTAATTTGTGTGTTGTCGTACTTGCCGACAAGTGTACGCTTATGATTGGTTGACTTTCAGGTGTACACTTACAGTTAGGATTATTTGTCGTAATAGGTTCTCATGATGTAATACTACTTAGTGGAAGGTACGTTGGCTATTTTGACATGTAGCAATTCATTGACAGCTCACAAGTGTATATATAGGAATGAGCTTTGTTAGGAATCAATAATCAATGCTGGTTAGTAAAGTGGGGACCGAAGATGTAGACTTTTAGGGTTGTCGATTAGGTCATGCACTTTGAATGATATAATGATTATACTTTGATTATACTCTTGTTTATGTGTGATGCATTTGTTTTTATTATTTATTTGTGTTGTTTTATATATGTTTGATATGCATTGTTTATGCATTTTTCCTAGGGTTTGTTTATGTCGATTATTCCATCAAACCTTAGATGTTGTCATAGGGTTTATTTATGTTGATTATTCCATGAAACCCTAAATGTTGTTGTATGTTAAATGGAGGATGCATTTCAAATGATTGTTCGTCGACCTATTTTTGCTTAGCTTTTTGCATGATAGTTTGGGTGGCTTCTGCGGTCTATTTTAGACCAAAGAACAACAGGTTATGGGCCCACACCCCATCTATCATATGTTAGGTTAAGTCGAGATAAGTTTGTGTCACACGCATTGTAGCGGGTTAATATTGTCCTTGCTGGTTGTATTGCAGTAATGGTGTCTGTGTACCCATGAGATCGGCCTTATCATAGTGTTGTTGTGTGCCGAGTTTAATCTTGCATCGCCCAAAGGGTCAACTTAGTGAGAGTGCCGAAATGTCTACCCTCAATGAAAATGATTAATTATGAGAAATGATATTTTATTTTTAGAAAATACATATTCGTTTGATGGAGAGATGTGGAAGGTGGAGATTCGACGTTTGGGGGAGAGAGATCCGGAAGGTGGAGTTGTGACATGTGGTGGAGAGATCCAAATTTTGTGGATCGATGATTGTTGACAATTGGATTTGTAATGTAGATTTTGAGTTGTTGGAATTTTTTCGGAAATGTGACATTGGTAGAATTGTTTTTGGGAAAATAGATTTTTGATTTATGTATTTTTAATGGGAAATTTTGAGATCAGATTATTAAATGAAAAACAAAAGAATAAAATTATATTTGATATAGTTAAAGTAAGAATTTTTTGAGTTGGGTTATATTATTAGTGTAATCCTTTAGTTTTAATTTTAGTTGACTTGAGATAGAATTGTGGGAAGTAGATTCAGATTTAGATATTGGTGAGAAAAAGAAAAATTGTTGTAATTGAAAAATGAAAAATATATTATGTATTATGAAATTTGGATGGTATATGGAGGCAGCGGAAGCGTTGGTGGAACAAGTGGGAAAATTTTGTTGGAGGAATTTGGCGGATTAAGATGGAGAAGGCAGTTGAAAGCAAATGTGACAGCTGGTAACATTGGTGACAGCTGATGACGTGGCGCCATGGATGCACGAGACTAATTTTTCGGGGGAGTGTTGTTTTTGAAAACTTAGTTTCGTGCGTACGGAGCGTTTCGTGCGTGCGCGTGTTCGCGTGCGTGCCCATTTACGCGATGTAGTGTGGAGGTTCGAATAGATTTGCGGATTGGGGGAGTAAATGTACGAAGAAAATTAAATGTACGTGAAAGACTAATTGAGTGGCGCGGAATGCGCAATGTAAATGGACGGCGGATCGCGAAGCGATCCGATTTGAAATTTTCGAAGTGTGAAAATGTACGCATGGCGTACGAAACAAAATGCGACAAGCGCATTTATTACAAAGGACGCGCTTGCGGTACGAAAATGATTTCGGCTGTACGATATTATTTCGACAAGTGGATTTTTTATGACCACGCGGCGCGACATCAAGGGTGCCGATTAAGAGCGACGGACGGCGGATATAGGCCGCCGAGATTTTTTATGAAGTGGTGACGCGAAATCGCGTCAATCACACGATATTTATTTTTGGACGTTCCGGATTGTTTGACAAGTTAGTCATGGTACACGTGGAGGGCGAACGGCGTCTACCTATATTTTTAAGGGACCACATTGTTTTTTATGACACATTATCTAGTGGACCGTACATATGCGATGTCGGTTCACTACGTGGATCTATCTACAAGTGACTAAGCGAGTTGTCGCTTATGACGCGTATTTTGCGGACGCGTCGGTGAAAATATTTGAAATAACATTGTTTTGTCGTATGTGTAATAATAATTTAGTATTGATTATGACATTTTTTATTTAGATGATCATTTAGGGTTTCGGCAGTTTAATTTGTGTGTTGTCGTACTTGCCGACAAGTGTACTCTTATGATTGGTTGACTTTCAGGTGTACACTTACAGTTAGGATTATTTGTCGTAATAGGTTCTCATGATGTAATACTACTTAGTGGAAGGTACGTTGGCTATTTTGACATGTAGCAATTCATTGACAGCTCACAAGTGTATATATAGGAATGAGCTTTGTTAGGAATCAATAATCAATGCTGGTTAGTAAAGTGGGGACCGAAGATGTAGACTTTTAGGGTTGTCGATTAGGTCATGCACTTTGAATGATATAATGATTATACTTTGATTATACTCTTGTTTATGTGTGATGCATTTGTTTTTATTATTTATTTGTGTTGTTTTATATATGTTTGATATGCATTGTTTATGCATTTTTCCTAGGGTTTGTTTATGTCGATTATTCCATCAAACCTTAGATGTTGTCATAGGGTTTATTTATGTTGATTATTCCATGAAACCCTAAATGTTGTTGTATGTTAAATGGAGGATGCATTTCAAATGATTGTTCGTCGACCTATTTTTGCTTAGCTTTTTGCATGATAGTTTGGGTGGCTTCTGCGGTCTATTTTAGACCAAAGAACAACAGGTTATGGGCCCACACCCCATCTATCATATGTTAGGTTAAGTCGAGATAAGTTTGTGTCACACGCATTGTAGCGGGTTAATATTGTCCTTGCTGGTTGTATTGCAGTAATGGTGTCTGTGTACCCATGAGATCGGCCTTATCATAGTGTTGTTGTGTGCCGAGTTTAATCTTGCATCGCCCCAAGGGTCAACTTAGTGAGAGTGCCGAAATGTCTACCCTCAATGAAAATGATTAATTATGAGAAATGATATTTTATTTTTAGAAAATACATATTCGTTTGATGGAGAGATGTGGAAGGTGGAGATTCGACGTTTGGGGGAGAGAGATCCGGAAGGTGGAGTTGTGACATGTGGTGGAGAGATCCAAATTTTGTGGATCGATGATTGTTGACAATTGGATTTGTAATGTAGATTTTGAGTTGTTGGAATTTTTTCGGAAATGTGACATTGGTAGAATTGTTTTTGGGAAAATAGATTTTTGATTTATGTATTTTTAATGGGAAATTTTGAGATCAGATTATTAAATGAAAAACAAAAAAATAAAATTATATTTGATATAGTTGAAGTAAGAATTTTTTGAGTTGGGTTATATTATTAGTGTAATCCTTTAGTTTTAATTTTAGTTGACTTGAGATAGAATTGTGGGAAGTAGATTCAGATTTAGATATTGGTGAGAAAAAGAAAAATTGTTGTAATTGAAAAATGAAAAATATATTATGTATTATGAAATTTGGATGGTATATGGAGGCAGCGGAAGCGTTGGTGGAACAAGTGGGAAAATTTTGTTGGAGGAATTTGGCGGATTAAGATGGAGAAGGCAGTTGAAAGCAAATGTGACAGCTGGTAACATTGGTGACAGCTGATGACGTGGCGCCATGGATGCACGAGACTAATTTTTCGGGGGAGTGTTGTTTTTAAAAACTTAGTTTCGTGCGTACGGAGCGTTTCGTGCGTGCGCGTGTTCGCGTGCGTGCGCATTTACGCGATGTAGTGTGGAGGTTCGAATAGATTTGCGGATTGGGGGAGTAAATGTACGAAGAAAATTAAATGTACGTGAAGGACTAATTGAGTGGCGCGGAATGCGCAATGTAAATGGACGGCGGATCGCGAAGCGATCCGATTTGAAATTTTCGAAGTGTGAAAATGTACGCATGGCGTACGAAACAAAATGCGACAAGCGCATTTATTACAAAGGACGCGCTTGCGGTACGAAAATGATTTCGGCTGTACGATATTATTTCGACAAGTGGATTTTTTATGACCACGCGGCGCGACATCAAGGGTGCCGATTAAGAGCGACGGACGGCGGATATAGGCCGCCGAGATTTTTTATGAAGTGGTGACGCGAAATCGCGTCAATCACACGATATTTATTTTTGGACGTTCCGGATTGTTTGACAAGTTAGTCATGGTACACGTGGAGGGCGAACGGCGTCTACCTATATTTTTAAGGGACCACATTGTTTTTTATGACACATTATCTAGTGGACCGTACATATGCGATGTCGGTTCACTACGTGGATCTATCTACAAGTGACTAAGCGAGTTGTCGCTTATGACGCGTATTTTGCGGACGCGTCGGTGAAAATATTTGAAATAACATTGTTTTGTCGTATGTGTAATAATAATTTAGTATTGATTATGACAATTTTTATTTAGATGATCATTTAGGGTTTCGGCAGTTTAATTTGTGTGTTGTCGTACTTGCCGACAAGTGTACGCTTATGATTGGTTGACTTTCAGGTGTACACTTACAGTTAGGATTATTTGTCGTAATAGGTTCTCATGATGTAATACTACTTAGTGGAAGGTACGTTGGCTATTTTGACATGTAGCAATTCATTGACAGCTCACAAGTGTATATATAGGAATGAGCTTTGTTAGGAATCAATAATCAATGCTGGTTAGTAAAGTGGGGACCGAAGATGTAGACTTTTAGGGTTGTCGATTAGGTCATGCACTTTGAATGATATAATGATTATACTTTGATCATACTCTTGTTTATGTGTGATGCATTTGTTTTTATTATTTATTTGTGTTGTTTTATATATGTTTGATATGCATTGTTTATGCATTTTTCCTAGGGTTTGTTTATGTCGATTATTCCATCAAACCTTAGATGTTGTCATAGGGTTTATTTATGTTGATTATTCCATGAAACCCTAAATGTTGTTGTATGTTAAATGGAGGATGCATTTCAAATGATTGTTCGTCGACCTATTTTTGCTTAGCTTTTTGCATGATAGTTTGGGTGGCTTCTGCGGTCTATTTTAGACCAAAGAACAACATATTATCCCCATGGTAATTCTCCAAGTCCATGAGGATCTATCCATTCCCTGCATACGGTAAATGATGTCTCCGTACTCATATAGGAGTTTAATGATTAGTGTATTAATCTTTCTCTCCTCAGATTCTACATATCCCGCACTCGCAAGCTCAACATATAACGCAGCAATATCATTGCAAAACTCTATCATGCTACCGCCTTTATAAACATAGGCCTCTATTTCTTGTTTTACTAACTGCTGCCTTTGTATAGTCTCACTCTCATAAATCTGAATTAGTGTTTCCCAAATTTCCGAAGACTTGGTTAGATTTAAAAAAATGATAACTATCGACTTAGACACATATCTAAGTATGAGATGTTTTGCTATAGTGTTTTTATATACCCGAATTTTCCTATCATTTTCTTCAACTTTTGGTTTAGTTATAACCCCCACATGTGGAACCGTAGCTGAGAGCCTAGCTCCCCTCACCATAGGTGTCCCTTTATCCTTCTCCCTTATTTCCCCTTCCACGGTAATGATTTTCCCTTCACCTTCCGTTGCATCTAAACTGCGGTTGGTATTCTGGGCAGCCCCAAATGATTCTCCATAGTGAGCTCCTCCAAAGCCCGGTGGCGAACACCTCACTTGTCCTGAAACAATTCCCCATAAGTGCTTCTCGAAAAGCAATCCCTCCATCGTAAACTCCCAATAAGTGAAGTCTGTTCTATCGAATATAGGCACCCTAGATGGTGGGCCCATAACCTGAAATTCTATGGGCTCTATTGCCACACAGAATTCGCAGATCAAAAGAAGCTAATCTAGGAAGCGCCGACTCCAAGTTTAAATAAACCCAAATGGTTGACCCCTTGACAATCAAAACCCCATTACAACTTCACCCCAGTGAAAGAAGACTTTCTGTGTGCTCAGTTCCACCACAGAATGCAAAGTTAGAATATGAGATTTGGACACATTCACCCACTTTGATTTTCCCTTAGAAATGCAGCCACCAAGGCAGGCAAAAAACACTGACCAACTACACTCATGTGTAGCGTGGACTCCTCTGAGTCCGCGGCAAAAAAAAATCAATGAAAATGGTCAACTGAGTTTATTGTTATTGCTGACCAAAGTTTGCCATTTATACAAGGTGCTCTGTGGGAGAGTCAGCTACCTACCAGAAATATTCTAAGTCCTAGTCCCTCTCTAAACCCCTTTGTCCTAAGTACGGCGCCAATCACAAGACTGTACGGTACATAAAAGTACAGGCGCCGAAGTACTTTTTGTATGACAGCTGTACGGCAGGACCATACGGGTGACAAATGTCACATCCAAACTTGTTATCTTGCGCTCCGGAGATTCGGCAATCCTCCAAGGCATTTCCACGTGTCATCCGGAGTGGCGGCGTTAGAAAACGCCAAAGCGGCCATTTCGAAATCTCGGCTAGCACCACAGTCGTCGATTTTAATCCGGTATTGATTCTTATTTGTCGAAAATATGTGCGCGGTAATTGTTTCGCCATCAAAACAAATGTGCGGTATTAATTTCGCGTAAACCGTACTACTCTAAACTGTTTCTATGTACTAAGAATCTCTTCGCGCCGTTAAATGAATTCTTCTACAGGTACATATTTATATAATTATCAAACCCTATATGTCCTAGCACTTGTCTCAAACTAAACAGACAAAGCTAACAGCTATGTTGACGGACAGCAGTTCCAGGATCAAATCCTGGGTCTGTCAATACTTTTGGTAAACCCATCTATTTTCTGCTACCTTTCTGCTACAAAGCTTTAGGCAGCCATGGCTCTATCACCCTACCCAGCCTTCAGTGACTACAACAAGTGAGGGGGCTTGGTAAAGGGAGTTAGAGGTAGACCGCCTCTACCTTTTTCCTATTATAATAGAGACCTAGAAAATACACAAATATCAACAAGTACCGGGTGGACAGATACAATGAAGATGAAAGTTAACACTCTCACCATGAAGTTACCAGACGAGTACGAGAACATAGTGTACCGAGTACAAGATATGACTGATAGTTTATGGAAGTGGAATATAGTGGTCCGGATGATACTTGTGCAAGAAAACACCATAGAGATTAGGAGAGGAGGAAAGAGCATTGAAGCTCTAGCTGCAAGAGGGGACAGATGGGGGAAAGACCCGTAGAAAACCGTACAAAGGGGAAAAAGATGAGTTTGTAGGACTAAGACCCCCAAAGGGCCTTTGTCATTTTTGCAAAACGTCAAGACACTTTATCGCAAATTGTGTCAAGCTATCGGAGCTGAGGCTCCAAGAGAACTGTGGAGGGGGTTTTTTTAGAGAGAAGAAAAAAGCACTTGTGTTTACAAAAGTGACAGGAGAAACCGAGGACAAGTCCTCTAAGGAGGATGGGGAGTTTCTTCTTGACGAGAATCTGGAGGAGAAGGAGATCCCTCGAAGACAAAACTGTGCCCTTAAAGCAATTCGGGAAGCTCCACAGGAAAGATGGATCATTGACTCAGGTGCATCCATGCATATGTGTTGTGATAAGCACATCTTTACTAAGCTAAGAAAGATCCCTACTGTAGAGATAGAGTATAGAGTGTAATTCTGTGTCCCCCATTTCATAGGAACTAGGGATCTATGGCTGTATCAAGGTGGGGAAAATACTGACATCACCACTTGGAGTGATGCTAGCTATGGGGATGCTCCGATGCAAAGATGTACATTTGGATATGTGTTGTATGTGGGGAATGGTGCTTGTTGCTGGAGCAATAAGCAGCAAAAGGTCATCGCTCAGTCCACCATGGAGGCTGAGTATACGGCATCTTGCTCTGCTGTGAAGGAATTGATGTGGGTCAAATCCTTGCTTGGTGAATTGAGACATCTTAAGAGTGGAATTCATAAAATATTCTGTGATAATAAAGCAGCAATTGCAATTGTTGCTAATCCTAAACATCATTTTAAAACAAAGCTTATGGATATCAGACTTAGCTGTGTTAAAGAAAAGGTGGAGAACAAAATAATAAGTCTAGAATATAGAACAGACAGTGAAATGGTGGCAGACATGATGACAAGGCCTGTGCCTTCTCCTAAATTAATGTTCTGCAGAGAGAAGTGTGGAATAAATTTAAAAGTGACTAGAAAATAAGGAGAGTGTTGAAATTAGAAGGCTTTGTTATGTATTTTCTAGGTTTCTTTAATAATCTAAGATAAAGAAGGAAAAGCAGAGGCATCCTGCTTCTAACTTCTCTCTCTAGCCCCCATACTTGTCGTAGTCACTGGAGGCTGAAGAAGAAGAAGCTAGAGCCATGGCTGCCTATGCTTCTCCTAGAGTTAGAAGGCAGTCCAATGTTAAACTTACCAAAAAGGTTAACGGACGGAAAGAGGTTTATGTTGACAATAACCGATGACTGGTCTAGATACTCTAGAGTCTAATTCCTAAAAACAAAGTCAAAAACATAAACTTACTTCAAAGAATATAAAGCCTGGAGTGAGAAGTTGCATGAAACCCCCATTAAGAGAATAAAGAGTGATAATGGGGGGGAATATACCTCTAACCAATTTGAGGAATACCTGAGAGATGAGCGAGTTGAGCACCAAAAAACCGTACCATATGACCCGGAACAAAATGGGGTAGCTGGTAGGTTAAATTGAACACTAAGAGATAGTGCATATAGTATGTTGGCCGACAAGAAAATAGGAAAGAAATTTTGGGCAGAGGCCATGAATTGTGCCAACTACATTAAAAATAAAGTCTTTACCTCAGCTGTAAAGGGAATGACACCTTATGAGAGATGGGTGGGAAGGAAACAAGATATATATCACCTTAAAGTATTAGAGAGCCAAGTTTACAGTCTTGACACGGATAGGAAAAACTAGAAACTAGATGCTAAGGGAAAACCTGGATACTTTGTAGAATATGATGAGGATGTCAAGGGATATAAAGTCTATGACTTAGCAATGAGATATCATTCTAGTCAAACACCTAGTTGTCATGGATGAAGGGAAGTCATTTGACCCCTTTAAATATACTAAGAAGATAAGAATCAGATTTGAGTCTGAAGGTGAGGAGGACTCCGTCCTTCGCGAAAGGGACATGAGTGGAACAGGGATTGCATATTTCGGGGAGATCCATGACACATGCGATCCACCGGAAACCTCACATTTTCCTATGGAATTCGAGGAGACACAAGAGGAGGAAGCGGAACCGGCTTCCATGGATAGGGGAGCCGATGAGACAATAAGGAGAAATCCAAGACTTCTCTCCATCCCAACTTCGACGTTTGAGTGGGGGAGAAATAGCATCAAAAAGATTCAGGAAAAACAAGCCGCTCACAAGGAAACCAAGCTATAACACCCAGATGAGCCTCAGTCATACTCGGAGGCAGTAAACAATCCGGAGAAAGACAGATGGATTAGAGTCATAAATGACGAGATGACATCTATTATGGAAGCAAATATTTGGGAACTAGAGGACTGTCCTTCAGACAGAAAATCGATTGGCTCTAAAATGGGTGATTAAACTAAAACTGAACCCAAATAATACCATTGAGAGATAAAAGGCTCGATTGGTAGTAAAGAGGTCCAGGGATTCACTATGAGAAGACCTTTGCTCTAGTTGTTCGGTTCCCATCAGTAAGGATTCTCCTCAGTCTGGTAGCAGCGGAAGACATGGAAATACACCAGATGGATATTAAGACTGCCTTTCTTAATGGTGAGTTAGAGGAAGAAATTTTCATGAGGCAACCCGAGGGGTTCGTGGAGGAAGGTGAAGAGAGCAAAGTGTGCAGCCTCATAAAATCCTTATATAGATTGAAGCAGGCTCCCCGACAGTGGAATAAGAAACTACATGAGTTTGTCACTGGTCAGGGATATATCCGGATCAGATCTGACCATTCTATCTATATGTTTGAGGTTAAGAATAATGTAATTTTTATTGCAATCTATTTTGATGATCTGCTTGTGCTTAGTAAGTCTTTGGAAAAGATTAATAAGCTAAAGAAAGATTTTAGAAGCAGATTTGATATAAAAGATTTAAGTGAGGCAAAATACATTTTGGGGATCCAAATGGAGAGAGATAGGGGAAAAATGAATATCAGACTTACTCAGAAAGAAGCAGTAGACAATATGCTTGAGAAATTCCAGATGGAAAAAGCTAACAGTTATACCACTCCCATGGACTTAAAAAAAATAAGTGATGGGAGTGTAGAAAGAGGAGTGATGATCTTAGATGATCAAATGAGTCAAGATGAGAGAGATTTTATGAAGTCTATCCCTTATAGAGAGATCGTAGGGAGTTTAATCTATTTTATGAACTGTACCAGGCCGGATATAGCGGCAGCAGTTGGAGTACTCAATAGGTGTCGTAATGTCCTAGGAAGAGAGATTGGGAGGCAGCCAAGAGAGTCATGAGATATCTGGTGGGAACCAGGGAGTTATGGTTGCATTTGGGAGGGGAGCACACTAACATCACTACTTGGAGTGATGACAGTTATAGGGACGCACCTATGAGAAGATGCACTTTTGGGTATGTGTTATATGTGGGGGAAGGTGCTTGATGTTGGAGCAGTAAGCAACAAAAGGTGGTTGTTTAGTCTACTATGGAGGCTGAGTACATGGCATGTTGTTCTGCGGTGAAAGAGTTGATGTGGGTTAAGTCATTGTTGCAAGAACAAGGGTTTATGAAAAAGGGAGTGCATGAAGTGTTTTGTGATTATCAAGCTGCCATTCCAATTGCAGCTAATCCAAAACATCATTTTAAGGCTAAGTATATGGACATAAGATTTAGTTTTGTGAGAGAAAAATTTGAGAATAAGATTGTGAATCTTGTATATAGATCTGATGAGGAAATGGTGGCTGATATGATGACAAAACCATTGCCTACTCCCAAGTTAAAATATTGCAGAGAAAAGTGTGGATTAAAACTTAAGTTAAAGTTAGTCTAGAAAATAAGGGGAGTGTTGAAATTATAAGATTTATAAGGTATTTTCGAGGTCTTAATACATTACTAAAAACAAGAAATTAAGCACCAGCAGCTTGCCTCCGCCTCTTCCCTCTAGCCCCCGTATTTGTTGTAGTTTTTGAAGGATAGAGAGGGTGGTGGAGCCATTGCTGGCTCAGCTCCATAAGCAGGACTTAATAGTGACCTTAGTCACTCCCAACAAAAGGTTGAGTCCGGCAGGACTCGAACCTCCGACCGGCAGAGCGTGGCGTAGCCGTCAGTTCTAATTAGTCTATCGTAGAAGTTCTTA
This sequence comes from Zygnema cylindricum, assembly GCA_037447655.1. Taxonomy (NCBI): domain Eukaryota; kingdom Viridiplantae; phylum Streptophyta; class Zygnematophyceae; order Zygnematales; family Zygnemataceae; genus Zygnema; species Zygnema cylindricum. The sequence goes on along the minus strand of JBBHKE010003160.1, from coordinate 105,818 downwards.
CACTACTTGGGATACGATATTTATTTAAACATTGAATAGAACATTAATCCGACCGACGTAACTGAGAAATAGGAAACATGGAACATATCAGATTGAATGCGTACAATCCGCCGCACCAAACAAATGAATCGGACATTTATTTCGATGGCGTAAATTAAATGTCGGTCTTTATCCGACGACGCTAATTATCGTCGAGGTCCCGGAATGGTCACTTTGGTTGTTTTCGGACGTGGCGTGACGTGGCATGACCTAGCGATTCGTGGTTGTATTGAATTAAGCAGCGGGGATCTCGGACGACATAAGGGCGATTCAGACGGCGACACGCGTCCACTCCATGGCCTTGTCGTACAGAGGCCATACAGAAAGTACATCAACCACTGTACTTTTTGGTACTTTATAGTCTCTTGATTGGAGCGTACTTCAATAGATAGGGGTCATGAGAGGGGTTTGGGACTTAGGGATTTTGGTAGATAGAACCTCTCTCCTAGAGAGCTTGTATAAAAGTTGGCATCTTTGCTGCCTCATAACAAATCCGCTTGTTGGCTGTTTCAGTGAAAAAAAAATTATTTTTCCCACGGACTTAGGGGAGTCCAAGCTGCACGAGGTGCACTCAAACTGTCAGTTTGCCATCTTGGGCAGCTGTGATTGTGCCTTGAAGTGGGTTAGCTAAAAACTATCTAGAGGCTTTCGTATTCTGTCGTCCAATGGAGGAGACACAATTTCAAATGGATACAGTTTTGTAAAGTACAAAGTACGGTACGGTTGCAAAACGGAAACTGCGCATTTTGTTTCAACAGCGAAACAAATATCGCGCAATGATTTATGACGGCTACGATTGAAACTCGGTTTTGATCGGACGACCGCGAAGAATGCCGATCGCGGAATAGGATTTTGGCGGTTTTCGGTCACCGCCACATCGATTGACACATGGCACGACCACATTGGATTACGGCATCTTCGGGGATTACACGAACGAATCCAAATATGACATGTATCGACTGGTTGGCCATGTCGTACAATGGCGGTACAAAAAGTACACCGGCACCTGTACCTTTCTGTACGACACAATATTTTGATTGGTGCCATACTTCAGTAAATAGAGTTTTAGAGAGAGATATGACTAAGGAAAATTTGGTAATTAGGACCCTCTCTCCCAGAGAGCGTGTGTACAAAAGGTCAACTTTGACCCTCCAAAACTTACTGCTCAAGGGAGCAAATTCAGAGATTCTTTTTGCTATCAATTCAGAGGAGTCTTGCCTTCACAAGGGTGAAGGTTGTCGGAGTTTTTGTTGTCCAAGGTGGCAGCTATTCTTGCTGAAACACAAAGGGGTCAGGGTTATCCTAGAGGCTTCGTGTGAGATTCCTACTCTGAGGACCTATAGAGGTCTCAGAGTTGGACTTTTTACGTTTCATGATCACCAGTTTGTTGATACAAATTCCGTACGTTCTCGTATATTTTTTGTCCAGTTAACTGACCTGAAAGTGCTTCAAAATGCAACGTAAATGTTCGTCAAAGTCCATACATTTTCTGTAAAAAACCGTACATTTCGGGTAAATTTTCCGTTTAGTTTACCGGACAGAAAGTACTCCCGATAGAAAATACACAAAGTACAGATAAATCGGGACCTCTTACTATTCGATGCGGTAATATCGGTATCGATTGTTATGATAAATGTTTTACCAATTCACCCACTAATCTTTTTTTCGGAAAAGTTTGTGGAAATTTTGCCCGATCTTCGTCTTGGCGAATAATACCGTGGAGCAATGGCATTTTTGCACTCAAATTTGTTCCTAACTAAGTAGTGTTTTTAGTAGTTAAGAGATATAATTATTTAAGAGTGGAGAGTAGAGTAAAACACTTTGTCAAGAGGGTTGAGCTACGAGGGCAAGAGACAAAGCTAATGTTATGTGGACAAAAGCTTATTCTTATTTAAATTTTATCCTTATGTGAGTGTTTTCCAATGTCGATGTGTATTTTCCAATGTGTGGAATGTGTGAAATGCGTGGTTGAAAATTGGTTGTAGTAATGGGATTTTTTGAGAGGTAGGAAATCATATTACATCATGCTTGTAGATTGGTAAGTATTCTTGGCTGAAACAAACAATCTCCAATTTTTTTTTATCAGATCATCATTTGACTAAATTAGTATTTTTTTTTAACGGATCATTATTTGACTAAATTAGTGTGAGTTTTTTGTTTAAAAATTTGAAGTTTTGTACTTACTAATTATATGAAGTAGTATTTTTTCTTTGGTTACATTTTGCGCCTTCTACCTTGAAGTAACGTGAGAAAATCCAGTCATACGTGGCGTATCAGACAATTTTTTGTTTTCGAAAGTATTAAATTTAAAAAGTACTATACATTGCAAAATTTATTGCTATAATTTATATTGGTCCCGGTATGATATATCGAGGACTCTTACTGATCGATAATCGATATATCGAATATCAAGATCATCGCGATATGATTTTACCCGATGCCCAACATTTTCCGCACATTGGGACGCTCTTCAAATTAAGGTTTGTCCCCATGTGCATATGTAAGGGTTTTTTTCTGTCGTTTTTCCGCAAAACTTAGCTTAACGTCATCTTCAAACTTATGTTTAAAACACATGCGCGATGTGTTTTAAAACTAGGTATTTTCGATAATCAAATAGGAACATATATTCGCACGTGCCGTAATTTTCGAAAATTTTCATACGATTTCCAAGGACGAAAAAAAGTAAAGAATTCGCTATGTTTTGTCCGTTTGCGTTCAATACGACGAATAAAAGTACATAATTTGTTTCGTTTTGTATGTTTTCATCCAGCACGAATTTCTTTTTGCAAGGGTCTTCAAATTCTGATGCACATTTCAAGTCGACCGGATAGGAGACGCAAAGGCAAAGCGCCTCGTGTTCAACCGTGAAACAACACATGCTAGAAGGTGGTACGTCCACAATGTCACAATAAGACATACGACGTCACAAGCAGTTCCAAAAAATAACGTGCGACAACATAGATTGTAGACGTTGACATATGTCACAGGTATTGTCGACATATACAATCGTCAAAAACGCAAGTTACAATTGCGTTCTTACACATGGGGACACTTTGAAAATTGGGGTCCGGCAGATCCGCGCTAAAACACAAAGTAAGTTGACTAAGTTACAAGTTCATGGGGACATACCTTTAGGGCACTTTCCCATGTGCTAAAGTTACAGTTATTTTCTATCGTTTTCCTCTATAACTTGGAAAAAAACTAGAAAATACGTAGGCGTACCAAATAATTGAAATTACCACCGTACAAGTTGCGTTACCTAGAAACTTTAACTGTACTGCAGTTTGTCGTCTAGCGCGATGCAGTTTGTCGTCTAGTGCGTTTCGACCAACTTTCGCGTCCTTCCGCCTCATCTTCCAATTTTATATAAAATCACCTCGCAAGGTGATTTTAAACAAAGTTCCACGACGTGGGCAAATATGCGTATGACTTTGCACGCGACGGAGGTTTTTGACAATTTTTGTGCCCGAAGTACAAAAAAAAAAAACCTACTGGACATTTCGAGCCTGTGCAAGACATTTTTCGTGCACTTTTTTCCATACAGTAACCATGGAGGGGGTCTCGTCCAACGGACACCATTTTTCAAAAGCGAAGTCCGTGAAAGGCCTCTCTCTCTCTCCTCTCCCACTAACGCGTATATCTTGAAATTCTGTGTCCTCCATTGGACTACAGAATACAGGAAGCCTCTAGATAGTAATTAACTAACCCACTTTCAATGGCAACCACTGCTACCCCAGCACACAAGAAGACAATCTGACTCCACCCTTGTGCAGTCCGGACTCTCTTGAGTCCGTAGGAAAAAAAATCTCTGAAAACACCCATCCAGGCGATAAATTATGAGTCAGCAAAAATGCCAAGTTTATACAAACTCTCAAAAGGAGAGAGGTACCTATCTACCAAATTCTCTAAGTCCTAAATCCCTCTCACAACCCCTATCTATTGAAGTACGAACCAATCAAATCAATGTAGGGTACAGAGAGTACTATGGTCGATGTACTTTTTGTACGACCTATGTCCGACAACGCCATTGAGTGGACACGTGTCCACTTTTAACTTGTCCTTATGTTCCTCGGACTTCCTGCGACCAAATGTCATCCCTCCACGTGGCGCCACGTCATGCCACGTCGATAAACGCCAAAGTGACCATTCCGCGATCTCAGCAGTGATATACGCCGTCGGACTAAATCCGACATTAAATGTCCGCCATCGAAACAAATATCCGATTCATTTGTTTTCGTGCGAGATAATGATCGCACTATATAACATTGGTTTTATGTTCTTCTGTTCGTCATCTCGTTAATTGAATTCATGGTTTTAACAGTATTTATATAATTATCAAACCTAATGTATTCTAACGGACTTCTACGACAGACTGGTTAGAGCTAACGGCTACGCCGCGCTCTACCGGTCTGAGGTTCGAGTCCAGCCGGACTCAACCTTTTGTTGTGAGTGACATAAATCACTCATTAGTCCTGCTTGCTGAGCTAGGACAACCATGGCTCAACCACTTTCTCAAACCCTGAGTGACTACAACAAGTATGGTGGGTAGAGAGAGGAGGTGGAAGCAGGCTGTGTGCCTTTTTCTTTTCCTATTTGTACTGAACTATTTAGACCTAGAAAATACCACATAAATCTAATAATTTCAACACTCCCCTTATTTTCTAGTCTAACTTTAACTTCAGTTTTAATCTACACTTTTCTCTGCAATATTTTAACTTAGGAGACGGCACTGGTTTTGTCATCATATCAGCTACCATTTCCTCATCAGATATATATAGGAGATTCACGATCTTATTCTCAACTTTTTCTTTTACAAAACTCAATCTTATGTCTGTATGCTTAGCCTTAAAATGATGTTTTGGATTAGCTGTAATTGCAATGGCAACTTTATCATCACAAAACACTTCATGCACTCCCTCCTTCATATACCCTAGTTTTTGCAGCAAGGACTTGACCAACATCAACTCTTTCACATCAGAACAAGAAGCCATGTACTCAGCCTCCATAGTAGATTGACAAACCAGCTTTTGTTGCTTACTGCTCCAAAAGCAAGCACCTTCCCCAACAGACAACACATACCCAGAAGTGCATCTGTCATAGGTGCGTCCCCATAACTGGCATCACTCCAAGTAGTGAATTCACTGTGCTCCCCTCCCAAATGCAACCATAACTCTCTGGTTCCCAGCAGATATCTCATGACTCTCTTGGCTGCCTCCCAGTCTCTCTTTCTAAGATCATTAAGACTCCTACTGAGTACTCCAACTTCTGTCGCTATGTCCGACCTGGTACAGTTCATAAAATAGATTAAACTTCCTACGACTTGTCTATAAGGGATAGACTTCATAAACTCTCTCTCCTCTGGACTCATCTGTTCATCTAAGATCATCACTCCTCCTTCTACACTCCCATCACTTACTTTTTTCAAGTCAATGGGAGTGGTACATCTGTAAGCATTTTCCATCTGGAATTTCTCAAGCATATTACCTATTGCTTCTTTCTGAGTAAGTGTGATAATCTTCTTCCCCCTATCTCTCTCCATTTGAATCCCCAAAATATATCTTGCCTCCCCTAAATCCTTCATATCAAATCTAAAATCTAAGATCTTTCTTTAACTTATTGATCTTTTCGAAATATTTTCTCAACACAAGCAAATCATCCACATAAATTGTAATAATATTGACACCATTTTTATCTTCAAACATATAGATAGAATGGTCAAATTTGATACGGATATATCCCAGGCTAGTAAGAAACTCATCTAGTTTCTTATTTCACTGTCCGGGAGCCTGCTTCAGTCCATATAAAGACTTTATGAGCATGCAGACTTTGCTCTCTTCTCCTTCTTCCACGAACCCCTCGAGTTCTCTCATGAAAATTTCTTCCTCTAACTCACCATTTAGAAAAGCGGTCTTAATGTCCATCTGGTGGATTTCCATGTCTTCCGATACAGCCAGACTAAGGAGAATCCTTACTGATGGGAACCGAACAACTGGAGCAAAGTCCTCCTCATAGTCAATCCCCTCTTTTGGGTGAACCCCTTTGCTACTAATCGAGCCTTATATCTCTCAATGGTATTATCTGCGTTAGTTTTAGTTTAAATACCCATTTACACCCAATAGGTTTTTTGTCTGGAGGACAATGCGCTAGTTCCCAAGTATTTGCTTCCATGATAGAAGCCATCTCATCATTTATGGCTCTAATCCATCTTTCTTTCTCTGGACTATTCACTGCCTCCGAGTAAGACTGAGGCTCATCAGGGTGAGATAGCCGAAGCTTCAAACTCCCTCTTTCCTCCTCATCGTTTTCTAATGTGCTTTTTGTTCGGCGAGTATTCCATTGATTCGATAGAGTGGGACTACTCGGAGTCAGAATGAGCCTCCGTCACTTATCAGGTCTCTTTCTTTCTACCTAATCTCGGTATTTACTACTCTACCGAAGATAGTACCTTCGTTTATGAACCCTTGATCGCGTAACAGGAGGTCTGTTTTTTGGATAACCCACATTTACCCATAAATTTGATTTTGATTGCGTCTATTATGGTAACTCTCTATATTCCGAGCTA